>OX383927.1:9125000-9725000 GCA_947532085.1 Elegia similella
GACGAGGCGGATAACCACCAGCCCGCTAAGTAAATCTCACTAAATCCGCACTGTGACAGTTTATTTCAGTTATTGCACACATTGTTCATAAACCATATTGAAATGTGATGAAACCATATTTCAGTTATTGCACACATTATGAACAATGTGTGCAATAACTGAAATAAACTGTCACAGTGCCCAAAATGCCCACGCATTTATAACACCAAATTACACCGGTTTCACATTATAAAGTCCACTAGAAACAATTTACAAAACGATCGAAAACATAAGCTATGCAGTCCGCCAAAATTCCCGCCAAGAACTCCCCTTCTATTTAGTACTTACAATTTTAAACGTCAATAATAAGTCACTTCCAGTTTTTTATGCGGAGAATAAGAAGCCACAGGCATTTCTAATCTTGGCCAATCACTTCCGGCGCACATAACTATGCTATAATTTGAATGGAATAAGAAATAACATCAGAATACAGAAGTAGATATTCATTCAGACACCGTAGTCGCGTTGAAAACTGAGGAAGAAAATTACTACGCGAGTCCGCTAGTATTGGGGTTACGCAAGAGTTACGTCAACGGTTTGAGAGCAGTCAGTAGCACGGAACTCACTCGTCGATTTTATTCAAAGAAATTAAGTTGATGAACTTAAATAAGTAATAAAATAATTGTATACGGACAAATAACACAGGTTGAGCTAGCCCCAATCCAGATTTTTGTTATGGGATACTAACTCAACGTTTGTATAATTTTATATTATACAACATGATTTTAAACCTCTGAACTATATTGAAATCCTGGATTCAGAATCCCTAACACTCCATTACTCGCGCGTTCTACGATGGTAGAACAGGTGTACATTTTTTTGATTTTTATTGTCAATTGTGGGTAGATGTCAAAAACTCGCCTTGTAATCTTCCACCGGCAAGTGACGAACACAATCAGTGCTCATGCGTAGTCGTAAACTATATGGCTTGGAATAAAAAATTCTACGATCGTAGAACGCGCGAGCAATTACGTGACAATTTTGTTGAGAGTAGTTTTTTTGGTGAGTGTTTAATTTTCGTATTCTTTTTCTATTATATAATATTTTAAACTATTTCATAATAATGTATACATAAAGTATATGCTAAAAACCCTTGCTTTATTGCTTTCCTTTCAGAAATATGTCCTCTTAGAGAGAATTAGCAATTTCGAGATGGTTGGAAGAAGTTCATGGATCGATGAAATATCAAGTGAGGGGGAAAATGAGCTGAGGGAAGAAGACTTTGTAATGGAATCAACACATAAAACTGATAGGGAACAGGAGACAAGTGATTTTGAACCAGTTACAAAAGAGAATACATCCAGCTTGGTCCAACCTTCACAATTGAATGTTGATTCAGCAGATGATGTAATTTGTATTGAACATATTCCAAAATCATTAAAAGTGAAGAGAAACATACGATTGGGCATAAATAAACCACCTCAAGTACATGCAGGTCCATCAACTCAATCAAGTAGTGGTCGCGTAGGAAACTGTTACGATTGTGGCAGATAGCGTAATAAGTCGACCAGAAAACAATGTTACACATGTAAGACGTGGGTTTGTCTTGAACATCGAATATAAGTGTATATCGAATATTCCAGAAACAATTAGAATCAGGAGTAGGAGATTAGTGAATAAAAAAAAAAGTGGATATAAAAGTTGAGAGTGATATTTCTATTGATTTTTGACATGTTTTCCTAATATTGATATTATTGATTAATCATATGTAAAATCCTATGTATTTTTATTGTTTTTGATTCAAAATAAAGTAGTTTAGAATGTACAGTGACAATTTTCATTTGCTTCCGTTACTAATTATTTTAAAAAAATATCCAAAATGTTCTACGTATGTAGAACACGCGAGTAACTACGTAAGAAACAGGGGCGCGAGTAATGGAGTGCTAATGGAATACAGAATTGCAAGAAAAAAAGGTAAAAAACAAAACAAATTGACCTCTCAAAGAAAATCGGCGACTTTGTATGGGAAGCCCAACTTGTTTTTCAGGTTCAAGCTTTTTTTCTTGCAACACTATATTTCATTTGGGATTCTGATTCCAGGTTCAAAATAACGCGGTATACATATATAAATAAAACATCCAAGACCCGGGTCAATCTTAGAAAGATAATTTTCTTCTCATCTTGACCTGACCGGGGATCGAATCCAGGACCTACGCTGTGACAGTCTGGTATGATAACCACTAGGCCACAGAGGTCGTAAATGTTATTCCCAGTCTCCCTTACGATAATCGTTAGGTAAGGTTACCTGTAATAACGTAAAGTGACATATATCAATAAAGTTTCTAACTAAATTCTGCATCCGGGCAACTGGCATTTTGCCTGCTTTTGAACATTCAAGGCTAACGTAGAAATTGCGACTGCTGCATTCTAGAAAATGTCATAATCCCATAACTCGAGACTTAACTTTTTATTACTCCGTGGTAACGGCAAAATTACCAAGAGTCTTTTTATTTATACGTCTATCATACGCTAAACTACATATCTGGCAATCAGAATCCCTAATGGAATACATAATTGCAAGAAAAAAAGGTAAGAAACGAAAAAAAACATTTGACCTTCTATAGAAATTCGTTCAGCTGATCGGCGACTTTGAATGGGAAACCTATTTTCTTTTTTGCAATCATCTTTTTTTCTTGCTCTTCTGTATTCCATTAGGGATTTTGATTCCAAGATTCGAATATATCTAGGTGGTTTAAAATCACGTTTTATAAATCTATATATTCGGAAGGTTTTTTTTAAATTTAGGTAGATAGTTTATAAGGTAAACAGTTGCATTACAAAATGTTTTATAAGCAATCATCATCATCATCATTTCGAGTAGGTGTCACGGTCAATCGACCATGCACACCCTGGTGTCAGAGTTCTTCGGAACCGCCTCTCGGCCATATAAGCAATAATAATAGATGTAACAACAAATTATGAAAAAAATATGAAGATAAAAAACGGCGGGTACGTAAACTTTTTTCAAGTTACGGAACTTACCGATGTAGGTACCTATGCCAATTCTTATACCTTGATTCGTAAAAATTAAGAAACGTATAATAAATCTATTTATATTTAAATATGTTATGTACTGATAAATACAAGGATGAGAGCAATACATATTTAAACTAAAATAAGTTTCATAAACGTTTGTTAACTTTTATGAATAAGATGGATATACTTTACATAGTATTTATTTTAAGTACCTAGGTACTCTGAAATTATCGAACTATAAATAATAGAAATTTCATTTCAATATACCTCATATTAAAAACGAAAAACAAACAATATTGCATAATAATAAAAATAAATAAGTACCTATGTTTAGGAACGTCAAAATTTCCATATCGACATATTTTTTTTAATAATCAATTTTTATTTGAAAGACTAGACTGACAGGTTTGAAAATACGTGAATACCTAAATATTCCAATAAGCTCCTACGGAGTAATATAACATAGCATAAGTAAGCTATCAGAAGGCCGCATATACGTTTTCATAAAACTCTTGTCAATGGGGATTTTTTAAAACAACAGCAATAACTGTCAAATTATTGCCCAGTAACAGGTTATTGGGCCTTTGAAAATAATGAATTCAAATAACGGATTTTTTTCTTGTGGAAAATCCTGCGGAAAAAATCAGACAGTCGTTTAGAAAAGCTTTCTAAGTAGGGCGAGGTAAAATAAGGTTTTAGGTACCTATCCCAATCGCTTGAAGAATTCTTCCATATAGATTGATCCATTGAATCTTCCGGAATAAAAGATAGATTGATCCATTGAAAATACTTAGGTAATTTATCCTATTAGCCAAACTAGAACCTCGGATTATACTAGATTTATACAATATGTAAAGAAAACCCTTCTCTCTCCAGTCCGATTATTAAAGGGGTGATTCAGCCCGTTGATATGAACAACTTTTTCTATGAGACCAATGCTGGGAACTCAATGCTTTGTTGACATTTTTATTTGAAAATATTTTTTTTGAGTTCCCAGCTTTGATTCTGTAGGTTTGTCCACTGTGTTAGTGCCCCTGTAGCACTGTATGTATATAGGAGGCCGAAATCCGAAAACTATCAGAAAGATCTTCAAATCAATGAATTAACTCCAAGATGATTTATTTATTTCACAGCTCACATACGATATTACAGCCAGTCACATTTCAAGAGTTACACAGATAATTTAGGAGACACTAATGACTTTTACGCAACGACTTGATCGTTGGGAATCGGCGACGACTAGCAGCAAGAAGGCGCTAATTGATTACAACGGAAATGCTGACATTACAAACTGGGCCCTATAATACCATAGGAAAAGTTGTTCATATCGGCGGGTTCAATCACCCCTTAAAGAATCGGATAGGGTTTTCTTTACATATTGTATAGGTATAGGCACCTATAAATATGAAGGTAGTGGAATTTCTGATGTTAAAATTTTGCTATAATTTAAGGGCAACGTTTTGTGAATGCGTGGATAAATTTATATTTAGACCCTCATAATGAGAGGTGAACGATGGACAGCGATTATTGGAGCCATGACAGCTCCTAGCCACAAAAAGTTACAATTTGGAAAGAGAGAATTCGAATAAAAAACCGTATTTGCTTTAAAGGACACTTTATATGAGAGCCAAAGCTGCAAGTTTTTCTGCAAGCTGAAGGATTAAATTGTAAAAGTATACATAAACTGTAACTAACATGTTGCCCACCAACATGCTAAACGTGGTATTCTGGGCCCTAAGTCTCATAATTTAACCCAAACGTCATGATATTAGCAGACTAACGCAATCATCATCATCATCAGGTCCTTTTTAGTCTCCACTACAGGCCAATTCACAAACTATTGAAAATTGGTAGTCTGCTAAATCCAATGACGCGTCGGTTATCGGTGGTCCGTCAGTGGTGGGTGAATTGAACGTGGTGTTTACATATTCAAAAAAATATTGTATAGTAGTGTTTCCATTTATTTAAACTAAATTTATTATCAAATTCTAGAACGAGGACCTTCTTTGTGGTCTGTTCGAACTATTAACATCAACACAGTTATATACTTGTTTCTGGATTGAGATTATATAACGGGATTGAATATAACCCAAGCTGTGTGGTTTGTGTGGTCCTTTTTTATATTAATCTGTAAGTAGAATGTTGCGCCCTCAACAGTGTTTGTTAAGAGCTCCAACTTGAAGCTGTTGACCAATATATTTATCTGGGTCTATTGATCCCGGTTGGAAATTCCAGCTCCAAGGACGATGTCTCTCGACGAATCCGACTCTGCTGGACAGCGTTTGGAAAGCTGCGCAGTGTCTTCTCATCCAAAATATCTCAGTGCCTACGGTTGAAAGTATTTGACCAATGTGTGTAACCAGTGAAGACTTACGGGTCCGTAACGTATTCCCTTACTATGGGCCTCATGAGAAATCTCAAGCTCAAAGGGCTACGCTTGATGGTTGGACGTCAGCATGGATATGTTAACACCACACTCAAATTGTATAGTGGCATGATTTGAGCATATCCAAAAAAACTAAAAAAATATCAGTGTTCTATTAACTAAATCCAAATTTTATCGATAGAATCTTTCTTTTTCTAAGATTTTCTCAGAATAAAATATTTTTATTGGGAATTTCATATAAAAATATTTCTTTTAATATTTTGGTTTTTCAAATATCACGGTCTATCGTATACAAGCACAAGTAGTTCTTAAGTATTCAATGCTGCCTCCGCGGTCCAGTGGTTAAGGCGTTTGCCTGTGGACCCGGGGGTCGTGGGTTCGATTACTACGGTAAGCATACTTTGTTTAGTTATTTCCAGTTTCATCATCATGAAATTTTGCATACAAGTTCTCTGGAGTACAGAGAAGGACATAGGCTACCTTTTATCCCGGGAAAAAGTACTATTCCCGAGGGATCGACATTAACGCGGGCGGAGCCGCAGGCGAAAGCTAGTAAATAAATAAAAGATAAGCCCATCATGTAAGAACTCATTTAATTTTACTGGGCAAGTTTTTAGCACATTCGCTGCCACTTAAAATGCTTCTGTGATTGAAATGCGTTTATAACTTTTCGTTATAAACGCTTACATATTTTTTTATTGTTGCTCAATGAAAAGCAAATATTTTAACAAATTAGATATGTTTCCCTTCATAATATAGAAATATTTCCTTAAAATACGTAAATACGAGTACATAGTCGATGATTTGAATTGTTTCACCTTAACACATGTATACCATTTTCTCCTCTTCGGTCTTTTCTTAGGGAACACCCCCTTTGTATCTTGATGGGCTTAGTCATCCTAGAATTCTACAATAGGCTAGTTTCCTGGGTCGTAATTATAACATAACAATTAGTCCGTCAGTTAGATAATCAAAACATATTGGACACGTATTTTTATCTTTTGTCAAATAAACAAATAATAATAAAGATAAAGCGCGTCAAAGTTCAGGAGTGGGGGCTCGTGACGTCAAAGTTTGCTAAAAGTTGTAGCAAACTATGACGTCACACGAAACTTCAAATCTTTATTATTTTTTGTTTAATCGACAAAAGAAAAAATACGTGTCCAATAATTTTTTTAATTATCTAACTGACGGACTAATTATATTTTTTTAGGAAACTAGCCTATTGAAGTTGGGAAACAAGTTACCTTTAAAGTCATGAATAATAAATAGAGCTTTTCTAACATGCTCCCTGATGCTACGATTTTTTTCTTATGCCTAGTTTGAATCATGCTTCTTTGTATTGTTTTGGTTTTCATATGGCATCCTGCCTGCAAAATGCAGCACCAGAGTTTGACCGTTCTAGGAGAAACATCCAAAAGTTTTATATGAAAACGTTGAAATTCTGGTCATGGAAAATTTCCATATTTTAGCCAATCTTAGCTCGTAGAACACAACAACTTCTACATCATAGCACATTTGCAAGTCGCTGGAGAGCCCGTAGACTACTCCTCCCCATCTCACGAGCCGTTTATATTAATATTTTTCCAACGATTTTATTAAATATTTACAAAACCAAGCTAAAGGATTCGGCCCAACGCTTAAAAGTCAATTAATCAGATGTCAGTGTAATTAAAAGTCAAAATAATGTCAGAATTAGCAGACTAGCAAATATTTTTGCAAATGGCGTCCACAATTTTCTCTCAATGGTGCCATTGGAATAAAAAAATAGCGGACTAGCAAAAGTTTACAATGGCTGTCACTGAGCGGTCACCCAGACGACCCACAATCGATTATTGTAAATACGGGACTTGCAGCCCAGAGGTCTTATAGACTTAGGCTCTGGCTACCCCGTAAGGGAAAAGACGAGATACTATAAACAGCACAAATTTTTTTTTTTTTAAATCTATGATAAACAGTAACAGGTAGTAGCTCTGTGCATGAGCTGTTAACCTTGCGATTATTTATTGCAGTCTATGGCCCTTAGGACCATTATGAAAATTTCCACAATTTTGAAAAAAAAACAGACACTGTTTGGACAATGGTATAAATGGTATTATTTAAAATAATTAGTCCGTGACGTCACGCGAAACTTTAACGGATAACCCGTTCTCTTCGTCATCTTTATCGATTTTTGTTTGTTTGACAAAAGAAAAACAAACCATTTTTCAATCATCTACCAGACGGACAAATTATTTTGAAAAGTATTTTTTAGAAAACGTTAATTGCAAGAGAACAGGTTGAGAAATGCGATCCGTAGAGGAGAGCAGTCAGACAGATTTTTGCCCAAGCTGAAGCAAAGACGCTTCGCGCTCCTAGCTAGCGCGAAGTGTCTCTGCTTCAGCTTGATGTCATTTGATTTCAAAAATAATGTCATTGAACAAATTATAATTAAAAAAGATCATCTTCATCATCATGTCAGCCGCAGCAAGTCCACTGCTGGACATGGCCCAAGGATTTCCAATACGCGGTCGTATTGGAAATCCTTGGGCCTCGTTTGAAGCGGCCTGCATCCAGCTTCTTCCTGCGACCTTCGTCATGTCATCCGACTATCTGTTCGGTTGGTGACCGACGACGCTGCCCTTGCCGGTACGTGGTAGCCATTCGAAAACCTTTCTGCCCCATGACCATCGGTTCTATGCGGTATGTACCCTGCCTATTGCCATTTCAAAGAGCTAATCCGCTGAATTATGTGTGTTCTTTAATTCTTCTACGGATTGCCTTATTTCCGATTCGGTGTCATAGAGAAACACTGAGAATAGTCTCTCCATAACTCTAAGCGACCTTGAGATTTTTTTTTACCATTAGGTATCAGGCCCATAGTTCGCGTAGTGTAGGTATATATTCTTTGCCCATAGTCTTCACATTTCTCAACGGAAAGTCATCGTTGTATGTAATAAAATTTATCCGTTTTCACTATTAAAAAAAGATAAGTATTACCTAGGTAATTCATTTATAAATACCTACCGACATGATATCAACGAACCTATCGACTAAAAGTTCATTTTTATGTCATAAGAATAGATAGTGATTCAAATTGTCTCTATACTTTACTATTTTAAGTCTTTTCTCGAAATAAATAAGTAATGATTTATACGACTAATTTACAAAATCTTGAAAAGGCCAGCAAAGTTGTAACCTGAAAGAAACATCTGATAAGACTTTAAAAAAGTCGTTGTTTATCTTTAATTTTAAGGCTGTAAAAACTTTTATTCCGAAAGAAAAGTTTTTTTATGAGAGACTTAAATAAGCAGTAACTCTAGAACCAGCGCCGAAAAAATTTCAGATAACCTCAATCTGATTAGGGAAATGGAATTTTCGCCAATTCCCTCCGCAATGAAATGTCAAATTGGAGAACTTGTTCTACGAATTTATTGTTTTAGTTAGATGAGTATCTAGTTCGTAGCTACTAGATTTCTGTTTAATCGAATTAATATTGTGGGTAAAGTCTCTTCTTTCAGTTTAATCGAATGAATATTGCGGGTAGGTAAGTCTCTTCTTTCTGTTTAATCAAATGAATATTGTGGGTAGGTAAGTCTCTTCTTTCTGTTTAATCGAATGAATATCCTCCGCAACGAAATGTCAAATTGGAGAACTTCTTCTACGAATTTATTGTTTTAGTTAGATGAGTATCTAGTTCGTAGCTACTTGATTTCTATTTAATCGAAAGAATATTGTGGTAAGGTAAGTCTCTTCTTTCTGTTTAATCGAATGAATACTGTGGGTAGGTAAATCTCTTCTTTCTGTTTAATCAAATGAATATTGTGGGTAGGTGTCTTTTCCTTCAGGTTAATCGATTAAATATTGTGAGTAGGTAAGTCTCTTCTTTCTGTTTAATCGTATGAATATTGTGGGTAGTAAGGCTTAATTTATATAGAAGCGGAATCGAGGAGAATTTCAAGAAATTCGTTAACCATAATCGCCTCTGTTAGTGTAAAAATTAAGTTAAATTTTTTAAGAAAACGAAAATGTTCGCCGGAAGTCGCGCGACTCCGAGCGTCCGTTAATTTCTTTATACAAGGTAGAACTTTATTTACATATTAATAAAGGCGGTTGTATTCTGTGAATTTCTTAAAATTTTCCGTGACTCCGCGGCTATATAAATTGACCCTAAGTGTCTTCCATTAATGCATTAACACCTTGTGCGATAGCATACTCTATGGGAGGGTGGGGGATTAGAAATACAATACTCGTATGTTTTTATTTGAACTATATAGTAAGTCTTAAATATGTAAGACTAACGCCCGAATAACTCAAAACTATACACCATGAAATTTTGATCGTTCTGGACCCTTAAAGGGATGATTCAGCCCGTTGATATAAACAACTTTTCCTATGGGACCAATGCTGGGAACTCAAAATTTTTTTTGACGTTCCCGTACTATTTGACCCGGCGGCTAAAATTTTTTGTATGGAACCGTCCATTTTTTTTTGAGTTCCCAGCAGCCTTGGTTTCATAGGAAAAGTTGTTCATATCGGGTCCAGAACGATCAAAATTTCACAGTGTAATACTCGTATGTATAATGTAAAATCGTTCTCAAATCTCGTGTGTCTCTGTCTAGACAAGAACCTAACAAGACACAGCACAAGACATTAGATAGTTAGGTTTTTTTAATATTCGGCGTTGAGCTACATGCATATATTTGAATTGGCATTTTATTTAAAAAAAAGCCAAAATGTAGCCTATTTTGCAAGGATTTTAACGATACCTCACATATCCAAATACTGTTCAGTTCAAGCACAGATGACTAAATATGGTTCATGCATTTAGAAGTTACTGTAATAAAATAAGTCGCATTCATTTGTTTACATATAAACAAACATTAGGTTTGAAAACATGACACTTCCTTTTGATTAGGCGCGGCAGTACTTGCTTTGTTTTATTGATTTTCCACACATTTGATTCGCAAGTAGCGCGCGGATTGTCCGAAGTGAGTTGGAAACTTCGCGAGTTGGTGCTGACACAACATGCAGCCACTGCGACATGCATTTCAACTTAGATTTATTAGTTGTTTACTTGTTGTACAGCAACTTCTTGAAAGCAGTTTTATTTCTTATTTATAAATCTGAAATATTTTCTAGAAGCATTATAGAAACCCAGTTTTACCTACGATTATTCAGTCGGAAACGCCGACTATGTTCAGTGCTTTAGGGGAAGCGATTTTTTAGGGAAAACACCTATCTAAACCTAACTAATATTATAAATGCGAAAGTGAGTTTGTTTGTTTGTTACGCTTTTACGTTGTAACTACTGAACCGATCATCATGAAATTTTGCATACACGTTATCTGGGGTACGGAGGAGGATATAGAGTACATTTTATCCCGGTAAAAAGTATTGTTCCCGAGGAATCGACATTGACGCGGGCGGAGCCGCGGGCGAAAGCTAGTCCATTATAAATCCCCAGGCCCATTAATTAAGTAGATTTAGCAAATACAGACCTCGTTTAAGTAAGCTTATGTAAGTATTAAAAATAATTTATAACATAGGCTGAAGTTGATTTTAAGTATTTGTTTCAAACGTGTAATTGGTCAACACTGGTGTAAGATTAAGCTGCTTTAAGGCATCTGACGTAGCTTAACAATACTATATATAATAAACATACATATTATTACCTTCTGGTTAATTTTTAGAACAAAATGCATAGTGTAAATCTTCGTGCTTTTCAAATGGAAGTTGAAGTCCTGACCCCTATTTTTTTTCTATATCTTAATTTGCTTTTCCCATATGTTTTCCGCCATTCTCTTTTTCCCACTTCCTGTTATTTTGACAATTTGTCTTTGCCCCACAATGTTACCCACGTCGTGGTCTTAAATCGTAAATTGCATTCCCTGGAGCATCGTTGTAAAGTCGCTTACTTATCGGTTTTTTATAGGATCTATTTTGGAGTGTGCGAAAGCTCCTTTTGAGCTAGTAGAACCTGTGCCTACACTGGTCGCTTCGCGTTTCTGAACGCTGGTACGTTTCGGCGCGGTCTGACGGCGTGATCCTACTACAAATCTACTCCAATCACCAACAGGATCATGGGACAGACTGGTTACCTATAATAGCCTACGATATTTCCGGAAGATTACAAGTAACTACCATTGCAACGTTTGATTACAAGTACCCCAAAAACCCTTACCATTCCTCCATAGGACTACGAGATGCAGACAGAAATTTCACCCTTTGTCGTTGAAATACCAGAGTCGAACTCAATTATCTTATCTCTATGGTCGAACTAAACGCTTTGACAGTTCCTTTTTGGTGAGAGTAGGTAGATATCTAAAGTGTAGAATGAACTACCTGCGTCTATATTCCCACAAAAAAAAAACAGGGGCCTTCCCGCGGCTGGAATTAAGCTGAAATGATGAATGAAGATACTGTATCCCTCCAAATAGCTTTCCAATTACCACATCGTACGTGACCAATTTTTAGAAGATATAATGGGTAGGTACCTATTAAGTATACACATATAGCAAAGTATTTCTTACATCTCCAGGAATTTATTATTTTTTATTTTACATCTGAACCACGTCAGAGGCCGAAAGGCGGAAGAACTCTGACATCAGGATGCGCATGGTTGATTGACCGTGTCACCAACACGAAATGATGATGATCTCTAGGAATTTCCCACCATGCCTTGTTTTGTTATACTTATCTAGTTTCAACCCTTTGAGACTGAGATAGATATGGCATTATCCCTTTGGAATAAAGCTCCATTACTTTCTGACACTTCCAATAATTATTGTCATATTTCGACAAATTTACACAAACTTTTGACAAATTATTATTATAATAACTAAACCTTCCTCGTGAATCACTATCTATTGATGAAAACTGCATGAAAATCCGTGCAGTCAGTAGTTTTTGAGTTGATCGCGAACCGATAGACAGACAGACACGGAGGAGGACTACATATTATAATACGTTATGATCTTACTCCGTGGTTATGATAGTGATTTTGATTTCATCATTGCTAAAGGCACATCAGAAATAAAACCAGGAAATGTATGAAATCATTGTAATTCTCCACAATTGCTGATGATGACTTTGGTTGAGGGCGTCCCACTTTTGCTCCCGTACCTCTCCACCTTCTTGAGCACATCCAGACCAGATATGACGTGTCCGAACACAACATGTTTGCCGTCTAGCCAGTCAGTCCTGTGAAAAAGATAAATAAATATAGATATAAATAAAAATGTATGCTCTTCGCAATTTTTCCTATATCTGTGCTATCTGTCCTTTTGTAACCAATCTTTGATTGTGTGCAATAAACGTAAATAAATAAATAAATAAATAAATAAGACGTTGCTTCGTACCAACTTTCAAGATTGAGTTCATGGGAAGTACCTTGTAGGTTTTGATTCCCTTACGAATGCATAACCAGCTGTAGACCGTCTTCCCCACGCGAAATTTTGATGTATAAGATAGTGTTTGGGGACTATAACATATGGATGGATACTTAATTAGTGAACATAAATATCCAATTTCTTTCATCCGGTTAGGAAGCATATAGAATTTATCGAACTTAGAAAATTTCTTTTTTTTTAAATTGAGGATTGATTGTCTTATGTTTTAAGCAGTTTGGATCAATTTCTGTGACAATTTCAGAAAGCATTTGACCACTGAGTCACGACTGGGTCACGACTAACTGCCACATATAAAACTTTATATCTTGAGAAAACTTCGTAAGAAGTGATAAAGAACGGGTTTTAATTACTGTACAAAAGGAGACCTCTGGAGGAAAATGCTTAGAGGAGCAAGGATTTTGTACGTACAAAAAAAAGCGAAAGATGTGTTTCGTGGGATATGTTACGGGGAATGTGTTGGGATAAAGAAATCTGAAAAGAGCTACACATTTTCGCCAACCAATCAAAAACCAATTACTGTACGAAAGGAGACCAGTTAGGTCTCCTTTCGTACAGTAATTGGTTGGCCTGAATATGGTTTCATCACACAATCTAGTACATACATTTTGGACATATGGCAACCAACTATGGCCAAGTTAGGGCAAACGCTTCCTAGAACCGTGACAGAAATCGATCTAAACTGCTCAAAACAATAACTGTGGTGGGAACTGTACTCACTTTGCTGTACACAAGAAGAATTGAGATCCATTCGAGTTGGGCCCTGAGTTCGCCATACTGAGTATCCCGGGCCCTGTGTGTTTCAACGTAAAGTTCTCGTCGTCAAACTTCCTGCCGTATATTGATTTTCCTCCTGTTCCGTTGTGGTTCGTGAAGTCGCCGCCTTGACACATCTGATGCACTTGCTAAGGTTGGTAATATCGCAGTTTGTTATAAAACTATTTCTATCATCAGGTCTTTTTAGTCTCCACTGGTAGGAGAATGACCCTCTCTGTACTAGCTAACTCTCTGAGCCATACTTGGCCAGAGCAGACAGAGGATTTGGCCTACACTCTCCTCGCTGGCCAGACGGGTTGGAGAGGAAAGTAATTAAGGTTCTGTTGAAGATCCCCAGTGAAGACAAGTGATAGTGAGATCTGATGAATCCCTTTGGTGATTAAAATTATACACTGAAACCAGATAAAAAAATTACTGTTAGCAGAAATCAGATATACCAAAATTTATTTGATACTTTTTTGGTAAGATGCCATATGCAAAGGCTGCGTCCCCATCAGAGATGTGCGAATGCGTATCGATACTGTGAACCGATGCGCAGATGAGCGGTGCGAAAATGTGTAGCTCTTTTCAGATTTGTTTATCACAAATTCCCCTCCCAACATTCCTCGCAACACATCCCTCGAAATACCTCCCCCGAAATACATCTCTCGCTTCTTTGTACGTACAAAATCCTTGCTCCGCTAAGCTTTTTCCACCAGAGCTATGCTGAGCGAGGCGAGGTAAATGAAACGATTCTATTGGTTCTTCGGTAAAAACACATCTCTCGCTACGCATGCTCTTTTCTTAGGGTTCCGTGGAACCCTAACCACGCAACACTACGTTAGTACTTGAATTCATACTGCGAAAGCGACCCTGATTGTTAACTCACACTAGTGTTGCCGTTCGATAGTCAACTATCGATAGCGTTTCGATAGTTTGATACAAAACAATAGTATCGATAGAATCAATACAATCGATAGTGTTGTTTTTCAATAGTTAACCAAAACAGTTAGATACAATCGATAGTATGGCCTTTATCGATTAAACTATCGATAGTTCGGCAACACTAACTCACACATTGACGTGTGCATGGTGTAAACTGTTAAAAGTTTGTAGTAGTAATAGGCATAAATATTACTCTGCTTGTAAGAAGCGCCACTTTCTTGCCTCTTATCTATAGGCATTGATAAAATATAAAAAGGATACAAAATCTGGAATAATCCTGTGTAAACTGCTACCCTGGTACCCGAACCCTTTCTCATGCGTACACAGCGCTCTAAAGTTCTCTGCTGTTCGAGGCACAATGTCCGCTCGGAGCATCATGATGATCCTGCCGATCTCCTGCTTGCCCACGCTGATGTCGAAGTATACCTGAGGATTCCGCTTCTCTGCTGATTTGGCTGGAGTGGACTGAAATTAATATAAATAAAAAGTTTAATATATATGGTCAAATCATACAGATTGAGGTAGCCCCAAAGTAAGTTGGAGACTTGTGTTATGATGAGATACTGACTCAACTATACTATATTTTATAACTAATACATATATAGATAAACATCCAAGACACAGGCCAATCTATAAAAGTTTATTTTCCATCTTGACCTGACTGGGGATCGAACCCAGGACCTCCGGTGTGGCAGACTGGCATGATGCCAACTAGGCCACAGAGCTTGTCAAATAAATACAAGTAAAATACAAAGGAAAATTAAATCCGATTGGTAAGTACGAACATAAAACTGGCCAAATGCGAGCCGAATTTGGAAAAAAAAGAGGTTAGAAAACGAGCAAGCGAGTCACCTGATTGATAGTAAACTATCACGCTGCCCATGGACAACTGCAACACCAGAGTGTGACAGGAGCGTTGCTGGCCTTTTAAGAAATTGGGAAGAGGACATGGGGAGGGGGGGGAAGGATGGGCCTCCGACTCTCTCACTCACCGAACGAAGCAGTAAAGCTTCTACTCAAACGTCGTTTTTCATTAATGGGCCCCTTAGTGCTTACTGCTACTGTGGCGCCCCTGGAGCCCCTTATACTTACATTATCAACATCCATTTTCTCTTTGGGTTCACTTTCTTCTCCGTCCTTTTCTTTATTTATCGGCAGTGTTTCCCCGGCGTGTTTCTGCAGCCAGTTGTCGTCTGACCAGACCGGCCGAGTAGAGCCTTCTTTGATGCGCTGCGGAGCTGCTATGTTGACTCTGATTGTGCGGCCGAAGAGCTCAGAATCATTCTGAAATGTTACATAAAATGTATTGAAATATATGTATGCCACTTTATGCAAATAAGCTTCATGGTCCAGTGGTTAAGGCCTTTGCCTGTAGACCCGGGGGGCGGAAGCATACTTTGTTAATTGTTTCCAGTTTGGTTAGGCATTGCAGGCTTGAATCACCTGATTGTCTGATAATAAAGATGATTCCGTGATTCGGAAGGCACGTTAAGCCGTTGGTCCCCGTCAAAGGCCGAGAGGCGGTTCCGAAGAACTATGACACCAGGGTGTGCATGGTCGATCGACCGTGACACCTACACAAAATGATGATGAGTTTATTAGAAATCACTTTATTAATAATAACTGGAGTCGATACGTTAAAGAGTTTCAAGTCATGAGTCTACTGTTTTCTTTTTAGGGTTCTGTACCCAAAGGGTGAAAATGGGACCCTATTACATGAGCCTCTGATATCCATCAATGATTCTGTCACAGGGCTGTATCTATGGAACTGTTTCAGTAAACACTCAACATTTTTACAGAATATTATACTATATCTCTTGCCCTATAAAAACAAATAATAAAAACAAAACAAAATAAAGAAACTAAGGAGAGATCCCATACATGTTTTTATGATATTTTTCTTGATCCTGTCAGTCAAAATTGCTGCTAATTTGTAATGAGATGTCAAACGACAGATAATTAAGATCAATAGTGTCTATTCAAGAAAGAGTTTAGTTAACCTCACAAAGGTAAAATGAAAGAGGTTTCATGCATCCTTACAATACATCATATTTTTTGCAGTTGGTGGCGTAGGTCGGTGGTATGGAACTTTTAGTGTGTGCAAATCCAACTCAGATTTTACCTATGACACTAGATTTATCTGTATTTGAGTTGTTCTTTTATCCGTATTAGTTCATGTAGAATCCAAAACTCAAATGTCAGCAGAACATAAAACCAACTTACGATATTAGATATTTTGGTCACAATTTTGGACACGTGGTATTTTTACTGAATAAATGATTTTTGAATTTTGATATACCATAGATATTATAATCTTACAGGAAATTACATCTCATCCAGCTGCAACATGCTCTGGCAATGGCTCTGGCAAGGTAAGGGACAGTTCAAGTATTACGTAAGCAATATATGAGCTATTTTTAACCCCTTCCTCCCCCTTGTCAGCAAAAGTTAAAAAAAAAATTTCCCACCCTCAAGCTTACATAAACATTGTCATTATTTTCACAAAATATATGTTTATTTTGCAAGTTGTTGCTGACGTCATCACTATGCAAAACCTCCCATCCCCCATGTCAGCAAAAAAAACCCCCACATTCGCTGCTTATTAATATTTGAATGACCCCTAAGTTCTTCCAAGTCATTGTTAGATGGCAGTAGATCCACTGCTAGTTAGCTAAACTATTTAGAATGTGTGAAAGCAAAAAATAAAGCATTTTTTTACATGATTAAAATTGAATCTGAATAAAAGTTACAATCGAAAATACTTTTTATTATTAGTTGTAGCATGAATATAATGCTAAATGTAGCATGTAACACCTCGGTGTATAGTTGCAATGCAACTCTAGTTCGTATGAAACATTGTGGAAACATCAAAACATGATACCACAATGATATTATTGATAAAATACCGGTTAGAGAGTGCAAAGGGTGTGCAAGGCATCTGGGACTTTCTAATGTGCTGGCGAATTTTTGAGGTCTTTATAACATGTACTTTTTATTATTCCTATAGACAGAAGACATCAATATAAGCTTTTTTTGTTATATAAAACTTTTTCCTGCTGCTTACCATTTTCGAAATATGACATCAAAGACTGCATTTGACGACTAAGGAAGAAGAGAAATTAGGTTCAGGTTTTGTTTTTATGTAAGCATTATGTTATGTATTAAGGAACAACTGGGGGCAAAAATGTTTCTTAGTCTCAGCTGCCTTGAACACCCTTGGCTATACTCTGACCAAGGTATGCTGGATTATAGAAGCCAACTTTTTAAAACCTGATGCAGGACAGTCTTGATGACAGGGCTTGAAATTGGAAATTTCTAGGCCTACCTTTTTATCTGGCGCTCTCTTGTGTAATGAGTCGTTACCGTCGACCCAAATCATATAAGACGAAATGTGGGACTAGTTCTTTAAGTTATGCAATGCGGGACAACGGTTATTCCGGGACGGTCCCATTAAATGCGAGGCGATTGGAGTAATAGGTTACATTTAGTTTTCCCATACAATATTGAGTTTATAATTTCAGGTGACAACTACAAATGTTCCTACCCACCATGTTATCAATTGCTGCCGCAGCGTCTTCAGCATTCTCAAATTCAATAAAAGCGAACCCTCTATGCTTCTCAGTCTCATAATCCAAAGGAATTTGGACGTCCACCAAATCACCAAAGGGAATGAAGGCGGCATTCAAAACTTTTTCGTCTACTTCTTCTGCCAGACCACCTACGTATATTGTACGCTTAGAATTTGGTTTGCTGCTCATTTTTAACACTATTTGACCACTTTTAGTGATAAATACTTAACTATACACAACCGGCTAACCTCACAAACTCACTTCAAAACAATTTTATTTTGTCTGTCAATGTCATTAATACTGTCATATTGGCAGCTTTTGGTCGGTGTTGTAAGTAAATATTGTAATACTTACTTTTTTATAATTTTTTACAATATTTACTTATTGTGTGTAATGTAACAAACGGAAAAAAAAATACCTAGAATATGAAATGTTCGGAAATTTCACTGCATACAGTATTTATCTAGCGTTCTTTAAAATTAAATTTTGGCTTCGTTTTTGCCATTTGCCATTATATGAAAAAAAAATTGTCAGTAATGTAGGTTTACGGACATCATTTTACGTGATAACGGTGGAAGAAATATAGATGCGTCA
Organism: Elegia similella; assembly: GCA_947532085.1. Classification (NCBI taxonomy): domain Eukaryota; kingdom Metazoa; phylum Arthropoda; class Insecta; order Lepidoptera; family Pyralidae; genus Elegia; species Elegia similella. Next base: position 9,143,654 of record OX383927.1, read on the forward strand.
CACACAAGCTGCACGCTTCCGATAGGTGCCAAACGCTTAGACCGATCGTGCCTCTCTATCGCTTGCTAAACGCTCCCGCTTGCACGAGGAACGTGACACTTTCTCGTGCATAATAATAAATAAATAAATATATACGGACAAATCACACAAATTGAGCTAGCCCCAAAGTAAGTTCGAGACTTGTGTTATGGGATACTAACTCAACGATACTATATTTTATAACAAATACATATATAGATACACATCCAAGACCCAGGCCAATCTGAAAAAGATCATTTTCCATCTTGACCTGGCCGGGGATCGAACCCGGTCACTCCGTGTCGCAGGCTGACGTGTTGACCGCTGCGCCACGGAGCCAGTCAGTGCATGCAGCCGTTCATTGATTTTTAAGACGTTATCACGATTTGACTGTGCACTGTATCTTCTAGACTTATTTTAGGCTAAAATATAATTTAAAGATTTACAAAAGGTTTAACATAAAAGTCCGCATATAAAAGTAGAATACGTATCACATATATTTTAATATATACGTAGTATACTTCATATTACAAAGAGGATATGTAAATAGAGAATATATAAAAGTAATGTTACCTTCAAAGTTAAAATCTAGTTAAAGAAAAGTGAGAGAAACCTCATTTAACATTTTACCCTAATATCAAGTCAAAAACCTTTATATGGCAATATTAAAATTATACCATAGGAAATCTAGAGTACCAATCATCCAACCATAGACTATTTATGAATTTAATTTTATGGCTCCATTTCGTTTATGTTCTTTGGCATATCAAGCATTTTTATCCAACTTCAAAAAGAAAGAGGTGTACAGCTTTATATTGAAATTTTACATTTGTAGTTAAGTTTACATTATTACTTGGTTATTACATATTGTTATTAAATTACAATTAAATTACATTTTAAAGCAAAGTGGATAAGTTATTAGGTAGGTATTAATTAATAGATATCTGAGTGTCAATCAAGGCGTCCGTCTTTGAGTCCAAAATGAGCCCGACATATTCTAGTCCGAGTCCATCAGAATCTCAGGTCAGAATGACCGGACAAACAACTAACAAAGAACGACCTTTTTCTAAACTATTGCCACTATACAATCCACTATAAACTACGAGACCGACAAGACCGGGTACAGACATTTCACCAAGGTGTAAATGAGCACAGACAAGTAAGTAAATATTTCTTTCTCAAGACTTCTTCGGCACATAGAATCCAGCCTATGGAGACACCGAAGTCGAACACAGCTGCAGCTACTTTAGTACCTACATATTCTTATTTATGTCTGCTGCTGCCCAGCCATGCCGATAGCCCACCGCCCAGACCGCGTCCATGCCATGTCCGTCCAGTACATGCTGCTCTCAGCTCCCGCGAATGAAAAACGTCGCGACACGACTGCGCAAAACGGCGATTATGTAAAAAGATGAAAAGTCTTAATAATTTCATATTTATACATGCTGAAATTTTTATCGTTTTGGACCCTTAAAGGGGTGACTCAGACCATCAAAATTAACAACTTTTCCTATGGGATCAATGCTGGCAACTCAAAAAAAATTCGACATTTCCATACAAACTGGCGGAACTCTTTTGTATGGAAATAACGATTTTTTTTTGAGTTCCTATCGTTGGTCCCGTAGAAAAGTTGTTCATATTGATGGTCTGAGTCACCCCTTTAAGGGTCCAAAACGATAAAAATTTTACTATGTATTTTTATAAAAAATATAAGAAAGGGGGCGACCTCCGAGATGTAAATATAAATATTGTCACGTAAAATTTATAAACTTTTCGAAGAAAAATGTTTCAGGTATCATATAATATATAAATTTTTAAATTTCATACGTATTTATTTCAAATTCCAACAAGGAGGCGATCTTGTGCAAGGATGGACCTAAATTATACAAATACTTTTAATGTAAAATCGAAAATATGTGATGAAAAAATTTTGCCACAGGTAGGATTTGAACCTACAACCTTCGACATCTAGCCCGTCGATGCTATCAACCACTGAGCTGCCGTAGCTTCAAATCACCGCGGCGACTTTTTTCATCATTTATTTATTGTATTTATTATTTGTATTTATTTAATTCAGCACATTAGTGATTTGAAAACACGTCAATTTCCACAATTTCGTGTAGTACCGTCCTAAGAACCTAAGTAGGAAAAGCAAATAAGTACCTACTTATGCCTTATAGATTCGCAGATTGGACGAGAAAATTCTCCACCTGACATCCCACTCACAAAATAAAGGCGCATTGCATAAATTCTAAGTACCATAGCCAAACGTAAGAAACCTTTTCTTAAATGGGTTGTGCTGCTAGAAAGTCTCTGGATTTTTCTCACCAGTTCCATGGAACTGTTTGCCAATGGAACTAGTGAGAATGATCCACTTCTCCAGCTCCGTCAGGAAGACTTCGAAGCACTTGACAAGACATGAGGCGAACAAGAACAACCAATGCACCCAGCATTGCTTGTTCCAGTTCCATGGAACTGGTGAGAATGATCAAGAGACTTATTCTAGCAGCACAACCCATTTATGAAAAGGTTTCTTACGTTTGGCTATGGTACTTAGAATTTATAAGGTTCTAAACTTTCGAAACCTACACATAATTATTAATTTTAACAAGAACCTTTCCTTTTGTTCCGACGAGTCTCGCTGCGACTACGATTGATACATACCTATAACTCCATAGAAACGTCAGCGGAAATAAATAAAAGGTAAAGCTCCGTTAAAATTTATAATTATTATACTTATATATATTATTTAAACGTATAGTCAGGGATAGAGATAACTACCTGACTAGACCCTCTACTTATATCTTGAATTTTCTCATAAACTATAAGTAATAGTAACATTAAAATCTTTATACAGGCATATTTTAATAAAGTCTTTCATAATATAAAATTTCATGGTAATAGTATAGGGCCAGGTCGGGTATCTCTGTACCTATTCATGAATTTTACACAAGTGTGAGTACTTCTTCACTTCAATTTAGTAACATTAGCTACGGATAGGAAAGTATTCTTAGATACTTATTCAACTACTAGGTACAAATTACAGCCATAAAATTATCTTGTACCATGATAGCGACCATAATGGCGTAATCGGACAAAAAATAATTCGCAGAACATTTGCGACAAGTACTGGATTCTAATCTTACAAAACGTGCCTGATCATCGCATCGCATTATAATATCAGGCTGCCAAGGGCCAATTATCGTTTATCGATTATGGCCCGCCTAGTCCAGGCTTGGTATTAAGCGCAAAATGTCCGATTTGCAAAATACCAAAAACATTCGCACATCGTCTGTTTTAAATATTGACCAGTGCTTACTTTGGCCGGGTTCATTTTACCAAAGTTTAACCGGGACAAAATGCAAGTATTGTACTTATAGGAAGATCTAAAATGTAGGTACATACTCATTTTATTCTGTCTGCCTAGGTATATCCTATCCCTCGCAAACCTAATTTTGAGGTAACAAGCAATCATAATTCACTCGTGGACGAATCACGTAAGAAATATAAGAGCTGAAACAATGGTACACTTACATATATACAAGAATCGTTAATATAGCTAGCAAAGAAGTTTCGTTTAGAATTTTCACTTGGCTCTAGTAGGGCCGCAATAATATTATACCTATTTCGGCCCTGCTTTTTATGGTCCAAACTGCAAATACAATCATAACGAGAATACCATTTCTAAGAGTATGATAAGCGTTAGCGGCTCTCTTGCAGTAGTAAGTACTTATTTGCAATTATGTCTAATACATACCACGATACAGATGGAAGTATTCTCTTTCCTGGTCTCGTAATCTCGTAAATCACCGTAAGGTTTGTTTGTAAACACCTATTATCGCACGGTTACATTGAAAACGGCCCGCTCGAAATTACGTCGGAGCTGTTGAGATAGCACCGAACGGTTGCTAAAACATCTAAATTATATCTCCGAGTCGACGGAGTACCTCATTAAAAGGTTAAGACTGAGCGCAGCTAGTTTAAATTCTGAAGACCCTCCCTATAACCTATATCAGTCTAATTTGGGCGGAAAATACAAATAAGAATTTCATATGTTTGAATTAAACTTTTTACCATACCACTCAATACAACCCCCACCTCATCCGAGCGATTTCGATATGATTGGGACTTATTAGGGCCGGCCGCCTGTCTGACACCAGGGATGCTTGTGTAACTCCAGAATCGCAGAAAAATACCTTTGAATTTAATTTTAAGTATTTGCGGGAAAAAACTCATATTATTGACTATTTTTATTAACATATATGAACCGTAATGGATGTTGAAGTAACAATCAAACTTTGTACCTATACCGTAGTTGCCAAAGTTAGCAAGTAGGCCTTCAAATGAGAGAGAGGAAGTTAGAGGAAAAAAAACGCAACTGTTGGTTAGATGCAACTGGGAATCAGCTCGGGTAAGAGATCGAGACCTAATGAAATATAAAAATAACAAGAGCTCTTCGATCAACTAGAGATATTAATAAATGAAAAACCCATTTACCTAAGTTAACCATAGTGTCAGTGTAAACTATGGTAAACTTTGGTTACAGTTAATGTAAAGATAAACTTTCTAAGACGTACGGCGTCTTTGTTTTTTCTTAGTCTTGTAAATTATACACACTTTAGCAACCAAGACCGTATAACTAATGACTAGAGTGATGTATAAATTTAAATCATATGTGTGCTAAATTAGTTTGTAATCAGTCTAAGGAATGGAGCGTGATCACCTGTAATAGATACAGTATCTTCCAAGAAGCAAGAATCATCATCATCATCATCATCAGGTCTTTTTAGTCTCCACTGCAAATGTACTAGTACTTATTCTGCACTAATGCTAAATACATATATCTTACAGACTGTTACATATAAATATAATTTTCCATGTTGAGCGACGTGTTGCGCGTCATCGGGGTGTCGGGTATCGTCCCGCGAAAACGGTGATACACCACACCCTTCGGCCAGAACTTCTCGTCCATGAAAGTCGCCAGCTTCTCCGCCGGGACCCGCACCACAAACGACGTGAAGTTCACGTCATGGCGTGACTCCGACTTGACGACCCTCGGCGTGATGTTGGTCTTCACGCGGACGTATTTCACCACTTCCTCTGCCGTCTGCGTCGTCGGGATGGCTGGACGCAGCAGATGGTTGGCTCCTGTTGATGCAGTTCCTGAATCAACAGGAGCCAACCATAAAGCTTTCTCTTTTATCGTACTTTAGTGAAGCCTCCTTGTCTACCTGTTCCTTGCTAAGAAGAACAAATTTCTGTCCCTCGGAGTTTTTTGACATTTTAAATATATTTTTCTTTATAATACCTTGTTTATAATTCCTTTAATAGATACATTATCTTCCAAGAAGAAAGAGTACTAGTACTTATTCTCTGCTAAATATATGTATATTATATTATTATAAATATATTTTTCTGTTAATACCTTGTTTATAGCCACATAAATGTAAAATAACTATTTATTAACTTTTTTATTTCGTCGATACTATTCACATTTTTATTCCTGACGGTAAAAAAGGTAAAAGGCAAAAACGAAAAGCCTCACTAACTTGAGAAAAATACCTATATTAATATGATTTGCACTTATATCAAAGTTGAGCAATAGCAATTTAATAGGCTAGTTTCCTAAAAAAATATAATTAGTCCGTCAGTTAGATATTCAAAAAATATTGGACACGTATTTTTTCTTTCGTCGATTAAACAAAAAATGATAAAGATATAGCCCTTTGAAGTTCCGTGTGACGTCATAGTTTGCTACAATTTTTAGCAAACTTTGACGTCACGAGCCCCCACTCCTGAACTTTGACGCGCTTTATCTTTATTATTTATTGTTTATTTGACAAAAGAAAAAATACGTGTCCAATATTTTTTGATTATCTAACTGACGGACTAATTGTTATGTTATTATTACGACCCAGGAAACTAGCCTATTAATGCTATGCGAATAGGTAATTTAAAATAATGGTGAGTCAGATTTTTGGTGTGTCTATTATTACTATTAAGGAATGGTATTTATATTTATTTAAGTAGGTATTTATTTTATAAATTATTGTATATGTTACGTTTTATAAAAGTATTTAGGGGGGCGGGGTGTCCTAACACAAGGATTTGTTATTTAAAAGGAGACCCTAGCCATTCATGTAAATGTAAACAAAGATACTGAATAAATATTTTTTTTTACTTTTAAAACCACGGACAGTCGATTACGTGCAGTAAACAATCCTACTTTATCTGTACCGCCACACTCGACAGGTACTTATTCTAAATCATTTTCGGTTATGGCAGCACGGTTTTGGAATTCGCTCCCCCTTGAGGTAAAAATGGCCCCTACTTTGGTCTCCTTTAAATCTCGCCTTTTAAAATCTTCACTGGTCTCCTCTAATATTTGAGCTCTAAGTTGATTTTTATTACGTATCTATTATATTATATATATATATATATTACTATAATGTGTATGTATTTTATGTTTGCAAAATATTTATGTATTTAAGAATATATTTTCTTCTTTTTATTATTTTGTACGTTCTTCTGCCCATCCTCCTACCATCCATAGTAAACATCCTCTCAATCATTTGGCTGGTTGACTGGTAGAGATCCCTTTAAGGGATAAGTCCGCCATTGTATGTTTACTTTTCGTTTATACTATGTTTTATGTTCTGTGTTTTTTCTCGTACAATAAAGATATTACAAACAAACAAACAAATATTTTTCATTTACATTCCTTTGTCATTTTCATGGGGGCCACATGTTATCATTACTGGAGAAAAAAATTAAATAGCCTATCATGTGTCCTGTACGTCTAAATGTTAGTCTGCGAAGTTTCATTTCGTGAGTTATGGACACATTAAATACACACGGAATAAAAATTCAAAAAATCAACAATTTAGTTTCAGTATCCTTATCCTTACTAATATTATAAATGCGAAAGTGAGTTTGTTTGTTTGTTTATTTGTTTGTTTGTTACGCTTTCCCGCCGTAACTACTGAACCGATTATCATGAAATGTTGCATACAAGTTCTCTGGAGTACAGAAAAGGACATAGGCTACCTTTTATCCCGGGAAAAGTACTATTCCCGAGGGATCGACATTGACGCGGGCGGAGCCGCAGGCGAAAGCTAGTACAAAATAAAGCCTGAATAATGTCCTCGAGTCAAAACATCATGCATACTTACAAACACCGACAAAAACGGTACATACTGAAAGTATAACTCCATCTTTTTTTTTACTTTTGATGCGTAGTTTTTGCATCTTTTTACTGTAACCTCGTTCTTGTGAGACGTGTGTGTGGGCTAGCGCGGTTTATTGAAACTGTGGACAAAACAGCTCCGAGAAGTACGGAGAAGGACAAAGGCTACCTTTTATCCCAGGAAAAAGTACTATTCCCGAGTCCCGAGGGATCGACATTGACGCGGGCGGCATATATAAAGCTTTGATACACGATATCTCTGAAAACAAAGTAACTTACTCCATGACCAACCCTTACAGATTTATTAGTATTGTTAGTGATTAGCATTGCAAGATTTTATAGTTATCAGGTGGTTTATAATTAACGTATACACGTGTGTATCTGTGGGAAAATTATCCACTGTATAGTTCTGCTGGTACTAAGCACAAATAACTTAAAGGTACACCATTAAATGCTGCAAGCTTATTGTCAATTATTCACTGGCATGAACCGTTCATATGATGTAAATCGTAAAGCTTTGGACTTAAAAGTGCTGAGAAATTTGAATTGACAATGGACTATGATGAATAACCAGAGTTTATCGCATACTTCATTCGAATTCTTGATGATAAATTCATTTCTAAGTATTTAATTTACAGTTATTCGCTTTTTGCGCAATATCGCATCATCATTTATTTATAATTTCAAAGGCCTTTTCGTTAGATGCCGTGTGGTTTCCGGTAAAGTAGAATAGGACCACTCCAAGTCTTCCCATGGATGTCGTAATAGGCGACTTAGGAAATACAAGCTAAACAAAGCTTATAAACATCAATGAGACCTCTCCAACCCGTCTGGCCAGCGAGGAGAGTAGGCGAAATCCTCTGTCTGCTCTGGCCGAGTATGGCTCCGGTACTACAGAGAGGGTCATGCTCCTGCATTGGAGACTAAAAAGACCTGAAGATGATAAAGATGATATTGCCATACTCATCACGGTTCGTAGGCGGGTTAGTGATCGCAGATTTTTGCTTATTGTGCTTCCGGCGCTGCTTATCGAAAGTGTTTTTAAGCTGGGCAAGAATAGGAATATTCACTACATCACGAAGGCATTACAGATTTAGATGTATGCACCTCCTACTGGAGTGCTCAAACATAGCATCTACTAGAGGGGAGTTCCTGGGACATCCGGGGACCATGAGTGAGGCCTGCAGCAGCTGCAGCACACCCTCTGCAGTCCTCCGTTTCCTCGTCGAGCTGAGATGGCTCGAGTAAAACAACAAGAATGAAAATGAGGGAGAGAGCAGTCTCTCCAAAGCAGAAGACCAGAAGATAAGAATGTCTTCCGCTCACACACTGCCACAAATGCCCACGTTATGTTGGAAGATGTATGCTATCGTTAGAATCCTTAATCCCAAATAACTTACCCTATTTTTTATTGTAGGACAGTCGTGTTTTCATTAATAGTTTGTGTTGTTAGTATCACGTCTTTTTCCCTTGCGGGGTAGACAGAGCCACGGTCTATAAGACCTTAGGACCACATTTAGCATTTTGGTGGGCGTGTAGATGGGTAACGGAATTGAAAAGTGGTGGGTTGCTAGCCGCATCGCCTATTGACATGATTCCGTAGATTTTCACCCATTCCCTCGATCGGCTTTTACGATCTACGCGGGAAGAGAAGCAACTGGCACATTCTTCGTTTATTTTTCTTTTTCTTTGAAACAACTTTTCATATTCTATTCTATTTAAGGTTCGGAAAATGGAGGTTCATGGGACGTAAATACTGAAAAACAATAATATCTCCATTCGATCATAAAAGTTTTATGATGGTATGAGTATGTGTGTTAGGAAGCTAACATGGAGGTAGTGCACTCCAGCACTCACCAACACGCACAACCTTTACATATCAAGTCTTTTCACCTAGCGGGGTACAGAGCCCAGGTCTTTGAAACGTAAAAGCCAAGTTTAGCATGTTGGTGGACACTGGAAATTAGGAGGATAAAGGCATTAATATAGTGATGGGTTGCTAGCCGCATATATTATAATTGCAATATGATTTCTCAGATTTTCACCCATTCCCTCGATCAGATTTTAAGATCTGCGGGGGAAGAGGATCTGCAGGCGAGCTCCGTGGCGCAGTGATTAACACGTCAGCCTGCGACATGAGTTTTCCTGGTTTCGATCCCCGGCCAGGTCAAGATAGAAAACGATCTTATTCAGATTGACCTGGGTCTTGGATGTTTATCTATATAACTATCTATTACAAAATATAGCATCGTTGAGTTAGTATCCTACGACACAAGTTCACAACTTACTGTAAGACTTAATTTGTGCTATATATATTTATTTAGTAAAAACCGGTCAAGTGCGAGTCGGACTCGTGGACGCAGCGTTCCGTACCGTTATTTATAATAAGTTGAATGTTATTAAAAATATTTTTATTATATGATGTAACAAAAAATTTATACTTTTCGCAATTCCTTTATCTGTGCTATACGACGTTGCTTCGCATCAAATTTCAAGATTCTAAGTTCACGAGAACTACCCTGAAGGTTTTGATTCCCTTACCCCTTGCGGATGTCGAAAATTTGCGGCATAAATACTAAAAATATTTTTATTACATGATGTAACAAAAAATGTATGCTTTTCGCAATTTTTCCTTTATCTGTGCTATAAGACGTTGCTTCATACCAAATTTCAAGATTCTGAGTTCACGGGAAATACCCTGTAGGTTTTGATTCCCTTGCGAATGTCGAAAAAACACGAAAATATGCGGCATAAACGGCTGTATCTTTTGATTGCGTTGGCTTAGAAGTTTGATTTTTTTTACAGCTCAAAGGGACAGTAGACCTAATTATTTGATATAAATTTTAGCTTGATACCTCAACGCGTTACTGAGAAAAAGGGTCTTGACAGAGCGACAGACAACCGAGTGATCTTATAAGGGTTCCTTTTTACCTGTTGAGGTACGGAACCCTAAAAAAAATAAAGAGAAGCAGCTGAAACATTCTACGTTTATTCTTTTCTCCCAGACCAGAATGGAAGATCTTTAAGACACATTTAAAATCGTAAAAATGTCCAAACATATCAAGATTATGTGACTTTGCACCACTAAAGAAAACAGATTGTAGCTTTTGAACAATAATCCTCATTCTATACGTGTTAATTAGTATGTGAAAGTGGAATGTCTGTTAATTACTTCATTTACTTGGTTTTCCTTTCCTAACCAGATCGATCAATATGAAATTTTGCATACACTATCCGGAGCACTGAGAAGGAAAAGGGTACTCCAAACCGTACGGTACTAGATGTTTCTATTATTCAAGTATCTCTGGATATATCCAAGTCCAGTCCCACGGTGACAGTATAAGAATATATGACCTGTCTCGTGGTGAAATTTGATACCTCACCGACTAATTAGACCTCTAGATCATAAATTACATCATATAACTTGTTTAACTAGGCGATACATTCATTACTGTGTTAAACCCAATTAGCTTTAGATTTTAAATAATAGTTAGTACTACCTAACAGGTAACCCTATTTCAAACATGAAGACCTAATTAGCCCGTTACAACTATTACGAAGCGTCCCGCAGACCAGGAAATGATAACAAAACAAGATCCAATCCTTATCCTTTACTTGCAAATTTAATTACCCCTCCTTCTCAAGACTTCATTATGTGAAGATACCATAAGAAGCAACCAGTTACGTCGGATACCTCGAGTTAGTCTATTTTTTCTATCTCGTTTGGCAGAAGCGGGACGAGGGGGCTCAAGAAAAGCTGGATGGGTAAAAGCTCTCAATGACATACGGTCAGAAAGTGCGACGATCATATTGTTCGTGATGTTGTGAATACTCTTATTGTTCTTTGTGTCAGTCGTGGATTCAGAGCTGATTTTGTTTTAAATTTTCAGCGACTAAATCGTCATAATCCTGCCGTAACTTGAATGTATGTAACTTTCGGTCAAAAGGTGCCATTTTTTAAATCTATCAGTCTTTGTATTCTATTTTGTTTTTCTATAAATTATTTTGTTACATTTTATTAATTATTTCAATCGTTGAAGTACTCAAAAAGATAGATGAGTGTTTTTATTGAAGCTTACAACAATAAGTTTCGGAGCAAATTTTATACGTAGGTAACAAAAACGTTTTATACGTCTTTTTAGAACCAGTCATCATATCATAAGACATAACTTGCCCGGTTATCTTGTATAACTTCGCTACATTCATATTCTCTACATTATGTCAACTGCTGGGTTGACATAATTTAGAGGTTAGGTAAGTTAGGAAAAAGTGTTGCTGAAATGAAATGAACATTTTTTATTGAAATTTGGATACATTTTGGTATCGCTTGTTGAACGTCATTTTTGAAAGTGATTTGCTGTTCAAAGCGATATTTGTAATTTATGATTTTACTAGCTTTCGCCCGCCGCTCCGCCCGCGTCAATGTCGATCCCTCGGGAACATTTATTTTTCCCGGGATAAAAGGTAGCCTATGTCCTTCTCCGTACTCCAGAGAACTTGTATGCAAAATTTCATGATGATCAGTTGAGTAGTTACGGCGTGAAAGCGTAACAAACAAACAAACTCACTTTCGCATTTATAATATTAGTACGGATGTTCATAAATCAACTGCTTTATGCTTTTATTGACGAAAACAATTAAAATAATGTTCAAAATTAAAATTTAATAGAAATCTACGCGACTGAATTTAAACTTCCATTTTCTTTGTGGACTGCCTTCAGCCGTTTTCGTTTAGTGTCCCAATAATCTTCCTGATGTCCAGTAGTTAGTTGCCTTTGAGAGTAATTCCCAACAAAATATTGCCTTATTCCGTTGGCAGTGTGTATCAAGTGTAAGCTAAGTATAAAACGAGTACTGTGGCCGTTTCGCGTCTACTCGCCACCGCAAGGTCAAGTGCGAGCGTCCGAGTCATTGCTCCTCGCGTGCGCATCGCATAGTTGCGCTTACCTCGAGTTATTGTGACCGTGTTTGTTTTTGGGTAAGTCTTTTCGCTTTTTAAGATGTAGATAGAAGAAAGTAGAAATCGCCAAAAACATACATATTTAACAATTTTTTTTTTACAACAACTCTAAAAGCTCATTATGGAAAAAGTTGGTGAATTTTATAGCATATGTATAAATAAACTTAGCCGTTCATGAGAATTAAAGAAAACACGATTTTTGTAATATAACTTTATTTTGTAAAAAGATTTATGTCGAAAAAAAATGCGAATGTTACTTACATTCACAATTTTATGTTTTTCGACATAAAAATTTACAAAGAATAACGATCAGTCGATGAATTAATATCCAAAATAATTACAATGATCTCATTTTAACAATGAATACCGCACCAAAAACTATTTCTTTTTCGTAAAAAATATTATTCCCGCTTTAATAAAATTCAATGGCAATTTTTAGCTCTAGCTAATCCAAACATTTTAGAAAAGTCCGTGTTGAAAAACTCTAGACACCAATAGATAAGTGCCCTTTACCGTCAATCAAATTATTATACAACACAAATTTTAAATAGGCTGCACATTTCTTATTTCGTGATAAGCTAAAAATAAAAGCTTATACCTAGCCAGAGTAAGTAACTTTCAAGCTACAAGTGATTTACTTTATTATTACGATTATTCACATTATTATTATTAAAAAAAAATTATTATCGATTTAAGGCAAAAGACTATTATTTGTACGAAATTTTCAAAATATCCAATTAAACTATACCTTCTTGTTTAATTCGGCCTTTGGTTTGACGACTTTAGGCTCTGTTTACTCTGTAAGACGTAATCCTGTATGTCTCATTAATACACATTTCTAATAAAAATTTAATAATATTTCTTCCAACTGACCAACAGACGTTGTTTAGTCTTAACTTAATTTTCCACGCAACTTTCTTAGTATTTTCTTTTATAAGAACCTTCTCCTGAGAACAGCAAACACGCCAAAAAGAATTATCCAAATCGGTCCAGCCGGTCACACGTGATGCCGTGACAAAGGGAAATTTTTCATTTTTATATATACAGTGTGTAAATGTACCCTCGACGACTCAAAGTGGTCTATCAGCCCATCAATCTGAACAACTTTTCCTATGGGTCAAAAGCTTCGAACTCAAAAAACATTTTGGCATTTCTATCCAAAAGACTTCTGTCGCCCGAGCAGTTTGTGTGGGAATGACGATTTTTTTTTGAGTTCCCAGCATTGTTCCCATAGGAAAAGTTGTTCATATTGATGGACTGAGTTACCCCTTTAAGGGAACGTCGAGGGTCAATTTACACGCTGCAGAGCTCATGAAGTATACCTGTAGAGATTATGTTATTTAGGCATGGCATAGACATAGACATACGAGTACGTTTATTTGACACAGCAACACACATATATTACAAAAATAAGAAATAGGAAAATATACACACTTAAGTACTATACGTGGGGCGCACTATAAGTTTCCGGAATGAATATGAAAAAATACTATTAAAGGTACAAAATTAATTTATTGTTTTTCAAAATAATCTCCCTTGGCGTCTATGCACTTTTTCATTCGATGAAACCAGTTTTGAAAACTTTTGTGCCACTCCTCGCGTTGCAGTGATCAACAAGGATAAATATAAATAATAATATAAATAAATAAATATATACGGAGAAATCATACAGATTGAGCTAGCCCCAAAGTAAGTTCGAAACTTGTGTTATGGGATACTAACTCAACGACACAATATTTTACAACAAATACATATATAGATACACATCCAAGACCCAGTCCAATCTGAAAAAAATCTTTTTCCATCTTGACCTGGTCGGGGACCGAACCCGGCCACTCTCGTGTCGCAGGCTGGCGTGTTGACCGCTGCGCCTGCGCCACGGAGCTAGCCATGGATGTGGCTCAGCGTGTATATTACTCATACATAATATGAGTAAAACGCTGATATTCTGCCACTCTAGACGGTTAATAGCTATATATCGTACTTGAAAATACCAGTATTTTGTATGAAATAATAATAAACAGCACAAACAAAAACTATAAATTAAAGAGCCATTTACTTGGACATAAAATGATTCTATTGATACTCCATGTCAAATTATAAAGGCAAATAAATACACATAATGAATCTTGGACAAATTACACTTCATATTGCGGCAGTCATATTAAAATTATTAACTGTTAATTTATAAAACACTAGCTGCCCCGGCGAACTTCGTTTCGCCATAAGTTAAAAACTATCCTATCTCTCAAGTTGGATCGAACTGCACATGGTGTGCGAATTTTATTATAATCGGTTAAGTGGTTTAGGAGTCCAAATAAGGACAAACATTGTGACATGAGATTTATATATATTAAGATGAAGCCACAGCAATACTCTTAACTTACCATTGAAAAGGTTAACTAAATGGAAAAAAAATGATACCTACTAAGTACAAAAATCCTAATCCTAACTAATATTATAAATGCGAAAGTGAGTTTGTGTGTTTATTTATTTGTTTGTTTGTTACGCTTTCACGTTGTAACTACTGAACCGATCATCAAGAAATTTTGCATATACGTTATCTGGGATATGGAGGGATCGACATTGACGCGGGCAAAAGCTAGTGCTCTATAAATGTCGTAATAAGGTACGAAAATATGTACAATCTGGTTGTTGTTTAGCCACATATAATATAATAATAATAAATAACTATTATTTTTCTCCAAAAAATCTTATAACTATGACATGTACAATATAACTACGAAATGTAAAAAATATTATAAAAAGACTAACTATAAACATATTATGGAGAACTGGCGCCCATACTAGGTTTCTGTAAAACCTGTATTACGGGTCACCAGGACTCGACATTAATTCGTCATAGTTAATTCGTCACGTTTTTTAAATTCATACATTGAAAGTTATACGTCAAATGTAATTTAAAAATAATGTTCCGTCCTTGAAATATACAAATAAACAACATCATGAAAATTCGAGCTAAACCTAATTGCATTTCCTTTAATTCAATTATACATTTTCAATAAATATATTTCAATAAATTTTCGCCCGCGGCTCCGCCCGCGTCAGCGTTGATCCCTCGGTAACAGTTTTTTTTCGGGATAAAATGTACCCTTTATCCTTCTACAAACCCCAGATAACGTATATAGAA
Organism: Elegia similella; assembly: GCA_947532085.1. Lineage (NCBI taxonomy): Eukaryota > Metazoa > Arthropoda > Insecta > Lepidoptera > Pyralidae > Elegia > Elegia similella. The sequence continues at coordinate 9,158,969 of OX383927.1, forward strand.
AATATCATGATGATCGGTTCAGCAGTGAAGGTGTAAAAGCGCAACAAAAAAATTCACTTTTGCATTTATAATATTCATCATCAGTTCTTTTTAGTCTCCACTGCAGGAGCATGACCCTCTCTGTACTACGGGCGTCATACTTGGCCAGACCAGACAGAGGATTTAGCATACACTCTCCTCACTGGCCAGACGGGTTGGAGAGGTCTGATGTTTATGAGCTTTGTTTAGCTTGTATTTTCTAAGTCGCCTCTTACGACCTCCATGGGAAGACTTTGAGTGGTTCTATTCTACTCTGCCGAAAACCACACAGCTAATTTATAATATTACTAGCTTTCGCCCGCGGCTCCGCCCGCGTCAATGCCGATCCCTCGGGAATAGTGCTTTTCCCGGGATAAAAGGTAGCCTATGTCCTTTTCCGTATTCCAGAGAACTTGTATGCAAAATTTCATGATGATCGGTTCAGTAGTTGCGGCGTGAAAGGGTAACAAATAAACAAACAAACTCACTTTCGCATTTATAATATTAGTAAGAAGTTAGGATTCATTTAGGATAGTAAAATTAAAAATGCCTAATGCTTCTCACATAAAACTAATTAAAACTGGATATAATAAATATGACTAAAATTAAGTTTCAGTGTGTCCTTTAACCTCAAGTGGATATCTACCAGCCGGCATATTGGCTAACTCAGCGTACAACGTTTTGATAGTCACTTCAAAATACATTGCGGCTTTCGTATCATTGACTATTTTTATTTATGATACATAAAACGTAATGTAAACTGTAATTGAAGCGACTATCAAAACGTTGTACACTAAGCAAATAGGCCGGCAGAACTAAATATTACTAGACTGTTATTAGATTTCTATTCTGCGACCTTAGTTAACTATACTTCCATGCTGGTCTGGGAGAAAAGAAAAAAACGTGGAATGTACCAGCTGCTTCTCTTCCCGCGCGGATCGTAAATACCGATCGGGGACTGTTTAAAATCTGAGGAATCATGTTAATAGGCGATGCGGCTATCAACCCATCACTATTTTGATTCCGTTTTCCACCTAATGCCCACCAACATGTTAAACGTGGCCTTCAGGTCTTATAGTCCTAGGATCTGTCTACCCCGCAAGGGAAAAAGACGTGATACTATGTTCGTATGTATGTAGTTAACTATAAAAAATAAGCCCGATAGAAATACAAAAAAAGTAAAAGAAAAGATTGAAATCTATTTCGAGCTCGATGTAAAATATCTATTTTCTATAAACCCCTTGAAGATACCTTGCTGTAGTTTTAAAATGAGATTAAATTGAACTTTATGTCTTTGGAATAGTAGCGCCCTCATGGCATAAGTTACCAGCGATGGTGGATAAAAGATATGGCCATTACTCATGATTATTATGATTAGCCTTCAGTATTTATCTATACAGTAAAGTAATATAAAATCTAAGACATCGAGTGCTGGAGATGATAGCGGATAGAATGAATGGGGCGGTCTTAAGGAGGTTCACGGAATTACATAATTTATATAAGTGATTTCGTGACCCTTCTGGTGATAGATTTTATGAATAATTATTGATCTTATCTCTCTCTCTCTGTATGGATTGAAATAGTCTGGAAATAAACGATTTTTATTTTATTTATTTATTTATAAGATAAAAACGCATTTGCATCAATTCAGTCTTTAGAAATGTGATTATTTTACTCTTAGTAACAGTCTTTGCCCCAAAGATTAACTTATTTCAATTAAATCACTTAATAAAATACGGTTTTATCACGATTATCCATACTTATAATATTATAAAGCTGAATAGTTTGTTTGTTTGTTTGTTTGTTTGTTTAAACGCGCCAATCTCAGGAACTACAGGTTCAAATTGGAAAATTCTTTTTGTGTTGGGAAGTCCATTTACTTGGCTTTAGGCTGTAAAACATCACGCTGCGACCAATAGGAGCAAAAATAAAAAATGTTTTGAAAACGGGAGAAAATTATTCATCTATACCTATACTAAGAAAAAAACTTAAAAAACGCTTAAGGAGTGACTTAGACCACGAATTTGAACAACTTTCATTATGGGACCAACTCCAAAATTGCAAAAAAATAATCAGCTGTTCCATAGATTTTCGCCAACTAGATATTCCACTCTTGTATGAAAGAGCAGATAATTTTTTCACGATGTCGAAGTTGAAGAAGTTGTCGAAGAAGGAGTGACTCAGAACACGAATCTGAACAACTTTCATTATGAGACCATCTCTGAAATTGCAAAATAAAAAATCAGCTGTTCCATAGATTTTGGCCAAGTAAATATTCCACTTTTGTATGAAAGAGCAGATAATTTTTTCACCATGTCGAAGTTGGTCCCATAATGAAAGTTATTCAGATTCATGGTCTGAATTACTGCTTAAACGTTTGCTAATGAATTCAATTTCATTCTGTATAGAGACATATCACACAAATTGAGCTAGCCCCACAGCGAGTTATGTGTGTATCTTGTGTCGTTAAGTTATGATCTTGTGTCGTAGGACACTCAACGACATTTTCTTTTATAAAATTTAGCTTCCAAAATACGACACACACCACATTACACAAAGCTTTCAAAATAAGTACACAACATCCCAGACACTGATGGTCGTGTCGTGACTCGTGACCAGATATATTCTAATTAAACCAACGCAACTTCATTTACGTTTTTAGTGTCATTATTTTAGCAGAGTTTAAAACTATTTTTAAGAAAAAGGCGAACGATTTGACCGCTTCTGTTTCTCTCGTAGAACTGCATAGAGTTTTTACTCTTTTTCGATATGGTTTTTTGTTTTTTCCTCTTCTATTATTTGATTAAGTATATTTATTACGGTTGAAAAGATACAACCTGTGACGGACATCGGGGGCTCGGTAAAAAGGTCCTGTTGTAGCCCTTTAGGTACACTATAAAAACCTGGAAAGCATTTTTTGTATTTAGGTTAGTTTCTCAAATTATTTTGAAATGAATACGGGACTCTATATCGCGCATTGAACATCATCTTGACCAGTTTATTTCCAATAAAAAACGAAGGTTTCTTTCAGCTATTCAAACAGAATTTCATTTCAGATGCTCTAGTTTTTTGTCACAATAACTGTTCTGAGTTAACATCTATATTTCCTAATCATGGACCTGCCATCGCTTTTCTATTGTACTATTTGTATTTTATTTTTTAGGGTACCGTACTTAACAAGGTATTAATAAAACACCCTTATATAATCACAGCGTTGTCTGTCAAGACCATTTATTTCAAGATCGCGTGAAGAGACATTTTTTTTAAATTCATATTACAATGAACTCTACAGTAGGTACCTTGAAGCACAGAAAAAAATCAAACTTAATTAATGCGTTCAAAAGATATGGCCGCTTTTTATTTTGCAATTGATCTCAAACTTGTAGAGTACTTCGCGTTGCCCTATATATAATCATGAAATTTGGCATATAGCAAGATTACAGCACATAAGTAAAGGAGATCATCAAAAGCAAACATATTAAGGTGTAAATCGATTGCACTGATTAGGGAGGCATATATATTTAACAATATCATGAACCTTATGCCTGGTGTATATAAGGTTGAAATTGCTGTTATTTTTAAATAGTATCCGTAGCTACACACGACTTCTATACACACTTTTTACGCAATTTCTATATGGACTTTGCAGGCGACCGTATATCTCAAAAAAATAACTTGTGTTCAGAACCCATCTGCTCATGCTCCTTCATGCATGTCTAGAAGAAAAGAGAAAACGTAGAATTGACCAGCTGCTTCTCTTTCCACACAGATCGTAAAATTCGATGGAGAGAATGGGCGAAAATCTGAGGAATCATGTTAGAAGGCGATGTGGCTAGCATAGTATCACTACTTTGTTTCGGTTTTCCGCCAACATGCTAAACGTGGCTTTTAAGGGCCCGTACTACCTCACACTGCTTTGCATGATTGACTGTTATATCAATAATAATTAAATACTCAAGTTGAAATAAAAATGCAGCAAAGTTCAGGACTAACTCTGGTAACTATATGACTCAAAAACACGATTGCGTTAAATTTTCTCGATAGAAAAAAATTGCAAAGTTACCTCCAAATCACGTCTTATTTACTCGGTATATAGCATTATTCACCAAATACATTAAAATTAACCTTGAAACTTTTGATTATTATTGCATTACAGATAAGGCAGCCCTCATATGTTTTTCTTTTTCGAATAACCCTTGAATATTCCTAAAAAACGAAAATATCCAAAGTAGCCAACGCGTTTAGACCATCCGCGTTTGTATCGCCACGCCGCCTGGCATATGGCGGGCTCATAAGTCTCATAAACCTAAGCTCTGTCCACCGTAGAGGAAAAAGACATGTATGTACGGAACCGACAGTGTGCGAGTCCGATTCGCAGTTGGCAACTTTTTTATTTACTATGCTGGCACGTATTTGACAAATACCCGACGCAATACAATGTTGACTTTGGACTTAATCTTTTTGAACAGTTTTTCTGGTTATTCAAACTGAATCTTCATTTTATTTATATTTGTTATTTTCAAAAGAATTGTTGCCTTTTTATATATTTGTTCTGTGTAACATCTTGTCAATGCAATGTGACAGAATCGAAAAATCATTCGTCGTTATAATTTAAGCCGTGAGCAGTCTACTGCTGGGTAAAGGCCTCTCCTGAAGATTTGTGAAGTTCTATGGGAGGATATAACAGCCTCCGTGGTCCAGTGGTTAAGGCGTCTGCCTGTTGACCCGGGGGTCGTGGGTTCGATTCCCACCGGAAGCATACTTTGTTTAGTTGTTTCCAGTTTGCTTAGGACATTGCAGGCTTGAATCACCTGATTGTCTGATAATAAAGATGATTCCGTGCTTCGGAAGGCACGTTAAGCCGGTGGTACCGGCTGCCATCTGGTAGTCGTTAAAGGAACCATGTCAGAGGCCGAGAGGCGGTTCCGAAGAACTCTGACACCAGGGTGTGCATGGTCGATTGATCGTGACACCTACTCGAAATGATGATGATGATGGGAGGATGCCATACTTACCACGCTTGGTAGGCGGGATGGCGAGCCCAGTTTCTTTGGCTTCTTGTGCTTCCGACGTGCCCATTAGAAAAAAAATTAAGGTGGGGAAGGATAGGGATTTGTTGGATTTAGGAATGGAATGACGGTATTGGGATGCTACTTATTCAAGTAGGTACCTCGGGCGGCCGCGTGCGCGTACACGATGCCATACCTGCAGCCACCAGCCAAGTAGTGAAAGATAACACCCCTGACCATAATCGAAAAATATCAGAAAAAAATTGATTATGATTATGACATTTCGCGTGATACTCGATTTTGTAAATCGGAACGCTGCAAAACCTCTGAATAGATATCTACCTCATTGGTTTTGGCGAGGTCCGTGGCGCAGTGGTTAACACGCCAGTTTGCGACACGAGAGCAGCGGGTTCGATCCCCGGTCAGGTCAAGATGGAAAATTATCTTTTTTAGATTGGCCTGGGTCTTGGATGTTTATCTACATATGTATTTGTTATAAAATATAGTATCGTTGAGTTAGTATCCCATAACACAAGTCTCGAACTTACTTTGGGGCTAACTCAATCTGTGTGATTTGTCCGTATATATTTATATTTATTTATTTAAAGGAAACCCGGTATTCTGAAAACAAATACACAAACTTGTTAATTTTGTATTTTCTACTAGGTATGTTAATATTTTTAATCTTTCTGATTAGGTACTCAAAAATAATAAGCATTTTAGACCATAAATTGCGTCGAGACTTCGTACTTCTTTGATTTAGACAAAAGTATTATGACAAAGTTGATCAGTAAAATCACCACTACAACAAAAGGAAGCAGTTGATTGAACTAAAAAATATCCGATCGTATCCGACAAATCTAAATATTAGGCCATTTGAATATTAGGCAAAAACGAAACTGTACCACTTTAGGTACCGTTACCGTTAGTCAATAAAAAACAATGACTTGTATATTTGGAACGAGTATTATTAGGCAGTCACTTTCTTTCACCCGCGAATTTTTTTGGGAAAGAGTTTATTGCGATCTAGTACCTACCTTTTTCACGGAAACGTATACTGCCTATGATTTAAAAAAAGTACTCTTTCATAAGTACGGTGCGATCACGACTTGACTTAGAACGCTAGCTGGTGTCAGATTACTTAAGCTGCCTAAAGGCATCTGATTTAGCTTAACGACTGCCATCCAGTGATGACAGCCGGAACCAGGGTACTGTTCCCGGGGATCAAAATTCTCGCAAGCAGGGTCGCGGGTGAAAGCTAGAATTTTTTTTATTGTATCAGTCATCATCATTTCGTGTAGGTGTCACGGTCAATCGACCGTGCACACCCTGGTGTCTGAGTTCTTCGGAACCGCCTCTCGGCCTCTGACGTGGTTCCTTTAACGACTACCACAGGTGGCAGCCGGGACGTGCCTTCCGAAGCACGGAATCTTCTTCACTTTCAGACAATCAGGTGATCCAAGCCTGCAATGTCCTAACCAAACTGGAAGCAGCTAAATAAAGTATGCTTCCGGTGGGAATCGAACCCATGATCCCCGAGTCTACAGGCAAACGCCTTAATAGCTCCACAGACGATCATATTTTTACGCTCCGGCAGGTACTGGATACAAAATGGAGAGAGAGAACAGCCATGTTTGTCGTGGCCCTTGACCTCGAGAAAGCCTTTGACAACGTAAATTAAGAATCACTAAAAGATATATAAGTAAACAGAGTAGGTGTACCTCTTACAAATAGAATAATAAAAGCGTGTATGAACGAGGAAACCTTTGTTTCATGGTGTGGACAAAACTCAGAGGTAATAAGCAAAGGCAAGGGTGCCAAACAGGGCTGTCCCCTATCCCCAAGACTTTTTACTATAATCATTAACGAGGTACTAAAGACCCTCGAGGAAGAAGACGAAGCTGTAAGACTTGATCAAGACCTAGAATCAAAATTACCTATAATATTATCCTTTGCAGATGATCTTATATTGATTGGTGAAGAAGTAGACGTTCTTAATCGCATAATCGGCAAAATGAATACGTTATTAAACTCAGTCGGCCTCGTTATAAACCAAACTAAAACAAAACTTGTTGTGCGCAATCTTTTTGGTCCCCCAACCGCATAGCAACCGTGCAGAGTACTTGGGGGAGTCATAATCCAGCCGGTAGAGGAGATAAAATATTTAGTAACTTATATAACAGCTGCCCACAATCAAAGGGCTACCATTAAAACAAGATGTGTCAAAGCAATAAAAAATTCCAAAGTCCTATTACCATTCATACAAGATAATAAAATAGATTGGAGCATCGTAGTATTAATATAAAAAATGGTCATAAGACCATGCATGATTTATGGTCTAAACGTGACCGCTTTAACGAAAGCTAACCGATCGAGACTGAGAAAATACAAACGGCAAATACTACGGGGAATGTTGGATGCGGGGAAACATTACCCAAATCGAAAAATCAAGGCTAATCCATAAGAAAATCCATAACAAAAATAATAAAAATACAAAGAATCTCTTATTATGGTCACATATTACGACGTCCTACTTCAGGCAGCTTATCAACACCAGGAAAATAAGCGCAAAATAGGGCGTCCTATTTACACATGGGAAGACTCCCTAGATCATGAAATCACGAATTATATGAGTAAAAGTAAGGAAGAATGGGGCAATTTAGCGGATAACACAGAGCTCTAATCAAAAAAGAAGCAGAAAAGATATTCGAAGTGGAAGAAACAGACACAAAAACTGACTTAGATTTGGAGCATTCGATATCAAATCAAACACACAGCCAGCTCTCACCAGTCATTCGCAGACGCAGTGGGCGCAAAACACCCAGATCAAAGTCCATAACATCACATCGATCACGCAGGCAAAAGCCAACATGGAAACAACAACCTACCCAACGAGAGAAGAAACAACTTTTACGAGAACCGACGAGCAAAACGTAATAAAGTATGAGGTTGGAGACGACAAATAGAACGACGAAGTCAAAGCAACAACAAAGCAGTCCTATTTTCCTCCCTTTTATATATTACACACCAAGTATAGTATCTATCTTCCCCATACTGATTTGATGCAAGTATTCGGTCGGTTCACATTTCCTCTTCACTCCTCATCCAGACTGCACAGCCCTACACTCCCAATCCTATCTACGTGCCCAACCGGTTTCTCGAGCCTGGATTCGTGATCCAACGCGGAGGGGGGTAGCTGTGCAAGAAGTAAACACGTCAACTTGTGTTCACAAGCGCCGGTACACTCTCTCCCTGGTGGACCTCTTTCCTACGCTTTTGCAGTTTAACCACTGGCTGGGCGGGCACAGAACAGAACAGAACAGGGATAAAATGTAACCTACGTTCTTCTCCACACCCCAAATAACGTGTATAGAAAATATCGTGGTATAGCAGTGAAGGCGTGAAAGCGCAACAAATAAATTCACTTTTGCATTTATAATATTCATCATCAGTTCTTTTTAGTCTCCACTGCAGGAGCATGACCCTCTCTGTACTATACGGGCGCCATACTTGGCCAGACCAGACAGAGGATTTAGCCTACACTCTCCTCGCTGGCCAGACGGGTTGGAGAGGTCTGATGTTTATGAGCTTTGTTTAGCTTGTATTTTCTAAGTCGCCTCTTACGACCTCCATGGGAAGACTTGGAGTGGTTCTATTCTACTCTGCCGAAAACCACACAGCACAATAATTTATAATATTACTAGCTTTCGCCCGCGGCTCCGCCCGCGTCAATGCCGATCCCTCGGGAATAGTACTTTTCCCGGGATAAAAGGTAGCCTATGTCCTTCTCCGTATTCCAGAGAACTTGTATGCAGAATTTCACGTGCGTTACAGCGTGAAAGCGTAACAAACTCACTTTCGCATTTATAATATTAGTAAGAAGTTAGGATTCATTTAGGATAGTAAAATTAAAAAGACCTCACTAAAATTAAAAATGCCTGATGCTTCTCACATAAAACTAATTGAAACTAGATATAATAAATATGACTAAAATTAAGTTTCAGTGTGTCCTATAACCTCAAGTGGATATCTACCGGCATATTGGCTAACTCAGCGTACAACGTTTTGATAGTCACTTCAAAATACATTGTGGCTTTCGTATGATTGACTATTTTTATTTATGATACATAAAACGCAATGTAAACTGTAATTGAAGCGACTATCAAAACGTTGTACACTAAGCAAATAGGCCGGCAGAACTAAATATTACTAGACTGTTATTAGATTTCTATTCTGCGACCTTAGTTAACTATACTTCCATGCTGGTCTGGGAGAAAAGAAAAAACGTGGAATGTACCAGCTGCTTCTCTTCCCGCGCGGATCGTAAATACCGATCGGGGACTGTTTAAAATCTGAGGAATCATGTTAATAGGCGATGCGGCTATCAACCCATCACTATTTTGATTCCGTTTTCCACCTAATGCCCACCAACATGTTAAACGTGGCCTTCAGGTCTTATAGTCCTAGGATCTGTCTACCCCGCAAGGGGAAAAGACGTGATACTATGTTCGTATGTATGTAGTTAACTATAAAAAATAAGCCCGATAGAAATACAAAAAAAGTAAAAGAAAACTGATTGAAATCTATTTCGAGCTCGATGTAAAATATATATTTTCTATAAGCCCCTTGAAGCTTAAATTGAACTTTATGTCTTTGGAATAGTAGCGCCCTCATGGCATAAGTTACCAGCGATGGTGGATAAAAGATATGGCCATTACTCATGATTATTATGATTAGCCTTCAGTATTTATCTATACAGTAAAGTAATATAAAATCTAAGACATCGAGTGCTGGAGATGATAGCGGATAGAATGAATGGGGCGGTCTTAAGGAGGTTCACGGAATTACATAATTTATATAAGTGATTTCGTGACCCTTCTGGTGACAGATTTTATGAATAATTATTGATCTTATCTCTCTCTCTGTATGGATTGAAATAGTCTGGAAATAAACGATTTTTATTTTATTTATTTATTTATAAGATAAAAACGCATTTGCATCAATTCAGTCTTTAGAAATGTGATTATTTTACTCTTAGTAACAGTCTTTGCCCCAAAGATTAACTTATTTCAATTAAATCACTTAATAAAATACGGTTTTATCACGATTATTCATACTTATAATATTATAAAGCTGAATAGTTTGTTTGTTTGTTTGTTTGTTTAAACGCGCCAATCTCAGGAACTACAGGTTCAAATTGGAAAATTATTTTTGTGTTGGGAAGTCCATTTACTTGGCTTTAGGCTGTAAAACATCACGCTGCGACCAATAGGAGCAAAAATAAAAAATGTTTTGAAAACGGGAGAAAATTATTCATCTATACCTATACTAAGAAAAAAACTTAAAAAACGCTTAAGGAGTGACTTAGACCACGAATTTGAACAACTTTCATTATGGGACCAACTCCAAAATTGCAAAAAAATAATCAGCTGTTCCATAGATTTTCGCCAACTAGATATTCCACTCTTGTATGAAAGAGCAGATAATTTTTTCACGATGTCGAAGTTGAAGAAGTTGTCGAAGAAGGAGTGACTCAGAACACGAATCTGAACAACTTTCATTATGAGACCATCTCTGAAATTGCAAAATAAAAAATCAGCTGTTCCATAGATTTTGGCCAAGTAAATATTCCACTTTTGTATGAAAGAGCAGATAACTTTTTCACCATGTCGAAGTTGGTCCCATAATGAAAGTTATTCAGATTCGTGGTCTGAATTACTCCTTAAACGTTTGCTAATAAATTCAATTTCATTCTGTATAGAGACATATCACACAAATTGAGCTAGCCCCACAGCGAGTTATGTGTGTATCTTGTGTCGTTAAGTTATGATCTTGTGTCGTAGGACACTCAACGACATTTTCTTTTATAAAATTTAGCTTCCAAAATACGACACACACCACATTACACAAAGCTTTCAAAATAAGTACACAACATCCCAGACACTGATGGTCGTGTCGTGACTCGTGACCAGATATATTCTAATTAAACCAACGCAACTTCATTTACGTTTTTAGTGTCATTATTTTAGCAGAGTTTAAAACTATTTTTAATAAAAAGGCGAACGATTTGAGCGCTTCTGTTTCTCTCGTAGAACTGCATAGAGTTTTTACTCTTTTTCGATATGATTTTTTGTTTTTTCCTCTTCTATTATTTTATTAAGTATATTTATTACGGTTGAAAAGATACAACCTGTGACGGACATCGGAGGCTCGGTAAAAAGGTCCTGTTGTAGCCCTTTAGGTACTGGAACCTTATAAAAACCTGGAAAGCATTTTTTGTATTAAGGTTAGTTTCTCAAATTATTTTGAAATGAATACGGGACTCTATATCGCGCATTGAACATCATCTTGACCAGTTTATTTCCAATAAAAAACGAAGGTTTCTTTCAGCTATTCAAACAGAATTTCATTTCAGATGCTCTAATTTTTTGTCACAATAACTGTTCTGAGTTAACATCTATATTTCCTAATCATGGACCTGCCATCGCTTTTCTATTGTACTATTTGTATTTTATTTTTTAGGGTACCGTACTTAACAAGGTATTAACAAAACACCCATATATAATTACAGCGTTGTCTGTCAAGACCATTTGTATCAAGATCGCGTGCAGAGACAATTTTTTTAAATTCATATTACAATGAACTCTACAGTAGGTACCTTGAAGCACAGAAAAAACGTTCAAAAGATATGGCCGCTTTTTATTTTGCAATTGATCTCAAACTTGTAGAGTACTTTGCGTTGCCCTATAATCATGAAATTTTGCATATAGCAAGATTACAGCACATTAGTAAAGGAGATCATCTGAAAAGCAAACATTTCAAGGTGAAAATAATCGCATTGATTAGGGAGGCATATATATTTAACAATATCATGAACCTTATGCCAGGTGTATAAGGTTGAAATTGCTGTTATTTTTAAATAGTATCCGTAGCTACACACGACTTCTATACACACTTTTTACCCAATTTCTATATGGACTTTAGAGGGCGACATCTCAAAAAAATAACTTGTGTTCAGAACCCATGCTGCGCATGCGCCTTCATGCATGTCTAGAAGAAAAGAGAAAACGTAGAATGTACCAGCTGCTTCTCTTCCCACGCAGATCGTAATATTCGATGGAGAGAATGGGCGAAAATCTGAGGAATCATGTTAGAAGGCGATGTGGCTAGCATAGTATCACTACTTTATTTCGGTTTACCTTCACGACCGCCAACATGCTAAACGTGGCTTTTAAGTCTCATAAACCTAAGCTCTGTCCACCCCGTAGGACGATAATATGTACGTACGGGCCCACAGTGTGCATGACCGACTTGCACTTGGCGGATTTTTTATTTACTATGTAGGCACGTATTTGACAAATACCCGACGCAATACAATGTTGACTTTGGTATTGATCTTTTTGAACAGTTTTTCTGGTTATTCAAACTGAATCTTCATTTTATTTATGTTTGTTATTTTCAAAAGAATTGTTGCTTTTTTATATAGATGTTCTGTGTAACATCTTGTCAATGCAATGTGACAGAATCGAAAAATCATTTGTCGTTATAATTTAAGCCGTAAGAAGTCCACTGCTGGGTAAAGGCCTCTCCCGAAGATTCGTGAAGTTCCATGGGAGGATGCCTTACTTACCACGCTTGGTAGGCGGGATGGCGAGCCCAGTTTCTTTGGCTTCTTGTGCTTCCGACAAGAATTTTTGTATTTTCTACTAGGTATGTTAATATTTTCAAAGTTTCTGATTAGGTACTTAAAAATAATAAGAGAGAGAGTCGAGACTTCGTACTTCTTTGATTTAAACAAAATTATTATGACAAAGTTGATGATCACCACTACAACTAAAGGAAGCAGTTGATCGAACTAAAAAATATCCAATCGTATCCGACAAATCTAAATATTAGGCCATTTGAATATTAGGCAAAAACGAAACTGTACCACTTTAGGTACCGTTACCGTTAGTCAATAAAAAACAATGACTTGTATTTTGAACGAGTATTATTAGGCAGTCACTTTCTTTCACCCGCGATTTTTTTTGGGAAAGAGTTTATTGCGATCTAGTACCTACCTTTTTCACGGAAACGTATACTGCCTATGATTAAAAAAAAGTACTCTTTCATAAGTACGGTGCGATCACGACTTGACTTAGAACGCTAGCTGGTGTCAGATTACTTAAGCTGCCTAAAGGCATCTGACTTAGCTTAACGACTGCCATCCAGTGATGACAGCCGGAACCAGGGTACTGTTCCCGGGGATCAAAATTCACGCAAGCAGGGTCGCGGGTGAAAGCTAGTTTTTTTTTATTGTATCAGTCATCATCATTTCGTGTAGGTGTCACGGTCAATCGACCGTGCACACCCTGGTGTCAGAGTTCTTTGGAACCGCCTCTCGGCCTCTGACGTGGTTCCTTTAACGACTACCACAGATGGCAGCCGGGACGTGCCTTCCGAAGCACGGAATCTTCTTCACTTTCAGACAATCAGGTGATCCAAGCCTGCAATGTCCTAACCAAACTGGAAGCAGCTAAATAAAGTATACTTCCCGTGGGAATCGAACCCATGATCCCCGAGTCTACAGGCAAACGCCTTAAGGATTCCACAAATACTATATAAAAAAAAAACACTGGACCACGGAGGCAGTTTGTCTGATAATAAAGATGATTCCGTGCTTCGGAAGGCACGTTAAGCCGGTGGTCCCGGCTGCCATCTGGTAGTCGTTAAAGGAACCACGTAAGAGGCCGAGAGGCGGTTCCGAAGAACTATGACCTACTCGAAATGATGATGACCAACAAAAAACAATTTTATATACTACATTAAATACACAATTTAAGTATGTAGTTAGAACAATAGCAAACTACGATTTTGTAAATACCATTATTAAAAAAAGCAACTACTTCATTATTAAGGTTCAATAATAATTATTTTTACTAGTAGTATTTTTAGAGTAAAAACCGGACCCTATTAATTTCGCTCTGCTGTCCGTCTGTCTGTCTGTCCGTCTGTCACCAGGCTGTATCTCATGAACCGTGATAGCTAGACAGTTGAAATTTTCACATATGATGTATATCTGTTGCCGCTATAACAACAAGTACTAACAAAAAGAATAAAATAAATATTTAAGGGGGCTCCCATACAACAAACGCGATTTTTTTACTTGTTTTTGCTCCATATTGATAACAGCAACAGGTAGTCGCTTAAAATATTCACAGAATATTTAGTTATAAAGTTTTAAAAATAAATAAAAATAAAATTAATATTAAAGGCGGGCTCGATGATGATTTTTTTTGACGTTTTTATAGATAACGGTACCGAACCCTACGTGCGCGAGTTCTACTCGCGCTTGGCCTGTCTTTTTCCTCTGTGGCAACATAAAAACAGAATTTTCGAATTGACGCATCTATCATCAAATGAGTAGAGTTGAATAGAACCATTTCACTCTCGTGAGATCGTCCACAAAAGCCAAGTAGTTTTTTCGGGTACTAATTAAACCGATGCTAATCACACGAGTTTCGACAATGCCCCGTTACGGACGGCAAAAAACACATTTGAATTTAACTGAGTATGTGAATCATACTTCTTTAAGTTTTTTGTAGCTCGGCTTTAATTTTTTTTACGCAGTAATAAATATATACGGACTAATCACACGGATGAGCTAGCCTCAAAGTAAGTTCAAGACTTGTGTTATGGGATACTAACTCAACGATACTATATTTTATAACAAATACATATAGAGATAAACATCCGAGACCCAGGCCAATCTGAAAAAGGTCATTTTCCATCTTGACCTGACCTGTCTCCTGCAGCCTGGTATGACGACCAGGCCACAGAGCTTGTTAATGATGATAACTACCGGTTGAGTAAAAATCACTTATGTTATGACTAACATAAGTGATTTTTACTCAAGTATTCCTATGTTCCAGCAGTGGACTTCCTGCGGCTGGGCGGCTGGTATGATGATGATATGATAACTGGACGCAGTTATGCTTTAATCTATGGATAATTATATTTATAGACTATATATAAGACTGTTAACGAGAAATTAAAACTTGTAAAATAAGTAAATAGAAGAATAAGAGCAAATTTCAAATTACATCACCTAATAAAAAAGAAAATAGTTAAAAAAAAAGAAAAAATATCGATTTGGTCCTCCCTACAAATTCACCGATCAGCTGGTAATTTTTTTATTAGAAGTATAAAATATTTTAATTTTTCACGAGAGGGCCCTTTATCTTGATCAAAGGATAAGCATTGCTTATTATCGTGGCAATATACTTTAGCCATTTGGATAACTGCGGGGTAAAGATCTCTTGGGCTCTTTTTATTTGTAAATATATATTGCTTTTATTTCTTATTGTTCTTGTATATTCAAAAGGCAATTTTATTCTATTACAAATAAAATATGTGAGATATCTATCTAACATATTTTTATTTATCTAGATTAATTATTTATTTCGCATAAACTGCAACGCATATTAAAACCAAATTACAATTTATACAAATCATAATATAAAATTCATATTATTATCATTAAGAGCCCGCCATATGCCAGGCGGCGTGGCGATACAAACGCGGATGGTCTAAACGCGTTGGCTACTTTGGATATTTTCGTTTTTTAGGAATATTCAAGGGTTATTCGAAAAAGAAAAACATATGATGGCTGCCTTATCTGTAATGCAATAATAATCAAAAGTTTCAAGGTTAATTTTAATGTATTTGGTGAATAATGCTATATACCGAGTAAATTAGGCGTGATTTGGAGGCATATTGCAATTTTTTTCTATCGAGAAAATTTTACGCAATCGTGTTTTTGAGTCATATAGTTACCAGAGTTAGTCCTGATCTTTGCTGCATTTTCATTTCAACTTGAGTATTTAATTATTATTGATATAACAGTCAATCATGCAAAGCAGTGTGAGGTAGTACGGACCCTTAAATATAAACATGAAAGCCGTACAACTTAAATTCAAGCCAACAAATTAATAATAATTGACATCAACATTCTTAAAAATAAACACATTTGAATAATGTTTAAGCAGCACAAGTGCAAAAGAAGACAAAACTCAGCGTGGGTAACCTAAAATGTCAGAGCATCACACGATTTTTTCCTCGTACAGCAAGATTGTGGATTTGACTCCCTCCCAAGGTTTTCCATGTGTGCTATGACTTGGGGTCCTTTAAAAGGCGTGTTTACAGGTATCTTAAGAGTCAGCAACGCAGCACCTCCTCTGGTGTTGCAGATGTCCATGGGCGACTGTGACCACTTTCCATCAGGTGGCTCGTCTGCTCATGTGCCGACCAATATACATAAAAAAAAACACTGGTTTTCAGTAACAGTATTTAAAAAAAATTAAATAGGTACCAGCCTATCGAACATATTTTCTTCCTCAATAAATATCCCATATTCCCAAGAATATTAGCTGTTCATGCTAGAATGCCGTATTTTATCTCAAATGGCAATATCCATGAGCGGGCAATCGACTATACTTACCATGGACCATAACATATTATAACCATGTATTTATAAAAGTTATTGTAAAATAACTAGTTAAGATGATTATACCTATTTAAAGAACATAATACTCGTTTAGTTTGTTCTTTATTTGTTTACCATTTTAAACATTACACACGCAGTAATATTATACTATTTTTTTCTTCTACTCCTCATCCCACTTAATTTGGGGTTGGGAAAGCGTGTTATTTTTTTTTTACTTTATATTGAAGTAGACATTTGTCTTCCATCTCACCTGATGGTGAGCGGAAGAGCAGCCATCCACAACCATTCGAATCGGCCGTTCCCTCAGGAAATCGGATATCTAATTGTAAAGGTCCTCTGGTAAACCATATGATGGAAGCTTACTTAGGAGATCTTCGTGTCAGATCCGGTCAAAAGCCTTGGATATATCGAGTCAAACGGCAATCGGTCGCTCAACCGGTGATCTACTGGTATTTGCCACGCCCTTATGGAGCGAAGCCTTGGAGGGTCATGGTGAGGCAACCATGACCCTCCAAGGCTTCGCTCCATAGGTGAGTGGCATATACCAGTAGGTCACCGGTTGAGCGACCCTTGCGGAAACCGTATTGGTTTTCACTAAGGAGCTCGTTGGTTTCCAGGTATACCAGGAGACGATTTCTCAATACACGCTCCATAATCGTTAGTACTTATCCTAACTTTCTTACTAATATTATGAACGATAAAGTTGGATTGAAACATAGGCTACCTTTCATTCCGGAAAAGTACTTACTATTCCCACGGGATCGAAATTAACGTGAGCGGAGCCGCGGGCGACATCTAGTCAATAATTATAACAAGCCTTTATTTTCCTTAACATTTTAAATTACTTTTTTTTCTCACAATATCTCTTCAAGTTAAGGCCCCATTCTGGGTATAGGCCTTCTCCAATAGCCTCCACGCTTTTCTATCATCTGCTTTCCATTTCCAGCTTTTTCCAGCAGTTTTTTGTATGTCATCGAGCCACCTTCCGTTTGGGCGCCCCCTTCTTCTTTTGTTCTTAGGACCTGTCCATGTTGTGACTCTCTTCATCCATCTGTCATTTGATGCCCGTGCCACATGGCCCGCCCTCTTCCACTTCAAGTGTTTAGAGTGCTGGAGAGCATCTATAATTTTTTGTTTTATTTCGAGTGTCTGCGCATTTTTGCCTGTTGTTTCATCATTATGCTATACTAACTGTAAACAAGATAAAGGCAATAAAGATATAAAGAATCATAAAGTTGTAATGGTAGTGGTGGGACTATATCATTATTCAGTCGTCTATAGTAAAACCACAGTTTTCTAAAGCATGTGTCTTGTTATCATCATTATTTAAAGCACTATAGACGCCTGGGGTCTTGGTCTAGTTTATTATATTGTCTTTGGTCTCATCAAGGAAACCTCGCCAGCTAATTCTGTTTATGATTTTGACTCATTATCATCATTCTAGTCACAAGAAGCCCACTGCTGGACAAAGACCTCTCCCAAGCACTGTTTGCTCCATGGGAGGATATTGCCATATTCACCACGCATTTCGGGCGGGTTGGCGAGCGCAGTTTCTTGGGCTTCTTGTGCTTCCGACGCTGCTGTCCATTAGAAGCGTTTTTAAGCTAGGGAAAGATAGGAAGTTATTGACTTTGGGAAGGGTATGAAGGTAATTGGATACTACTCGCTGAGATGAATGGGTGAAAAGCTAGTACCTATTAGTTTGGGAGTCCGGGCGCGCGTACCCGATGCCATACCTTCAACCACCGGACGGTTGAGGATGACACCCCTAACGTACCTCAATAATATCTTTTGACTCCTAGCACTTTAATGTGTTGTTGTACTTTTAGAAATTTAGTTTTAGGCATCCAGGCTTCTTCTATTGGGTTTACAATTAAGGAGGCGTTAAAAATTATATTGTTTTACAGGCGCTCTAGTGAATCAAAATAAGTGCCTATAATTTAATGCCCTAAGTGGCTCTAGTTGTTTCCAGTCTGGTTAGGACATTGCAGGCTTGAATCACCTGATTGTCTGATAAGAAAGATGATTCCGTGCTTAGGACGGCACGGTAAGCCGGTGGTCCCGGCTGCCATCTGGTAGTCGTTAAAGGAAACACGTCAGAGGCCGAGAAGCGGTTCCGAAGAACTCTGACACCAGGGTGTGCATGTTCGATTGACCGTGACACCTACTCGAAATGATAATGATGAGTGGCTCTTGAGTCTAAATCTAAACTGTTCTGGTACTTTTTGCGCCCTTTCATGTTTCCGCTCTGTGCTTGAGCATTGTTAGCACATTCAATGGTTGGCACCGAATAAATACTTAGCCGTGTGGCTTCCGGTAGAGTAGAATAGGACCACTCCAAGTCTTCCCATGGATTTCGTAAGAGGCGACTTAGGAAATACAAGCTAAACAAAGGTCATAAACATCAATGAGACCTCTCCTACCCGTCTGGCCAGCGAGGAGAGTGTAGGCGAAATCCTCTGTCAGCTCTGGCCAAGTATAGCTCCGGTAGTACAGAGAGGGTCATACTCCTGCAGTGGAGACTAAAAAGACCTGATGATGAATAAAAGTGTGATTAAAATTTTGTTGTTGTAGCAATCAATAAATGTATGATAAAAACCATGTGGCAGCACTACTTGTTTTTGTGTTATATGCGTGTAAATGGCCAAAACTGGTGTCAGATTTGTTAAACTGACATAAGGAATCTGACATAGCTTACTTAACGACTTCCTGAAACCTTAGGTTTTATGTGCTGGTATCACTATATAGTTACATATACAAACATTGGATAATAATTACCAAAATCAAATCAACATCATTTCGAGTAGGTATCACGGTCAATCGACCATGCATACCCTGCTGTCAGAGTTGATTGAAACCGCCTTTCGGCCTCTGACGTGGTTCCTTTAACGACTACCAGATGGCAGCCGGGACCAACGGCTTAACGTGCCTTCCGAAGCACGGAATGATCTTAATTATCAGACAATCAGGCGATTGAAGCCTGCAATATCCTAACCAAACTGGAAACAACTAAAAAAAGTATGCTTCCCGAGGGAATCGAACCCACGACCCGGTCTACAGGCAAACGCCTTAACCACTGGACCACGGAGGCAGTTAAACATGAAATCCCGTCTCAGTGCTGCCGACTGTTTCATAAAACCTTTATTCATAATACTAATCGATATTAATTTGTATTTAACTACCTTTATCTAACACTAGCTGTTGCCCGCGACTTCGGCCGCGGCAATTTCTTTTATTATGATTAATTAGTATAGATGAATAATTTTTCCCCGATTTCAAAACATTTTTTATTAAGGCTTCGCTCCTATTGGTCGCAGCGTGATGTTTTATAGCCCAAAGCCTTCCTCATTAAATGGACTATCCAACACAAAAAGAATTTTCCAATTTGAAACCAGTAGTTCCTGAGATTAGCGCGTTCAAACAAACAAACAAACATACAAACAAACAAACTCTTCAGCTTTATAATATTAGTATAGATTTATCACCCTGAAGCAAGGCAATAATGCCTTGCTTCAGGGTGATAAATCTATACTATTTAATTTTATCTACAGCTATAAAGCTTATTTATTAAATATTTACCACGCTCAGGATTAGTTACGGTATAACTAAGCTCCTGGGATAAGCTCTAGTAGCGTCTTTATGGCAGAAAACCGCATAATTTGCGATTATTTCTGCATAAAATAATCCAGGCAGTCTCTTCTTAGCTAAGTTGTGTGTCGCTGCTAATGCAAGCCGATAACGGTGTTTCCTATATTAGTTTGCACATGCACAACCCACTTGTAAAATCTTATAAGCCGTCTTTTAATGAAACTATAAATAAATATATAGTTTAGTTGTGGTAGAGCCACGCTACCAGCAAAATTCATTTTTGCTTGTAGCATGAATGGGCCGGCTCGTCCGGGAAAGTACCACACTCTCACAGAAAATCGACGTTTGAGTAGGAGCTTTACCGCTTCTATGCTTCGTTCGGTGAGTGAGAGAGCCAGAGGTCCATCCTTCCCCCATGTCCTTTCCCTAATTCCTTGAAAGGCCGGCAACGCTCCTGTTACACCCTGGTGTTGCAGTTGTCCATTGGCAGCGGTGGCCGCTTACCATCAGGTGACTCGCTTGCTCGTTTGCCGCTCTATAACATAAAAAAAAATATATATACGGACAAATCACACAGATTGGGCTAGCCCCAAAGTAAGTTCGATACTTGTGTTATGGGATAACTCAACGATACTATATTTTATAACAAATACATATATAGATAAACATCCAAGACCCAGGCCAATCTGAAAAAGATCATTTTCCATCTTGACCTCACCGGGGATCGAACCCGGGGCCCTTGTCGCAGGCTGGCGTGTTAACCACTGCGCCACGGAGCTCGCCTAAACCAAAGAATATACAACGTGATTTTGAATCCCCTAGCTATATTGAAATCTGGGAATCAGAATCCCTAATGGAACACAGAACTGTAAGAAAAAAGGGCAAAAAACGAAAAAGAATATTAGGTCTCCCATACAAAGTCGCCGATCAGCTGGACGAATTTCTATGAAAGGTTAAATTTATTTTTTCGCTTTTTACCTTTTTTTCTTACAATTCTGTATTCCATTAGGGATTCTGATTTCCAGATTTCAATATAGCTAGGGAATTCAAAATCACGTTGTATACACTACCTAAACTATGTTTTAAGAATGTACCAGCTGCTTCTCTTTCCACGCAGATCGTAAAAGCCAAACGAGGGAACGGGCAAAATCCGTGGAAACATGTTAATAGATGATGTGGCTAGCAACCCATCACTATTTTGATCCCGTTTTTCACCTAATGCCCATCAACATGCTAAACGTGGCCTTCAGGTGTTATAGACCTAGGGTCTGTCTACCCCGCAAGGGAAAAAGACGTGATACTATGTATGTACGTGGCCTTAGTTTTTGCCAAATATCGAAATTACTACTAGTTGGTCAGCAGGTGCTGCATCATGTACACGTGCCGAGCTGCTACTTGCTTTTCCTCCATTCATCGAAGTGACTTCCCAATATATTCAATCCCTTTCCAGATCCAACAAATTCCTATCCTTCCCAAGCTTAAAATGCTTCCGATGGGCAGCAGCGACGAAAGCACAAGAAGCTAAAGAAACTGGGCTCGCTTACCCGCCTGCCAAGCGTGGTGAGTATGGCAATCTTCTCCCATGGAACGAAGTCTCTTTGGGAGAAGCCTTTGTCCAGCAGTGGACTATTTATGGCTGTACTGATGATGATGACTAGTCGGTCAGTTATTAAGCCAGCTTGCATTAATACTTGAAAAAATACTCCCGCGTCCACTGTCGAGTATTTTTTCAGTCTTTCGAGTCGAGTATTTTTTCAACCGTGATAGTTAGACAGTTGAATTTTTTACAGATGATGTATTTCTGCTGCCGCTATAACAAAAAATATAAAAAATAAATATTTAAGGGGGCTCCCATACAACAAACGTGTGATTTTTTTTGCTTGGTTTTTGCTCGATATTGATAACGGTCACAGGTAGACGCTTGAAATATTCACAGATTACTCGTATTTAGTTATATATTTACTTTAAAAATAAATAATTAAATAAAAATAAAATTAATATTAAAGGGGGCTCCCATACAACAGACATGATTTTTTTGCCGTTTCCAACATATAATATGCGTGTATAAATTTTTTCTCCCACCAAAGTAACAAATTTAGTACAGAAAATGGTATGGCTGGACCAACATTTAGTTTCAATTTGTTACACATAGTCATAGTGAACATCTAACATGCATCCTAAAGTAACATTGAAGAAACCTCGCATGTGTAGCTTATCTTTCTGGTATGGCTGGAAAAACATTTGGTTTCAATTTGTTACACATAGTCATAGTGAGTATCTAACATGCATCCTAAAGTAACATTGAAGATACCTGCATGTGTGTGTAGCTTATCTTTCTGTAATTGTGTAGCTTATCTTTCTGGTATGGCTGGTAAAACATTTGGTTTCCATTTATTACACATAGTCATAGTGAGTATCTAACATGCATCATAAAGTAACATTGAAGAAACCCGCATGTGTAGTTTATCTTTCTGGTATGGCTGGAAAAACATTTGGTTTCCATTTATTACACATAGTCATAGTGAGCATCTAACATGCATCCTAAAGTAACATTGAAGAAACCCGCATGTGTGTGTAGCTTATCTTTCTGTAATTGTGTAGCTTATCTTTCTGGTATGGCTGGTAAAACATTTGGTTTCCATTTATTACACATAGTCATAGTGAGTATCTAACATGCATCCTAAAGTAACATTGAACAAACCTGCATGTGTAGTTTATCTTTCTGGTATGGCTGGAAAAACATTTGGTTTCCATTCATTACACATAGTCATAGTGAGCCCTAACATGCATCCTAAAGTAACATTGAAGAAACCTGCATGTGTAGTTTATCTTTCTGGTATGGCTGGAAAAACATTTGGTTTCCATTTATTACACATAGTCATAGTGAGCATCTAACATGCATCCTAAAGTAACATTGAAGAAACCCGCATGTGTGTGTAGCTTATCTTTCTGTAATTGTGTAGCTTATCTTTCTGGTATGGCTGGTAAAACATTTGGTTTCCATTTATTACACATAGTCATAGTGAGTATCTAACATGCATCATAAAGTAACATTGAAGAAACCCGCATGTGTAGTTTATCTTTCTGGTATGGCTGGAAAAACATTTGGTTTCTATTTATTACACATAGTCATAGTGAGTATCTAACTTGCATCCTAAAGTAACATTGAAGAAACCCGCATGTGTAGCTTATCTTTCTGGTATGGCTGGAAAAACATTTAGTTTCAATTTGTTACACATAGTCATAGTGAGTATCTAACATGCATCCTAAAGTAACATTGAAGAAACCTGCATGTGTAGCTTATCTTTCTGGTATGGCTGGAAAAACATTTGGTTTCAATTTGTTACACATAGTCATAGTGAGCATCTAACATGCATCCTAAAGTAACATTGAAGAAACCCGCATGTGTAGCTTATCTTTTATGAGAATTTTTAAGAAAACTCTACTAAGATTTAGTTTTAACGACGTCGAGATTTTCCAGTTATTTTAAGGTTATTGCTATTTAACACCGTTTTAGATAAGCGATAACTGTTGTTTCATATAAGGTAGTGTCCAGTCCTCTTAAATGTTTACTGTTATGGAACTGTTGTATGACTATTTTTGTACTTTTATATTATTTTTCTGACTCGTTCATGTAGGTGTAACCTGTTGGTGGATAGCATCTCGTTTTAATAATATAACCGTTAATAACATAGTTCTTTAATTTAATACGTTGCTTCTCCGTTATAGGCTTTACTGAAAACATTCTGGACTCTTAACAAATGGAAAAAGTTCTGTAATAAGGATATCCAAGTGGGTTTGCTGATATTTAATTGATAATACAGGCTGATCCTGAACTCCTGGAAATATTTTAATCTTGGAATCAGGATCGCGAATAGAACACAAAATCATAATAGTCTTATTAAATTAAGAAATAAGATATGTGAAAAAATTCCACGCGGGCAGGGCTTGAACCAGCGACCTAATGTATATGTAGCGTAGGTTGTACGCCCTACGCTAGATAGAGCTAAGGTCGCTGGTTCTAATATATATCAGAATAACATTGTGAATGCAAAACATCCTTATAAAATACATAATCTTAAGAAAGAAAAGCGAAATAAAATTTATTACTTAGATACATACATACATACACGAGGTACTATGACTACTCCTACTACTACTACGTGGTCGAGTTTCTATGGAGAGTCTTAATTGTATCAAAATCGGCTAAATTGCGAATCTGTATTATGAATTATTGTTATCAGATTAATATATTGCTAATAGTCGATCCCTCGGGAACTTTTTCCCGGGATAAAATGTACCCTATGTCCTTCTCCGTACGCCAGATAACATGTATGCAAAATGTCATGATGATCGGTTCAGAAGTTACAACGTGAAAGCGTAACAAACAAACAGAAAAACAAACTCACTTTCGCTTTTATAATATTAGCTAGGATAGGATTGCCAAGTGCCTCCGTGATCCAGTGGTTAGGGCGTTTGCCTGTAGACCCGGGGTTGTGGATTCAATTCTGGATTCAAACTTTGTTTAGTTATTTCCAGTTTGGTTAGGCATGAATCACTTCTGATAATAAAGACGATTCCGTGCTTCGGAAGGCACGTTAAGCCGTTGGCATCTGGTAGTCGTTAAAGGAACCGCGTCAGAGGCCGAGAGGCGTTCCAAAGAACTTTTACACCAGGGTGTGCATGGTCGATTGACCGTGACACCTACACGAAAATGATGATGATAATTTTCAAATTTGAATAAAAAAACAGAGTTGGCTCTAAGGGGCGTCCGCAATTGTCGCCACTCCACGAAATAACTACTAAAATCTATTGCTGATAACTAATCCTCTCTGAAAGATTTTCCATTTGACAAAAAGTGCGTGTCTTCTATAGCATAAGGTCCATTTTCCTTTGTTGCACTGTAAATCCAGGCCGACTCTGTAAGTGAGAATCTAGCCAAATCGTTTATCATTATGCTGAGGATACAACCATCAAGACCCTCGCATGAGAGACAAGAGCCTATCATGTTGTAGCTCAAGTATAATCAAAGCGTCAGTAATGACCGGACACATCTGACATGATGGTCTGTTCATGTGAAAAGATAGCACTTTCCGTTTCCCATCTGTCATAAAATGAAAAGCGCCAGGGTAAATTGATATTCTAGCAGCAATTATTAGTATCATAGTATCACGTGACAGCCTCCGTGGTCCAGTGGTTAAGGCGTTTGCCTGTTGACCCGGGGGTCGTGGGTTCGATTCCCACCGGAAGCATACTTTGTTTAGTTGTTTCCAGTCTGGTTAGGACATTGCAGACTTGAATCACCTGATTGTCTGATAATAAAGATGATTCCGTGCTTCGGAAGGCACTTTCGGTGGTCCCGGCTGCCATCTGGTAGTCGTTAAAGGAACCACGTCAGAGGCCAAGAGGCGGTTCCGAAGAACTCTGACACCAGGGTGTGCATGGTCGATTGACCGTGACACCTACTCGAAATGATGATAGTATCACGTCTTTTCCCTTGCGTGGTAGACAGAGCCTAGGTCTATAAGACCTGAAGGCCACGTTTAGCATGTTGGTGGGCATTAGGTAGAAAACGGAATCAAAATAGTGATGGGTTGCTAGCTGCATCGCCTATTAACATGATTCCACAGATTTTTCATTCCCTTGATCGGCATTTACGATTTTCGCGGGAAGAGAAGCAGCTGGTAAATTCTATGTTTTTCTTTTCTCCCAGACCAGCATGGAAGAGCGATTATTAGCACGTCAAATTATTACTTTTTATGTAGAAGGAACTTGTAGGTTTTGGAAAATGTTATAAGTATTTATCTGACATAACAGCTAAGCACACTTTTCGTATCGATAAGTTGGTTTAAGTTGAAAACCGAAAAAAGGAAATATTACCGTAAGATAACTCTAATTTGTCTAGCAACTGTTGTTATCAGTTAATTTCCATGTAAACGCATAATTTAACATAGCTTCCTATTCTAATAAAACTCTTAATCACGCATCTAAAATATAATATATCTAAAATGCAGTAAATCTCAAATGTTGTACATTAAGTCACAATTGTGTTGTCTTTTCAATGGAACTAATCAAAATAAAATATTTTCTAACTTTTTCTTAGACATATTTTACGTATGTGTAAGTATTTTTTGAATAATGTGTAATTTTGCGCGAAAAACACGCTGACCATATTGACTGACCTGACTAACTACATGTACAGTCAGGGACAGAGATACCTGACCAGGCCCTCTACCTATACCATGAATTTTCTCTTAAACTATAAATAATATTAACATGAAAATTCATATTATGAAAGACTTTATTAAAATCTTTCTGTTAATACATTTTCATGTAATTATTATTTATAGTTTAAGAGAAAGTTCAAGATATAGGCTCTGCCTATATCTTGAATTTGAATTTTCCAAACTAAAAAAAATGGGTATCTCTTGGATAGGCACGTAACATCCTCGTCTTCATCGTCACTTACCATCAGGTGAGATGGGAGACAAATGCCTAATCCAACATTGAGTAAAAAAAAATAAAAAAATATTAACATGAAAATTTATATTATGAAAGACTTTATTAAAATCTTTCTGTAAATACATTTTCATGTAATTATTATTTATAGTTTAAAAGAAAATTCAAGATATAGGCAGTGGGCCTGGTCAGGTATATCTGTCCCTGACTGTACAATTAGTTAGTCAGGTCAGTCAATATGGTGAGCGTGTCATTCCCAACTGCCTGTCCGGCGGTTGTACGGCGGCCGGTAAATATTCCATAACAACGTATATCTGCAATATGCAATACCCGTTAACCAACAGCTCGAGTAAAAGCCGTGTTAAAACGATCTATGGAGATAACAGCCGGAACCGAACCAATGCTGCGCATAATTGCACCTTTCAATATTTATACTCCGTTCCACATAACCAAACAAAAATTATCCATTATTGTACTGTTACTCGAATTTACATTCGCGCTTGATAACTCTAAAGTACGTGAGAAGTTCGTCTCAAATTGCTGTTACCGTTATTCTGATATGCTTTAACGTTGCTCGTTACTCGTTGCCGTTGACGTGTTATTTAATAGCTGATAGAATTATAACAATAGTGGAAGCGTGTATTTAGGAAACTACTGCGTAATTGACATAAAAATGTGGGGTCCGTAAGGCTACTTCGAAAGATAGTCATTCGAAACACTCAACATCGAATAAATATTTTAACGAAACTGTGCAACTCGAATTGTGCGATATTCAACTTGAAGGCCTTTAATACTAATTTTCGACCTCTGCTGCTTAGTGGTGTCTTACTCTGGTTCGATCCCCGGTCTGTTCAACTTCTTCTACAAAACAATCTACTTACTTCAGATTTACCTAGGGCTTTCGGTATTTGAAATTTGCGAAATTTATCTATAACTATATATAGATAAATACCGAATATAAATGCCGGGGCTCGCCCCGGCTTTACACGGGTGCAATGTATATGTATATATTATACATATAAAACTTCCTCTTGAATCACTCTATCTATAAAAAAACGTATCAAAATCAGTTGCGTAGTTTTAAAGAGCATACATAGGAACAGACAGATAGCGGGATGAGACTTTGTTTTATTATTCTATGTGGTAGATGGCCAATGTGGTTGAAGGGTTCTCAAATGGCGACCACGTAGCAAGTGCAGCGTCGGACACCCACCGTCTAGATGGTAAGATGACCTGACTAAGGTCGCTGGCAAACGCTGGATGCAGGCTGCTTCCAACCAGTCGGATTTGAAATCCTTGGGGCGGCCTATGTCCAGCAGTGGAATTAAATTTTGATTGAAGAAAGAATTGAGATTATGATGAAGGCCACGTTTAGCGTGCGTAAAGGTGGGAAACGGAATCAAAATAGTGATGGGCTGCTAGCCGCATCACCTATTGTCATGATTCTTTAGATTTTTGTCCGTTCCCTTGAAGAAAACAGCTGGTACATTCTATTTTTTCCTTTCTCCCAAACCGGCATGGAAGAATACCTAAGCCTATTTTACGTAAATATGTCTGACTATCAAAAATACATTAAACGGAAACAATTCTTTACTATCACATTCATGTACATCTATCCATAAACGAATACAAGATGAGTAATCATAATAAAACTTAACATCTCATCACACAAGCAATTCACCATCAATATCAATACAATACTCAACTGTCGAACACTACCTAACTGTTCTTGGCCATTAATTTATCAGACGCTTACTGTTGGTTTAACTGTACTTATGTCTGTTGTTCTTATGATATTGAGATTGATATTGGATGAATAAACATATGCTAGGCGCATAATTATTTGGTTCACTCTCTTTGCGCTTCTGCGCTCTTCCATACAAGTCTGGGCGAAAAGAAAATACGTAGAATCTACCAGCTGCTTCTCTTCTCTCGCAGACAGTAGAAGCCAGTTTAGGGAATGGCTGTAAATTTAAGGAATCATTTCGTTTCCGCTAAGTAACCCATTACTATTTAGATTTCGTTTTTACCTGCACGTTCTCTAATTGGTTCTTATGGCCTTGGGTTCTGTCAACCACGTAAGAGATCAACGGAATTTCAAAGCGCTATATCTTTTCCATTTTTTTTTATAATATATTTTGATTATCTAACTGACGGATTTATTATATTTTTATGAAACTAGCCTATCAAGCTACTGACGAGAGGGATGCCGCAGTACGTTAGACACGATTGGAGATATTATTATATTATTCCATTCTTGTCTAACGTACGTCTCGTCAGTAACTGAATTCAGTAAAGTGTGATTTGATCTTAATACCTTGTGGTGTCGTGGTCGCTTTTTAGTTCATAGTCATTTATGCACAATTGTTTGGGCCGATATACGCGCGCTTGTGGTAAACATCTACGTAGTTATAATGCTTGCAACGCAAGTGGGTTTCGCTTTTATCACAGTATATACGGGCCCCCGGGCTCTGGACCCTGGGTTTAGGAGCAGAAAGGTTAAAATGTAATTAGAAATACGCTAAGATGACAAAGAATAGTTTTAGTTTGTAAAGTGATTGCTTTGTACTGACTGACTGACTGACGGATCACCGCACAGCCGCTGATCGTAGAGACATGAAGCATAGAGGGTGTGTTCTTTTTATAACGTAAGGATACGATAAGAAAGGATTAAGCAATATTTGACTTTTACGCGGGCGGGGCGAAGTCACGGGCAAAAGCTAGTTTAGTATATAATTAGAGCTATAACATTTGTTTTTTATTTTTGTATGGCTTTTATATTAATACATGATTATTTTGCACTTTACTATATTTAATTCTCAGTATCACCTGTTGATTTACTGGTAGAAAAAGCCTTTGACTTTCGGTCCGCTAATAGGCTAGTTTCCTAAAAAAATATAATTAGTCCGTCAGTTAGATAATTAAAAAAACTTTGAATACGCATTTTTTCTTTTTAACAAAAAAATGAAAAGTTAGAGCCCTTTGAAATTCCATGTTACGTCATAGATTGCTACTTTTTTTAGCAAACTATGACGTCACGAGCCCCCACTCATGAACTTTGAAGCGCTATACCTTTATATTTTTTTGTTTAATTGACAAAAGAAAAAATACGTATCCAATATTTTTTGATTATCTAAATTACGGACTAATTGTAATGTTATTATTTTGACCCAGGAAACTAGCCTATTACATGTTTGCAATAAATAATTTATACAATTATACAAAGTCACGTGTAAAGCTAGTCATTTATATTCCCGTTGTATGGTATTGAGTACTTTGTATAATAAGTTATTACTGGTTCGATTATTTCACATCTTATGTATGAGCTTACAAACAGGTCGAATAACAGTTTAAGCTAAGTTGATAAACTATGAATGAATGGCCTCTCCGTTCTGAGATATTGGAATATTCATAAATACTATGTTTTGTCCATGTATACACGGGTATATTTTATATTGGTTGTGTATTTAAAATGTAAATTATGTAATATACAGCGTGTAAATTAATCCTCGACGTACCCTTAACGGTGTGACTCAGCCCATCAATATAAACAACTTTAACTATGGGAGCAATGTTGGCAACTCAATAAAAAATCGAAATTCCCATAAAATAAATGAATAAATTTCTAACATCATAATTAATTAGATGGTATTTAATTGCCCGACTATAATGTTAAGTTTGCCTTTATATTAGGGTTAAGAGTGTTAAATAAATAAAAAAAAAAAAAAAAAAAATCTTTTATTTTCAGATAACTAAGATCCATAGGTAATGTTAGTAATCCTTACGCTATGTGTTAGTATATATATATTAAATTTTTAATAAAAGTGAAACAATTAAAATCATGCAGTTGAGGGGGTTTTACAGATAACCCTCCTCACCAGAGACCTCCATATCGGCGAAGTGTACCTATTGCCCAGTGTAATTAAGATACTGTTGTGACTGCCCCGCACTCTGTCGATAAGTGATGTTGTTTTTTTGCGGATAACGGCCGCAAACCCATCAATGTGGTATTGGGCAAACATAGTCGATGCACTGCAGAAACGGGGCAGTCCCACCATCATCCTAAAAATATTATTATATAGAACACGCAGGGCATCTAGAGACGTTTTGGTATAGTTGACCCACAGATTCCCGGTGTACATGTTCTGGCAGTATGCTTTAAACAGCGTGACCTTGACGTCTTCGGTACACCGCGCAAATCTGCGAGCCAACATGTTACCTCTTACCGCCAGTGCCCTACGTTCTCTATCAATGTCGGAACTGTCTTTAAGGTCGTCGACAATTATGTGCCCTAAATATTTAAATTTTGTGACTCGCTTGACGTCCATGCCATTGAGGTTGATATTAATTGTCTGTTCGGGACATTTGCCGCCGGCCTTAAAGACCATGTATTCCGTCTTCTTGACATTATATTGGAGCCCATGTTCAGCAGCATACGACTCACACACACTTATCAATTTATTTAGACCCCCCGCCGTCGGACTGAGCAGCACCATGTCGTCAGCGTAGCTTATATTATTTATGCTGACATCATCTACCCGACAACCGACACGCATGCTACTCAGCTCCACGATGAGGTCGTTTACATATATATTGAAGAGTGTAGGAGATGTCAGGCCACCCTGCCTCACTCCACTCTCCAACATATATGCTTCAGAATGAGCTCCAGCCCATTTTACAAAATTAGTTTGGTTTTTATACCAATATTTAAATACATTTAATATTTCAACCGGTATACCCCTGTCACTCAGCTTTTTCCAAAGCTTGTTATATGACACTAGGTCAAAAGCCTGCGAGAGATCGAGAAAACAGGCGTATACTGGCGTCCTACGATCTGTATAGTACTGAACCGCGTGCTTTAAGCTTATTATTGCGCTCTCAGTAGATAGTCCGGCTCTGTTAACTAACCATTTAATGATTTGTATGTATAAAAAATAAGTCACTTACTATGTTATTCATTGTTATAAATAGTAAACGGTGCTCATGATTCCCAAGATACAGGGTCTCCCAAGTTTGGGAATTGATGTTAATTCTATGATTGTACTTTATTTTTCTTTTGACCGGCTGGCAGAACTATTTTGTATGGAAATGTCGAATTTAATTTTGAGTTCCCAGCATTGGTGCCATAGGAAAACTTGTTCATATTCACCCCTTGAGTGAGAATAGTATCTAAAGGTAATCACTTGTTAATTACGTTACCCATTCAGATTTCTACATAGTATAATATATAACCGAATACTAACCCTCTTATTCATAAAAATTAACAAACTCTATTAAAACCTATTTAAGTTAAAATATGTTTTGTCTCGTTCTTTCCATGCCTATCGTTTCAGAAAGGGATAAGGAGAAAACATATTTTAACTAAAATAGGTATAATAAACGTTTGCAAATTTTTATTAATAAGAGGGTAAAAGACAAAAAAGATCAAAAAAGGGAAATTATGTACGCACGCCCTTAGAATAGAATAGAATATTGTTTATTGCAAGACTTTGACACACAACACAATATAAAACAGAAACAAAAAAAAAATTTTGTCGAATTTTTTGTCTGTCTGTCTGTCTGACTGTCTGTATGTATGATCACGATTATCTCCGAAAATACTGAACCGATTTACTTCAAACTTTCACCAATTGCTTTGTTTTACCTCAGCAAAACATCTAAAGTTTGTTTCATCAAAATCGGTTCATTAAAAATAAAGTTGTGGTCATTTGAATGAACTCAAAGCATTAGTTTGCCTGCAAATATACACGGTGAATTTTTTATCGTTTTGGACCCTTAAAGGGGTGACTCAGACCATCAAAATGAACAACTTTTCCTACGGGAACAATGCTAGGAACTCAAAAAAAAATTCGACATTCCCATACAAACTGGCCGGGCGGCGGGACTCTTTTTTATAGAAATGACGAATTTTTTTTTGAGTTCCCAGCATTGATCCCATAGAAAAAGTTGTTCATATTGATGACCTGAGTCACCCCTTTAAGGGTCCAAACTGTTCCTGAGGGATGGACACTACCGGCGGCGTCGTAGACGCGGGCAAACGGCAAACCAACCGAAACTGCTGCGCCTAGAAACTTGAAATTTGGTACAGGGGTTCTTTTAATGATGTGAGTGAGCGCTAAGAAAGTATTTTTAAGAAATTTACTTCTAAAGGGGTAAAACTTATATGGAATTTTCTCATTTTTGGACTTAGAAGTATGAAAGTAGGTATAATAAGTTCTCGATTAAAATTAAAAAAGGAGTGTGTGGGTAGATGAAATTTGCAAAATTCCCCCCCCCTTAAGGGGTAAAATTGGGGGGGGGGGGGGTATAAACTTTGTATCGAAATTTTCTCATTTCTAGACTTAGACGTATGAATTTAAGTATATAAGTTCTAGGTTACTATTAAAAATATCTGTGTAGGTAAAATGGACGATATTTTCCCCTGAAGGGGTAAAATTGCGGGGTAAAGATTGTATAGGAATTTACTTATTTCTAGACTTAGAAGTATGAAAATAGGTAAATAAATTCACGATTACAATTGAAAAAGATCTGTGTAGGTCAACTGGAAAAAAATCCCCCAGAAGGGGGGTAAAGTTTGTTTGGAAATTGGAAATTTTCTCATTTCTGGACTATGAAGTATGAAAATAAATAGGTATGTTCTCGATTACAATTAAAAAAGATATATGTGGGTGAAATGGAAAAAATTCACCCCTAAAGGGGTAAAATGGGAGGGTTAAGGTTTTATGGAAATTTTCTCATTTCTGGACTTAGAAGTTTCAATAATATCCATACTTCCATACTAATACTAATATTATAAATGCGAAAGTAACTCTGTCTGTCGTTTTTTTACGCTTCAACCATTGAACTGATTAGAATGAAATTTGGTATGGAGGTGTGAGGCCCGAGGGAGGATATAGGGTATGTTTGATTCCGGGTAATTCTACTTCCCGAGGGATTAATTGTTCCTAGAGGGATCGACACTAACGCGGGCGGAGCCGCGGGCAACAGCTAGTAAATAATAAATAAATAAATATATACGGACAAATCACACAGATTGAGCTAGCCCCAAAGTAAGTTCGAGACTTGTGTTATGGGATACTAACTCAACGATACTATATTTTATAACAAATACATATATAGATACACATCCAAGACCCAGGCCAATTTGAAAAAGATCATTTTCCATCTTGGCCTGGCCGGGGATCGAACCCGGACACCCTCGTGTCGCATGCTGGCGTGTTGACCGCTGCGCCACGGAGCTAGTCTTTTATGATTTTGTTTTATAATTACTGTTTTGTTAACTGTGTTTTATGCTAAAATAAATGAAAAAAAAACGGCCGATTGCGTGTCGGACGTGTCCGTTACGCCAGCCAGATTTTGTTGAAAATTGTCGAAAATCGACATTGTAGTGCAGTAGATAATTAGATATAGAGCTTCTGTAAATGGTAAGCTAATTTTTAAATTTGGTAAGCGTATACTTTTTTAATTATTTGATAAAAACAGTTCCGGCTAGCGTAACGTTACCGTAGCCAGATTATTTTTTGTTTAACGGGAATTTTGAAATAAAAGTTATGTAAATAATTAGATATCAATTTGGTATAAATGGTACAACTTAAATTGTATTTGTATTTGCTATGGTTGCGAAGATATTTGAAATCCTGCTGGAGTAACGGTTTGCCCAATTGCTGTATCTTGGAATTGACTAAGCAGATGATGATGATTTTTGCACAGGACATCTGGCTAATTAGTTATAGTTTATAGCACTATAAAGGAATTCACAGTAATTAACCGTTTAGAAGTTATTTTCATTAAATAGAAATATGCTTTAATAGGTCCTAGCACTTCCAATAAGCGCTCCAAAGACTAACTTTAAACGTTATTATATAGTGAAATACTGTCTATAAATGGTACCAAAGTTTCATTAGTATCCTATACGTAATTAAAAAGTTATGATGAATTTTCGATTTGATCCGGCCATGGCGCGCGGCGGAGTTATTTAACGACCGATTAACCGAGTTTCCTGTACGAGTGGTCACTGAATCTTTTGTAAATAATTAGATATACATGTCAATTTAATACCTAATAAATTTCAGACTTGTAGATTAATTAATTAACGAAATAATTGAAAAAATGATGTTCGCGTGGTTACCCGACCAAATCTAGAATGTTATGAAAAAGCGGCCGCGCCATACATTATACCAACCTTCTTAAACTTACTAGATAATTTCATACTCGTACGTGTTTTGTACAGACGAGCTACATAAGTGATATAATAAAACTTAGTTAAGTATAACTAATATTATATTAATATATAATAAACATTTTTGTATCTTTAGATAGAATACTGTTGACTAACTCCGTGGCGCAGCGGTCAATATGCCAGCCTGCGACACGGAGTGACCGGGTTCGATGGAAGTCGACGAGCCAGACGGCCAGGTCAAAATGGAAAATGATCTTTTTCAGATTGGCCTGGATTTTGGATGTGTATCTATATATGTATTTGTTATAAAATATAGTATCGTTGAGTTAGTATCCCATAACACAAGTCTCGAACTTACTTTGGGGCTAACTCAATCTGAGTGATTCGTCCGAAAAAAAAAAAAACAAAAATAATAATACGTAAGTAATAGAACATATAGAGGACCTAACTGTGTAGATAATGTTTATCATATAAAGATATTAACTAAGGTAAGTAAGTTTATAAATTAGCTTCAAAAATAATCACAGGTTTTTTCTTATGGACCAATATGCAACGTCGCATGCTGATCTGAAATTAAAAAGAAAGAATTTATAAATACCTATATCTCTTTTATGTTATCGTTCCGAATAAGTTAAAGTAAAATACTTGTAGTCATATATAAAGTTTTATTGTATTAAATCACAGATCAACAATAATAAAATGTAATAACATCACAGTGTAGTATGTACTTACATATTTTATCTGCAGTAAGTATCTACTTCCTATTGCTTTCTGTAATCTGATTAAAAAAATCACAAATGTCTTAGACTAGC
Organism: Elegia similella; assembly: GCA_947532085.1. Lineage (NCBI taxonomy): Eukaryota > Metazoa > Arthropoda > Insecta > Lepidoptera > Pyralidae > Elegia > Elegia similella. The sequence goes on from OX383927.1 coordinate 9,194,519, forward strand.
TGTTGCCCGCGACTTCGGTCGCGGCAATTTCCGTTAGTATGATTAATTAGTATAGATGAATAATTTTTCCCGTTTTCAAAACATTTTATTGATGCTTCGCTCCTATTGGTCGCAGCGTGATGTTTTATAGCCTAAAGCCTTCCTCATTAAATGGACTATCCAACACAAAAATAATTTTCCAATTTGAACCAGTAGTTCCTGAGATTAGCGCGTTCAAACAAACAAACTCTTCAGCTTTATAATATTAGTATAGATAAAGATAGCCGTATTCTTAAATTACGTTTTTAGTATAAAAATCAAAATACAATATTATAAATAAACGACATAACAATGCAGTTAGGTACTTTTTGAAACAGTACAAGCTAAAGCTTTGTTTTATAGTAAACACTAGCTTTCGCCCGCGGCTCCGCCCGCGATAATGTCGATCCCACGGGAATAGTACTTTTTCCCGGGATAAAAGGTAGTCTATGTCCTTCTCTGTACTCCAGAGAACCTGTATACAAAATTTCATAGAGATCAGTTCAGTAATTACGGCGTGAAAGCGTAACAAACAAACAAACTCACTTTCGCATTTATAATATTAGTAAGGATAACGCAGATTAACTACGAGTAAATTATCAAGATGCTTCCAATACTAACTGCTAAGCTGTAACTGGTAGCTAGTAGCTATTTTAAAATAAATGTACCTACTTTGTAAAAATAGCTCGTCTGTACAAACCGCGTATGTATTATCCTGTAAGTTTTAGAAGGTTGGTATAATGTATTGCGCGGCCGCTTTTTTATAACATTCTAGATTTGGTCGGGTAACCAAGCGAACATCATTTTTTTCAATTATTTCGTTAATTAATTAATCTACAGGTCTGAAATTTAGCAGGTATTAAATTGACATGTATATCTAATTATTTACAAAAGATTCAGTGACCACTCGTACAGGAAACTCGGTTAATCGGTCGTTAAATAACTCCGCCGCGCGCCATGGCCGAAACAAATCGAAGATTCATCATAACTTTTTAATTACGTATAGGATACTAATGAAACTTCGGTACCATTTATAGACAGTATTTTACTATATATTAACGTTTCAAGTTAGTCTTTGGAGCGCTTATTGGAAGTGATAGGACCTATTAAAGCATATTTCTATTTAATAAAAATAACTTCTAAACGGTTAATTACTGTGAATTCCTTTATTGCGCTTTAAACTATAACTAATTAGCCAGATGTCCTGTGCAAAAATCATCGTCATCCGCTTAGTCAATTCCAAGATACAGCAATTGAGCAAACCGTTACTCCAGCAGGATTTCAAATATCTTCGCAACCATAGCAAATACAAATACAATTTAAGTTGTACCATTTATACCAAATTGATATCTAATTATTTACATAACTTTTATTTCAAAATTCCCGTTAAACAAAAAAAGATCTGGCTACGGTAACGTTACGCTAGCCGGAACTGTTTTTATCAAATAATTAAAAAAGTATACGCTTACCAAATTTAAAAATTAGCTTACCATTTACAGAAGCTCTATATCTAATTATCTATTGCACTTCAATGTCGATTTTCGACAATTTTCAACAAAATCTGGCTGGAATAACGGACACGTGTCGGACTCGCGCACGAAGGGTTCCGTGAAATTATCTACAAAAAGGCAAAAAAATGATGGCTGTTGTATTGGATAAGATAAACTTTTATTTAAATTGTTTATTCCTAAAGTAAATAATATAACTCAATATTCTGTTAATATTACAAGTGCTAACCGTTTCCGTAATCAATATTGAGCAAAAACAGGGTACTTCCCGTGAACTCTTGAGTCTTGAAAATTGGTACGAAGCAATGTCTTTTGCACAGATAAAGGATTGCGAAAAGCGTACATTTTTAATGAAATACATCATATAATAAAAATATTTTTAATAATTTAAAAATTATTATAGATAATGGTACGGATCCCTTCATGAGCGAGTTCGACTCGCACTTAGTCGGATTTTTTTAAATATTTTTCTCTCTTTTACGGTTCCATGTCAAGAAGTCATTAAAAAAGGCTTATTCAATTCGAATAATTTATGGTAATCATCTAATAAAAAATATAATTACAATTTTTTTTTTTTTTCATATTTCTTTTACGGCATTTGGCTTTCTGTGCCTTTTAGCCCTTCATATTTTCTACGTGTTATCAACGAAATGGTGGTGTAATTCATTTCGGTGATTCACTGGAGCCCCTGGCGACAATTCCCACGAATCCACTGGTTTGATCATAGACGCAGTAGCAGTAAGGCGAGCGACCACCAGCCCGCTATGTAAATCTCACTACAGTCGCACCATGACACTTCATTTTAGTTATTCCACACATTGTTAATAAACATGGACATTTATAACACCAAATTACACCGATTTCACATTATAAAGTCCACTAGAAGCAATTTGCAAAACAATCCAAAACAAAAACCGTGCAGTCCGTCGAAATTCCCGCCAAGAACTCTAAATACAATTATATTCACCGATTTTTTTTTAAATATAAGGTACAATTTGCATTTTTGTCGGCTATAAAAACACAGACAAGGATATTGACCGGAATAATTGTAAGCGCAAAACTGTTTATTTAGAAGAGAGTATTGTATATAAAAAGAACCGCCCAATTGCGAGTCGGACTCGCGTACGAAGAGTTCCGTACCATTTATCTATAATAAGGTAAAAAAAATATTTTTATAAGTTGTTTTATTTTGCATTCACAATGCTATTTTGACATACTCTAGTACTTATAATTAAGAAATAAAATATGATGAAAAAATTTATGCGGGCTGGGTTTGAACCAGCGACCTAGGTCTATGTACGACCTACGCTCTGCCAACTGAGCTACCGTATGATTATAAGACGTTATTCTAATAAGTTACTAAGTAACTAATCGTTATTATAATAAGACGTTGCTTCGTACCAAATTTAAAGATTCTGAGTTCACGGGAGTACCCTGTAGGTTTTGATTCCTTAGCGAATCTTGTAAATTTGGCTGTGTCTTTTGATTGCTTGGCTTAGAAGTTTCGTTTGTTCACAGCTCCAAGGAACAGTTGACTTGAGTATTTGATATGAATTTCAGCTTGATACCTCTACGCGTTCCTGGGAAAAAGAACCTTGACACACAGACATACAGACGAACAACAAAGTAATACTATAAGGGTTCCGTTGTTGCTTTTTGAGGTACGGAACCCCAAACCCAACTGCTCTCCCTTTTTCTTAAATACCTATTTAAGGACACACTTCGATTTTGAGACGAACCTAAAATCCATCCTGCCTTTTGGGAGATAAAAATTCGAACATACCTACAAGATACGCGCGAACACAGTTACCCTTCTTAGCGGTCGAGTAAAAAAAGAATTTGATAGCCAAAGAAAAAGATTTTCAACTTGAATTTTACTACAATTTATTTATATATAACGAAAATTACTACAATTTATACCTAAATCTCTAAACAAAATTCTTTAACAGTCCTCTTGTTGTAGTGGGCGAGACGGGAAGCTTCGGCGGCGATGCGTTCGAAAATATCGTTCACGAAAGAGTTCATGATGGTATGGTCTTGCTGTAGTTCAGTAGCGGCGTTAAGGCAGGCCGCGCTTGGGCGACCGCCCAGGGCGCTGCAAGGAAGGCACGTTTAGCCGTTAGACCGATGCGGTAGAAAAGTCCCGACTGTCATCATTGATGGCAGTCGTTAAGCAATGTCAGAGGACTTTAGGCAGCTTGAAAAATCTGACACCAGTGTTAGCCACTTACACACGAAAAACAAACAACCAAGCAAGGGCAGAGGACGCAGGGCAGTGTGATTCAATCGCATTGCATCCCCCTCTCCCCAATAAGAGGGGGCGCTCGTAGAAATCTCGCCCAGGGCGCCAGTAATGCTGACGCCGGCACTACTGGAGATACCAGTGTCGGGGCGGCACTGTTTCAGCACCTTGTAGATCTAGATGGCGTAGCTCTCCTTTCTCTTACGCTTCTTCTTCTTTTTGTCGGTCTCAGAGAAGTTCTTCTGGGTCGTGCCAGGTTTCTTGGCGGCTTTACTACTTCTCTTGGGCGGCGTGATTCACAAAAATATTCACGTTACATACTTACGTACACACGAAAATAATGAGAGCAGTGTCAACGACTAAATTAACTGTGCGGCTTTCTAAAATCAGTCTCTTTAAAGAAAACTCAACTGCCCTTCAAAAAAGCCTATTTTACTCGGGATAATATAATAATTTAACAATACCAATATTATTCGAATAAATATATCGACATGTGCGAAAGCGCTCTTTGAGCTAGTTGAACCCTCACCATTCCTCCATCGGACTACGAGGCGCAGACAGAATTTTCACCCTTTTATCGTTGGAATACCAAAGAGTCGAACTAAACGTTTTGACAGTTTCTATATTCCTATATTCCCGGACAAGTACAGTCCCGGGACATTCAAAAATTAGAATAAATGGGTATCTCTTGGATAAGCATGTAACATCCTAGTCTTCATCGTCACTTACCATCAGGTGAGATGGGAGACAAATGCCTAAGCCAAGATTTAGTAAAAAAAAATCTGATAATTAACATCACGCAAACATACATACATGAACTCTAAAAACATAACACTTCTTTTCCGGGATGTCGTGTAAAACGAGCGAAAAACTGGTGGTCGCGACATAAATCTAGTACTATAAGAAGTTGTCTGTGTATAACTGTACTTATACTCGTAACTAGTGACTTTTATAATCAGGCAGTGAGTAATTACATCCGTCTAGATATATTTATATGGGACACAATATTATTTATATCTCCCCTTTTACTGCTACGTGCAAACGGGTCATAAAGGAATCCAATTATATACCTGTAAAATATTATTTTTATCTTTTTATCTATACTAATATTATAAAGCTGAAGAGTTTGTTTGTTTGATTGTTTGTTTGTTTGTTTGAACGCGCTAATCTCGGGAACTACTGTTTAAAATTGGAAAATTATTTTTTTGTTGGATAGTCCATTTATTGAGGAAGGCTTTAGGCTATAAAACATCACGCTGCGACCAAAAGGAGCGAAGTATCGATAAAAAATGTTTTGAAATCGGGGAAAAATTATTCATCTATACTAATTAATCATAATAACAGAAATTGCCGCGGACGAAGTCGCGGGCAACATCTAGTATATATATATATTTGACGGCAAACGAGCAGACGAGCCACCTAATGGAAAGTGGTCACCGTCGCTCATGGACATCTGCAACACCAGAGGAGGTGTCACCGTCAAATATAAAAAAAGCACATATTAATATGTAAGTACCTGAGTAGTTCTACTGGAGAAGCTTATATTTCGTAATTGACGGGCTACAGGCATCGTTCAGGGCATTAAAAGTAATGTCATCAGTTAATATAAGACATATGCTTTATCTGTTGAGCCGAGTGAGATGACCACATTGCGAGAATGTCAAGAAACCCGTATACTTAGATTAAACTAGGTTTTTCTTTTTAGCTGATGTCTTATTATCGTTTATTTATAAGAATAGATGTTACCCGCGATTTTATCCGCGTTGATTCAGATCTTACCCTTTTACTGGTTATATATAATTACCAATCCCTTAGCTTGGAGTTAAAGTATACATTTGGTAAGCTCCGTGGCGCAGTGGTGAACACGCCAGCCTGCAACACGAGGGTGCCCGGGTTCGATTCCCGGTCAGGTCAAGATGGAAGATGATCTTTTTCAGATTGATCTGGGTCTTGGATGTTTATCTATATATGTATTTGTTATTAAATATAGTATCGTTGAGTTGGTATCCCATAACACAAGTCTCGAACTTACTTTGGAGCTAGCTCAATCTGTGTGATAAGTTGTGAACTTGTGTCGGGGTCGAATCGAACCCTGGCACCTTTGTGTCGCAGGATGGGGTGTTAACTACTGCGCCACGAAGCTCGCCAGATCTTAGAAGGTAATGAATCACTTACATATTGACGAGACATCAAAAGCTTATAACTGTCTCGACCCATAAACTTATAACGTTATTATTTACCTCTATTGATTGACATTAAAACTTATTTTGAACTTCATAATTGGATGGTTTTGCCACTTGTAGGTTTCAAACCTGGGCAAGGTTCGATCTCCGGTTCAGAAATTGGTTGTATAGAAATATAAAAAAATTGTATAAAAAAATTATTCACGAAGGACGCAAATTATTTTTTTATACTTAATATTGCGTTGAAATTCCGTGCTTCGGAAGGCACGTTAAGTCGTTGGTCCAGTGGTTTAGGCGTTTGATTGTTGACCTGGGGGTCGTGGATTCGATTCCCACGGGTAGCATAGTCTGATAATAAAGATGATTCCGTGCTTCGTAAGGCACGTTAAGCCGTTGGTCCCATCTGGTAGTCGTTAATGGAACCACGTCAGAGGGCTAGAGGCGGTCCCGAAGAACTCTGACACCGGGGTGTGGTGCATGGCCGATTGACCGAGTCACCTACTCGATATGAATAAATTACTATTTTTATCGCAAAGACATTTTCCGGAAGTAACGTCGTTCACAACCAATTTAATAATTCTTTATTTCCATTTGTTAAATTACAATATTTTAGACTATTGTTGTATTGTATACATTGTGGTTAACATCCTAGTTATATTCTTATGTATAGTTTAACAATATAACAATCATACAATACATCAAAAAATACTAAGAAATTAAGATCGAATAGTTATCCACAAATAGTTAATCTATACCCGCCGTAGTAGTAATAGTTTTACTGTATCACGGTCGGATAGTTAGCGAAGATAATGTCTTTGATTATAATGTCTGTATTTAGCGGTGTTTACCGTAACATCTTGTATATACTCGTTCGTAAATCCTAATGTAACTATACCTAACGGAGCCCTTCTTCCTAGAGAAATATGTTTAGTACTTATAGATCGTTAGTACCCTTGTTGTAAGTTTCTAAAGGTGTATTGAGGTAATCGAGTGAATAGAGCACTACATTCCTTTATGAACAGCAGAAAGGAGTCCGGGAAGGCACGTCTGGCTGTCCATGATGGAGTGTTGTTGCCAACTCTGATGTATGGTAGTGAAAGTTGGGTATATGTGGAGTAAGTCTGAAAGATCGTTTACGAAATAAGGGATCGGTGTGGAGTGAAAGACGATATAGAGACAAAAATTGAGAAAGGGATGTTGAGATGGTTTGGACATGTAGAGAGCATGGAGGAAAAAATAATTACGATAGGTATATATACGGCACATGTGGCTGGGAGAGTTGGTCAGGACAGGCCGCGACGAGCGTATCGTGACCAAATTGCAAACCTTCTTGCAAAAAGAGAAATAAGGAGTACCCGAAACCGACGAGCATGCATGAAAAGAGTGATGGATGTAGATGAAGCGAAAGAGGTTTGTAAGGATCGTAGCAAGTGGAGATCCATAGTCTCTGCCTACCCCCATGGGAAAGAGGCGTGATAATTGTATGTATATGTATATCCTTATCCTTACTAATATTATAAATGCGAAAGTGAGTTTGTTTGTTACGCTTTCACGCCGTAACTACTGAACCGATCATCATGAAATTTTGCATACAAGTTCTCTGGCGTGTGGAGAAGGACATAGGCTACCTTTTATCCCGGGAAAAAGTACTATTCCCGAGGGATCGACATTGACGCGGGCGGAGCCGCGGGCGAAAGCTAGTATATATATATATAAATGTGTATTGAAATCATTTGTACCCCACAGATTTTTCAGTAAATTTGAATTTTCCAAAACCTCGATCTAGCGTGGCGTTTCTTCTAATAAAATCTTGTTTCTAATTGTATTAGACCTTAGAGGTTTAATGCAATTAGAAATAAGATTTACAAGACCCTAAGCCCTCTTTTTATTTTGATATTTACTTTCCAACCAACTATAGTTTTCATAAAAAAATAACACAAGTAGGACATCGATGTAGCGGGGCTCTCCCTGGATTCGTCTATTTACATTCTAGTTATATTCGTTCGTATTATATATTGCTGTAAACCTTCATGAAATCAATATTCACATTATTCATCATCATCATCATCATATCAGCCTTAAGAAGTCCACTGCTAGACATAGGCCTCCCCCAAGGCTTTCCAATACGACCGGTTGGAAGCGGCCTGCATCCAGCGTCTTCCTTAGTCCTTAGTCAGGTCATCCGAACATCTGGTTGGTGGATGTCCGACGCTGCACGTGGTCGCCATTCGAGAACCCTTCTGCCCCATCGGGACATCGGTTCTACAAGCTATGTTTCACATTCACATTATTTAACGAACTATATTCGAATATATTCCGTTAACAATTACAATCGTATTTAATCACCATTACTACACTCAATCGGCCTTAAAATTGAATGCGTTTTGACCTTATCTCACTTGCGGTGCATTTATCAATACATCTTTCTCTGATTACCATCTCCGAGGCATTATGATGAAGTACTTGAACTATAAATTATAACGGATGCGGATAAGAAGCTCTGTAAACTTCGATCAAGTACAAAAAAATAGATACACAAATACATACGAAAAATGACGTTTCATGCTGTCCTTAATATACATAAATGCAAAACCAACCTTATATGTATGCTGTAAAGTCGAATATGTCTGTCCGTCATCAGTTTTCCAAATTAAAAATTCAATTTAAAACAGAAAATATCCAACCAAATGTCGAGTTGGTGCTTATTCGGTTAGGAGACCTTTTAATCGTGTATTTTCCATCTAGTTTTTTTTTTACTTGAATGAAGTATGTACGTAAATACAATTACATTAGAAACAAAACTACTTTAATGCACGTAGTCTGCACATGTACTTAGTCAGAAAATATCTCAAGTTGACAGTTTGCTTCTGTTTGGCAGTTGTTTCCTCACTTCGACTGAGGAAATGTCATATCGATTCGAACGATTGAGGTTGAGTCGAATAGAGGAAGCCTTGCGGTAACGACTTAGTATACACGGATTACTTTTGTTTATTTTTGTAATAAAATTATTTTTAAACAAATACAAATGCCGATTTCAACCTTAAACTAGAACTATAAAGTAGAAAATAATAATTCAATTACTTGAAAGCAAATGGCATTAGAGAACAATCAACAGAATTATGGATACTTGCATACCTTACTTACAAATTATTAAAAATTAGAGTTAGGTCCAACCAAACTAAAAATATCCTTAATGCTGCCTCAGACTATCTTATGGTCTTTCCTTGTTATTTTGGCTAGCACACAATATGAGTAAAAAAACCGGGCAAGTGCAGATCGGACTCGCGCACGAAGGGTTCCGTACCGTCATCTATGAAAATGGCAAAAAAAATCGTGTCTTTTGTATGGGTCTCCTTTAATATTAATTTCTCTTTAATTTAATTCTTTATTTTTAAAGTGAATATATAACTAAATACTCTGTGAATATTTCAAGCGTCTACCTGTTGCCGTTACCAATATCAAGCAAAAACAAGCAAAAAAAAATCAAGTAATTTGTATTTCTATACAACTTTTTTTTTTCTTATTTTAGCCCCTTAAATATTTTTTTTTTTATATTTGTTGTTATAGCATTAAAGAAATGCATCATCTGTGAAAATTTCAACTGTCTAACTATCGCGGTTCATGAGATATTGCCTGGTGACAGACGGACAGACAGACAGACAGACGGACACCGGAGCGACATTAATAGAGTCCCGTTTTTATCCTTTGGGCACGGAACCCTAAAAACTATTCATCGCAGCCCAAGCTTAACGTCTGCAGTCTTAATATTTTGCGTTCAAACATAAATAGATGAGTATAGCGGGTCTTAATTGCTTCATTATAATTTTAAAAGCGTCTGCACTGCAATGTAATGGCCGTCTCTTAGAAGTACAAGATAAAAGTACCTCTATTTACGCGACTCTATACTTTAAAAGGAAACTGAGGGGCCCGATGCTCTAGTGGGCGTGACCATAATTAGCGATTACGCATGTTAAGTAACCCCGGGCGCAGTCCCTACTTGGATGGGTGACCACAAGTGGCATAAAATATCTCGAGCTCCTCCATGCTTTGGAAGGCACGTTAAGCTGTTCGTATCTGCTGTCGTCACTGATGTCAGTCGTGAAACTATGTCAGATGCCTTTAGGCAGCTTGAAGAATCTGACACCAGTGTTGGGCACTTACACACACGAAAAACAAACAAACAAAAGGAAACTGTATTTTTTCGTTTTACACAGGGTAAGTGGTATCTAACGCATAACCTCCTAAAGGTGACTAAGGTACCTCAAGATTAACTACGTTTGTTCTATAACTTTTTGTTATTCGATGTTTGCTTTTTTCAAACAAAAAAAAAATGCAGTTTTGCAATTCTACCCGTTTTAACTCTATGGCAATCAGCGCTATGAGGTAATAATAGTAGGTACCTACGCTCATGTGGCACACGGCCGGCTGCATAGACTTAATGTTTGATAGAAATCCACATTAAAGTTTATGTATTTAAAATCTTAGTATGTATTGCGTTTAGGTAAAAGTCATAGAACAAACGTCGTTAGTTAAGATGTACCTAAGTCGTTTTTAGCAGGTTTTGCGTTAGTTAACTATAACCCTGTAAAATATATGTATAAATATGAAAACATAAAGAGATTTAATTTTTTTACATAATCGCCTAATGGTTTTGCGCAGCCTAATGGCTTGCGCAGAATTCAAGTTCTTCGTTCGCGCGGCACACTCATAACCAATGCGAGGATTCGAGCAGCAGATCTTTGCGAGGCCCCTGGTGCGTATGCGAGGCCCTATTGTCGACACTTCATTAAAACAGATCCAATCACCGCGGCTGGTGCATGTGATGAGAAGGGGGAGGGGGCTGCAAATTATGGTGTTGCTTAGAGGGTAGCGAGTAGCTCGCTACCCACTAAGGCCACCAATGTACAGCCTTCTCTCAATTTTGATCGGAACTTCGATACACCACAGCTGGGAGTGTTCTCTGTGGCATAACCAAACATATTCATATGGTTATACAAAAATCGTATCCTACGATCATTCTCCGTTTTATGAGATACACAGTTTTTGTTAATTTATTCCTTAATTGAATTATTTTAATTTCTCGATTTGATCTCGATCTCGTGGGATAGCCACGCAGGCGAATGAATTGCTAGTAGCATGAATGGGCCGGCTCTTCCGGGGAAGTACCATATTCTCACAGAAAATTGACGTCTGAATAGAAGCTTTACCGCTTCTATGCTTCGTTCGATGAGTGAAAGAGACGGAGGCCCATCTTTCCTCCTCCCCATTTCTTCCCCCAACTCCTTGAAAGGACAACGCACCTGTCACACACCCTGGTGTTGCAGTTGTCCATGAGCAGCAGTGATCACTTGACTAGCTCCGTGGCGCAGCGGTCAACACGCCAGCCTGCGACACGGAGTGACCGGGTTCGATCCCCGGCCAGGTCAAGACGGAAAATGATCTTTTTCAGATTGGCCTGGGTCTTGGATGTGTATGTATATATGTATTTGTTATAAAATATAGTATCGTTGAGTTAGTATCCCATAACACAAGTTTCGAACTTACTTTGGGGCTACCTCAATCTTTGTGATTTGTCCTTATATATTTATTTATTTATTTTATTATCACTTACCATCCGCCCTATATAATAAAAAAATGGGATTTTTACTTGAAATTAATTAGCGTCATGTTACTAAGAAGTATTTAACTACCACCATTAGAGAGAGAAAGCTATTTTAAGGAATCAAGACGTCAAACTGTAAAAAAAACTATACATTATATAATGCCATGCGTAGAGCATGCAACATGCAAGCAACTATACATGACGCGTTGATGTCTTTTACTGAAACGAACAAACTCTACACGATAAAATATGCATGTTTGGTCCTTAACTCTAACATATACTGAAATAGGATTTATTTAAACAAATATTTTTTACTTGTCAGTTTTGTGTAGCTTGCCGTGTTAGTTAACATGTATGTATCTATCTTGAAAGCCAAAGTAAGAACCAGTCCCTGTTGTTCGATTGACCTGAAATTTGCAAGCTCATGAATATCGGATGACTATGTTGGGTCTAAATTTATCTTTTTTTATGTATATTTGCCAAGACCTCGATTCAGCTCCTTAACGCTAAACAACTTGGTCACCCTACAGTTACAGTATGAATTCTGTCATACAATTAATTTGTCGTAGACAAAATGTAACTTTTAAAAAAGCTAAGAAATTTTCTTTTGTTTTTAACTTTAATGATATAGGTACTAATACTACAAATCAATATTAACTATGTACTTAATCATAATCTAAATAGCTTAAATCTAGACAAAACAATAACATTCTCCCAAGGGCGAGGTCGTTGTCCCCACGGCCTTGCTCCCGGAATGCGCAGCCTCCGCGCATCTGCCTCGCCTTGCGTAATGTAATTAGTGTGGGGTTTATCTGCTCGGCCCTGCATCGATGCTTGTAATGAACTTTTTATCGATATATTCCACACTTGATTTTGCTTGACTTTGTTTTACAAGATAACGGAATCGAATCGATACTTGTAAAATATTGCAAGCAAACGTAATGCAGTTAGCGCCAGACCTATCTTTTCGATCCTTTATCGATACTTGCTTGTAATTAATTGTTTATTGGTACTATCGATTTGCTTTTAAAAATATCTTACAAGATTACAAGACAACGAAATCGAATTGATATCTCAACTACAGTAATAGTAATGTAATAAGTAATTAGTGCGGAACTTAGCTTTCGCGATGCTGTATCGACACTTGTAATATTTTTTAAATTATCAATAACCTCGACACTTATATTATGTATTGATGATTTTATATTTTGATCACAAATATTGTACCTATATGAAATTAAGGGTTGGCTCATCTTCTTGAACTTTATTGATACTTTTTATTTTTATCGATACACTCAATACGCGATTTTATACTTATGTTTTACAAGATAACTATATCGAAACGATATATTGTGCTTTGTGCAACATAAAAAGTATCAATTAGTGCGGGGCTTATCTACGCGATGCCGTTTCGATGCTAATGATGCACTTTTAATCGATTCATTGGACACTTGATTTTGATTGTGTTTTACAAGATAACTATATAGAGTCGATATATGTCAAACACTGCAACCGACCTGTAATTAGTGCGGGTATTATTTATACTGTATCGATACTGGTACATAATGCAATAATTATCGATGCATGCAACTATCATTGCTTTAATGTGTTAAACAAGACTGGAATCGAATGGATTTATCTAAAACACTGCAAATATAATGTACTTAATGCAGGGCTTACTAGTTGCTGTATTAATAAACTTGTAATGCAGTACATCGTCTACATAGGCCATTAGTTACTCTATTTTATACCAATATGTTTTATATTTCACAAATATCCTTATTGTGATTCGAAACAAAAATATGTCTTCTATGATGATATGCAAACTACAAACAAAAAAATCAACGGGTTGCCTTTTTTGTTTGTTTGTTTGCATACCATCAATCTGAAGTGAACGCCGCAAAGGCGAGTTTTCAGAAGTGAAAACTCGCCTTTGCGGCGGTCTCAAGTCACGTGTCTGTCTTACGAGTTTAACATTTTTTAACCATCCCAAAAATGCACAACGCCGCTAAAGAAGTTTTTACTTCAAAACATGATAATGTTCTCATTGTTTAACCGACGACGTTTTATGACATTGGACGACAAACGTGCGAGCGGGATAGCATGTTTGAGGAGTAATAAATATATATATTATCATAAAAGGCAATGAGCTACCAACCAATATAAATGAGCTTTCTTTCCACACATTCTAATTGGACGGCAAACGTGCAAGCGGGATAACATGTTTGGAGAGTAATCAAATTTACCTGGAGAGTATCCAGCCTGAACGAAAAACGTTGCGTCGATTCTGCGCAAAGCCATTAGGCTGCACAAAACCATTGGGCGTTTATATAAAAAATGAAAGTCACAATATTGTCTTATTTATAGCTTTATAAAAAAATACGTAAGGAGAGGACCTGCGAGATGTAAATATAAATAATTTCATGTGAGAATTATTGTTTTAGACGTAAAATTTACAAACTTTTCAAAGGAAAATGTTTTAGATATAATAAAACATATGTATCGTTTTTAAATGTCATATGCATTTGTTTCAAATTCCAACAAGGCGGTGATCTTGTGCAAGGATCGCCTATACAACTATACAAATAATTTTGATGTATTTCATTAATCCAGCGAATTGTACTAGTGATTTAAAAATACGTCAAATTCCACAATTTCTTGCAGTGCCTCTTAATTAGTGATGTGCCGGAGAGAAATTCTCTGTTCTCATTAATTCCTTCTTACAGAAATTTGCGGGATATTTCCAATGATTCTCGAGAATTTCTCAATAATTTCCGAACTTGAGAGAAAGAAGAAGAAAATCTCGGGAAAAAAATCCGATCCGTTCTCACCGTTTTCGGAAATTTTGAGCACGGCACAACACTGCTCTTAATTCGTGTAACAACGAACGACGCGCCAAGTACAGTACAATGTTACGCTTGATCGGTCACTGTGTGATCGGATACATATGATGCCTTTTTTCAATGATTGAATCATTAAACTTTTTATTCCTTGTTGTGGAGCAAGTTCTGCGTTTTTACCGAGTTCAATGGAGGTTAGTTTTATATTTAATAGGATGCGATTACTAAGCAATTATCCTGTCATTGGAACCTGTTGCGAAGTCAATTAAAGTGATAAAGATACGTCCATTGCCTTTCTATTTTTACTGTAAAGAATTGTGACTTTATGTTTACTTAGATTTTTACTGATTTTTTTATCTTTACTTATTCTGATAAGTTATTGAAATAGGCAGTTAGCTTTTTTTTTAATACCTGAAAAATATCTTACGTATCATACGTCGATGAATTATCTCATTTACATCGCCTCAGTAGTTTCCAACATGAGCCTATTTATATACATAATTATAAGTTTGTGGTCGTTGTTCGTTATCTCCACTGAATGGCTTTTAATGCGGGTTTTGTCCTTGTTTAAATTTTATAAGAAAGGTACATTATAAAATAGGATTTCAGTTCTTTAAAAAATACGGAATCCCTAAAAGACCATCCAAAATCCTCTCGCATTGAACTCTGGCGTAACCAATTCCCACCTCCAACATATTTCGTTCCTCCATCTGAGGAGCTGCCTCCAGGATCCCAGCTTCCTTAGACGACATTATCCAACAGGCGGAAGTGCAGTGCCAGTGTGGTTTCGTGCCCTTTGAGCCCCACCAGCTGCACCAAATATGATTTATACCCTGCTTTCTAGAGTAGTGTCAGAGTCGCCACAAACTGGACAGACAAAATCTAATCCCTTGAGCCATCGACACGAAAGAAGAATAGGATTTCAACCATTAAAAGTGTATTAAATTGCGTCACAAAACCTAGCGCACGAAGTCGCGACCAACAGCTAGTAATTAGATATTATAGAAGTAAAAGTGGGTCGGGTTGAGTCCGCCTATGATAGGTAATAATCATTATGGGTTAAGCTTTGGCTAATCCAAATGCAGTCTAAGATCATGTTTTCATCGCATTTATATACGCTGTAAATAGTGGCTAGGATAGGATATAGGAATAACGTTTCGTTATTAAATAATATACATCGTGATTTTGAACCTCCTAGCTGTATTGAAATCTGGGAATCAGAATTCCTGATGGAATACAGAATTGCAACAAAAAAGGTAAAAAAACAAAAAAAATACATTTGACCGTCTATAGAAATTCGTCCAGCTGATCGGCGCCTTTGTGTATGGGACACTTAATTTGATTTTAGCAATTACCTTTTTTTCTTGCAATTTTGTAATTAATTCCGATTCCGATATTCCAATATAGCTAAGAGGTTCAAAATCACGTTATATATTATTTAATAATGAAACGTATACAGAAACATTTTTAAAATGTACTCTTCATGCAGGTCCCCGTTACGTGTCTAACTTAGGTTATTTACACACAAAAATGCCAAAACAAATAATAGATAAAGAAGATGTCATGGCTTTTATAATAATTTTAAATACTTTTTAATAAAGAAATATTATTATTCCGTTAAAGACGGATGGTAGATCTTACTTGGATGATAGAAATAATTAAAATTACTTTAAAGTATACAGTAATATTTATTATTATACTGCATTGTATTGATTTATTACTATGAATGAACCTATTTGTAATATATCGCAACACACCAACAGGATACATTTGCATGTATTTTATCACCATCAGGTCTTTTTAGTCTCCACTACAGGAGCACGACCCTGTCTGTACTACTCCATACTTGGCCAGAGCAGCCAGAAGATTTGGCCTACACTCTCCACGCTGGCCAGACGGGTTGGAGAGCTCTCTTAGATGTTTATAAGCTTTGTTTAGCTTGTATTTCCCAAGTCGCCTTGTACGACATCCATGGGAAGACTTGGAGTGGTCCTATTCTACTCTGCCGGATACCACACGGCCAATGTATGTTATAATCTTTTGTATTTCATTGTACATGTGTGTAAAGCGATAATTAAATTAATTATGAATAATTTATGTTATTTAAATTATTTTAAAGTACCTATAGATACAAATCGTAAACATAGTGCCGCGATAAACAATTATAAGTACCGTTTAGCAAAACATCTTACTCATATTTTAATATCAGTCTTCGCAACATATAATTTGTGAATTAACATTCAAATTTATGTTCTTCCAAATCAACATACCAATTTATCTTCTGCAGAAATTGATTTCATCGACAACATTATTGATATCGCCGCCCATCCTTATCTGCGTAATGATCGTCTCGATTCGCTTGTGGCTAGTTTTATGTATGTATGTAGCACGGTTTAATGGCCAAAAGACTCGTCCAGCTAAGGTATGGGAAGGTTTATGGTCAATATAAATATAGTAGAAACGTTTAGATTGATGGTGTCTTTAAGTAGTTCTATTCTATTGCCATATAAAAGCACATTTTGAGTAAGACAACACTTTAAATTTAATGAAAAGATGATAAATCCATTTAACATTAGCTCAGATGGTTCAATTCCCGCCCGCATGAATTTTTTTTACCATATTTTATTTCTTAATTTATTAAGAGTATATCAAAATAGCATCGTGTAGCAAAATAAAACACTTATAAAAAACTACGTGAAACGTTTATCAAATCAAAAATTAAAAAATCATTTATTTGCTAAAAATAGGGTGAAACATAACAGCGTAATACATTATTATGAGCGGGTGTTCATTCACTAAATAGAAGCAAGCCTATTATGCCTTTTTTAAAAGGCATGTAAATGTGTTTTATATTTCAATAGTGGATTTTAAGAACATTTCAAATAATTATTTTACACATATTTGTTCATATTACCTTATAATTAATGACAATTATTACGATGTCATAAATTACCGTTAACTGTCAAAAAGTCATTTGTTGCATTAAAACATTTTTCCAAGAGCCATTTATTGAATCTTATTTTGAACTGATTTATTGGTAGTTCTCGAATCAACTTGGGTATTTTATTAAATAATTTGATTACCCTGAAAAAACAGTTTTTTGATATAATGTCGTCTTAGAGGTAGGTAAATAAAGTTAGTTCAACAGCTATTTTATTCAATATTCTTTTAATAGCATACCTTTTTATGTTCACTGTGTAGTCTGCATGAAATACCTTAAGTATTTATACTTAAAAAAACCCCAGATGAATTGTATGATTGTTGTTTGAACAAAAAGTGGAGTTGTTTGGGAATGTGGAAGAAATTGTGCTTACTCGCACAATTTCTTCGAGAATAAATTAAATTAAACGCTTACTTATTTAAAGCTATTATTTAAAAAAACACGGTTATTAAGTCCATAGGAGAAAATATTGCTTAAGCTCTTATAATTAAATGCTTATTCCTTTTACAGCAACTCTCCCAAAGAAACGCCTCAAAATGTCATAACTTTACTGCAATTAATAAATTTAAATTACTTTTAGAGACACAAGTTTTTAGATTTTATTCATAACGAAAAATTTAAATATCACGGCCTACATAAACTATTGCTTCGAATTTAAATTTTAATGCAACGGAAATTGCACATGACTCATAAATATAAAGTCAATAGACATAATAAAAAACTTTTATTAGCCAAGTATCAGAATTAGAATACATTGTAAGGTTGTAAGTTATTATAAAACTTCCATTGCCATCATCATCTGGTCCTTTTTAGTCTCTACTACAGGAGCACGACCCTCTCTGTACTACTAGGGCCATACTTGGCCAGAGCAGCCAGAGGACGCTTATCCTTCCCAATGACATCAAGGCAGCTTTTCCTGGGTTTCCATTGCCATAACTTTTACGAATTTACCAATATCGCCTGGGATACTCTTCCGTCAAATATAATGGTAGATACACGATTCGCGGTCGAAAAGTGGCACCGTCAAAACAGCGCACTAATTTAGTATCGGCAAAGAATATATACACGTTTCGGAGCTGTTTGTCCACAGTTTCAATAAACCGCGCTAGCACTCACACGTCTCGCGATGACGATGGTACAATAAAAGATGCAAAAACTACGCGTCAAAAGTGAAAAAGAAAGATGGAGTGTCATACTTTTAGTATGTACTATTTTTGTTGTTGTTTGTAAGTATGCATGTTTTGGCTCGGGGACATTATTTAGGCTTCATTATGTATAAGACTATGTATTTACCATTATATTTGATCAAGGGGGATACTATTAAAATAATAAATATATAGAGACAAATTATACAAATTTAGCTTTGACAGCTCTGTGGCGCAGTGGTTATCACGCCAGCCTGCGACACGGAGTGCCCGGGTTCGATCCCCGGCCAGGTCAAGACGGAAAATGATCTTTTTCAGATTGGCCTGGGTCTTGGATGTTTATCTATATATGTATTTGTTATAAAATATAGTATCGTTGAGTTAGTATCCCATAACACAAGCCTCGAACTTACCTTGGGGCTAGCTCAATCTGTGTGATTTGTCCGTATATATTTATACTAGCTTTCGCCCGCGGCTCCGCCCGCGACAATGTCGATCCCTCAGGAATAGTACTTTTTCCCGGAATAAAAGGTAGTCTATGTCCTTCTCCGTACTCCAGAGAACTTGTATGCAAAATTTAATGGAGATCGGTTCAGTAGTTACGGCGTGAAAGCGTCACAAACAAACTCACTTTCGCATTTATAATATTAGTAATATTTATATTTATTATATTTATATTTATTTATTATAGCTAGCCACAGTATTTTGTGTACCTGTGTCGTGGGACGTTCCAATGGGTAGCAGCGTCGGAAGCACACGAAGCCAGAGATACTGCGCTCGCCAACCCACCTGGCTAGCGTGGTGAGTGTGGCAATATCCTCCCATGGAACGAAGTATCTTTGGGACAGGCCTTTGTCCAGTAGTGGACATTTTACGGTTGCAATGTTGATGAATCGTGGGATCACAGAGATGCTCTGATATCTATGCATGGGATACTAACTCAACGCTACTCTCTCTCATCCGAGCGTGTTACCGGTTGCACCCTCAGTTGGAGTGCTTTGGAGCGCGGGGTCCGCTTTCCGGCTCTTTCGTCTTCACTTCGCACGATCTTCGGCATCACGTGCCATGGTAAGACCATTGGCACGCTTATCCTTCCCAATGACATCAAGGCAGCTTTTCCTGGGTTTCCCCCTTTGGATACAACATACGACATTTGTTCCCTATATAATTTGCTGGCTTTTGCAAAACGTGACCGTCACAGCTCAGCCGGCTCTCTTGTAGCATGTCCGGTATGTCACAGACTTGGAGACTGCCTCAAATGCGGGTGTTTCTCACGCGGTCTTGTCGTGAAACTCCACACATCCAACGCAGCATTTTCATCTCCGTGACACGCTCCCTCTTGTACCGCTCCGTAGCTCAACGCTACTATATTTTAAAAAAGATACTTATATATACAATATACATTCATGAGCTAGGTCAAACCAAAAATGATCCTTTAGCATCATGACCTAGCCGGGGATCGAACTTAGGTCCATGCAATTCAAAGGCATGCCACAAAAATCATGCAAAAGAATGGAAATGTTCACTGTTGGTTATATGTAGTTACTTTTTTGTGTTACATAGTATCACGTTTTTATCCTTGCGGGGTAGATAGAGCCTAGGTCTATAAGATCTTATGGCCACATTTAACATGTTAGAGGGCGTGTAGATGGAAAAAGGAATCAAAATAGTGATGGGTTGCTATGCTAACCGCATCGATTCGACATGTATGGAATCATATTAATAACATAATTCCATACATGTCGAATCATGTTAATAATGATAAATCATGATAAAACATGTTATTAACATGATTCCATAGATTTTTGGTGTTATTTTTCCTTAAACCACAATTCTTACAAAGAATTTACTCAAAATCATTGAAATGGAAACAAAACTCCATTACCACAGACGAGCATCACAGAGTCGAGTTAAAGCGTGCTCCACACTGATTATACAGGAGGATGCACTTTTTGCCGCGCGCCCGTACTTGGATCGTTAACAGGAGTACGTGACCTAGACTAATTGTATGGTTGTTGATATAAGAACTATAGTTTTTTGTGAACTGTGAAATGCAAAATAAATTATATATCAGTCATACTAGTGATCCAAATATGACTTGCATTATATATTTTTTTTTTATGTGTGTTATTATACCATCTCCGTTATTAAACCTACACCTAAGAGAAGAACGTTTTTTTTAAAGCGTATGCTTCATAATTGGTCCCATTTAAATGTTATAATAACGATTTAGCTGTTTGGATAATTAGTTAGTGTTCCGTACCCAAAGGGTAAAAACGGGACCCTTATAATAAGGCTCCGCTGTCCCACTGTCTGTCTGTCTGTCTGTCTGTCTGTCCGTCCGTCCGTCCGTGCATCTGTCACCAGACTGTATCTCATAAACCGTTTTAGTTAGACAATTGAAATTTTCAAGATGTATTTGTTGTTGCTGTTGCCGCTATAATAACAAATATTAAAAAAACAGATTAAATAAATATTTAAGTGGGCTCCCATACGACAAACGTTATTTTTTGCTCGTTTTTGCTTGATATTTTGTTTACTAAATATTGTATAGGCATTTGTCTGCCATCTCACCATTGATAACGGTAATAGGTAGACCCTTAAAATATTCACAGAATATTTATGAGAGAAATGTCCATCCCTCGGGAACAGTACTTCTTCCCGGAATAAAATATACTATGTCCTTATTCGTAAACCAGACAACGGATATGCAAAATTTTATGATGATCGGTTCAGTAATTACGGCGTGAAAGCGTAACAAACAAATAAACAAACTCACTTTAGCATTTGTAATATAGGTCCAAAGTATGGATTATAGAAATAAAATAAATTAATCTTGATCCACCTTGGGGTCATTCACATATTACCTAAGCAGCGAAAGGGGTCTGGGCTAAGCTTATTTTTGCTGACAAAGGGCGTGGAAGGGTCTACACGGTGATGACGTCAGCAACAACAAAACACGGTGATGACGTCAGCAAAAAAAAAGACAGCTCCGTGGCGCAGTGGTTAACACGCCAGCCTGCGACATGGAGTGCCCGGGTTCGATCCCCGGCCAGGTCAAGATGGAAAATGATCTTTTTCAGATTGGCCTGGGTCTTGGATGTTTATCTATATATGTATATGTTATAAAATATAGTATCGTTGAGTTAGTATCCCATAACACAAGTCTCGAACTTACCTTGGGGCTAGCTCAATCTGTGTGATTTGTCCGTATATACATGTAACATTTTGCAAAATAAACAAATTTTGTAAAAAATATAGCACTGTTTACGTAAGCTTGGGGGGAGGGGGGAAAATAACTGATATAGTGCTTACATAATACTTGAAAGATCCCCTTGGGTTTAATTGCATAAGTCGATTATTTTAGAAAACTTGTTTTTCGAGCAGAGCTATATTTTCAACAGACGATTCCTCGAACATTTTTTGAACAAACATGTCGGGTTTACTTCAAAACTGGCATAAAATTAGTCGTGGCTGGCTGAGACTATTGAAACTAAACATGGTACGTGAGGGGTCCCCATTCAGTGACGTGGGGTCAGAAACTGAGGTAACGGTGCGCCGGATGAACATGTTGGAAATTCACTAACTCGATGAAGGATAGGAGCCGTGTGGTTTCCGGCAGAGTAGAATAGGACCACTCCAACTCTTCCCACGGATATCGTAAAAGGCGACTTAGGAAATACAAGCTCAACAAAGCTCATAAACATCAATGAGACCTCTTCAACCCGTCTTGCCAGCGAGGAAAGTGTAGGCCAAATCCTCTGTCTGCTCTGGACAAGTATGGCTCCGGTAGTACAGAGAGGGTCATGCTCCTGCAGTGGAGACTAAAAAGACATGATGATGATGATGATGAAAGATAGAAGTATCTAACCACAGAACAATTAGTAGTTTGTCCCCACTTTGTCCCGCGATCGTCAAAGATACAAAAGTGAGATTACGTGGAAAAAAATTGAAAAATGCCGTGTGCTATTCTAACGTGTAAAGTGAGAAGTCCTAAATAAACTTTGACCAAAGGAGGAGTTTCTAATAAATTATGTTGCGTAAGTAGTATGCTTGAAATGAGGCGAGGCTGGTTTTTATAGAAATCACGCGTGATAACACTTCTAAATGTGTTTGTTTTCTGTAGAAGCAACCAATGAATCCGTTGATAAGCGCTGCTTAATTGTTTGTCTTAATTTTTAACGTTGGCATTAGAAACGGATCCCTAAAAATTAAATGGACAACACTCTACAACTTAACTCGAGAGAAATAAACTTGTCATAACCAAGTCATAACGAAAGCAGCTTTATGTATTGTTCTTATCTTGTTGAAACTTAAATTATTAACTATGTCAAACAAAGCGACTTTGACAAGTAACCGGTGTTGCCATATTAATGGTATAACGGCCCAAACACGGCTCCGATCCGACACAAATGAGCAATGACTTTGAGCAAGCTTTTCAGTTGCTGAGAGGTGGACGTGTCTATTTACTGTCTGTGTCAACGGAGCTCCCAAACGACTGTACTGAGTTTTATATAGTATTATTTGTTTAAAAGGAAATCCATTCATCGTGTTTTAATAAATTCAGAGCTAGCTGCATAATATTATTGGAGTTGAACAGACCCCACACAGAGACATGATCATAATATAACCGGTATAAGTAAACGATCTAGAATGACATATGTCAATAAATTATTATGTTCGATGCAGGCCGACCGTCTGCAAAGGGAATATTAAAATAAACTGTATACTTACTTAGTGTAAAAACAATACAAAGAGTTTAAAAGGCGAGGAACTGTTGTGTAGACAAGACACAATACATTGTTAGGATAATGCTTAGATCCATGGGAAAATGTGACTTGTCCGTCCTCATTTGGCAAATTAACACTAGACCGTTCCTCCTAAAAGTCGATTAAAGGAATGAGCGCTTATCTTCATTAACAGCTGATCGGCTATGAGAATTTCTGCTTACCGATCTTCATCGTATGACCTTTAACCTTGTCTCTACCTCTATTTTTAACTACTAATCTTCTTATAGAAGCGAAAAGCAATAGTACACATTTTTGCAATCCTGCCGTGTGCTGTTAGAAATATAAAAATTGTTATCTCCATACATTTTGTGCATCTCAGCCGCTAAACGCTTCTTTTGCTTTCTGGGTCCGTTTCTTTACAACAAAATTAATGCTAAACTTAAAATCTTGCAACTAAGTCACTATTAATGTAAATTAACTTTGACAAAGTATCTATATTCCCTTAATTCCAACGAGACGGAAGACCTAATCATCCCAACAAAATAAATGCTAAATTTATAAACGTTTCCTGCTTAAAATTGTTAAAGTTCTCAAGTTATTTGTAAGACTGATTAAGATAAGACAAAATCATAAAAGGCATTCTTTCTAAAAACCTTGAAACATAAATTGTCATGTAAATGAACACGTGTACATAACCCACATCTCTATATGATATTAATGCATTTGGCTAGAAATAGACCTGAGTTTTTGGTAGATAAGCTGTAAATGTGTCATAAATATCAAATGTATGTTAAACACATCAAGTGTACGGATAACGAGGGAGCTCTGGAGAACTGTGACACAGGCCCTGCTAACTTCATTATTGTCTTTGCTTCAGGCTCCAGTCTCCTGTAATCTATAGATACTATAGATTACAACAGAAACAGAAATAAAGAAATTAATCTAAAACAGAGAACTTTGCTATAGTTTCTATAGCAAATTTATATTATTGGAGAAAATTAATATACTTTTACTTTACTAAGCCACGGAGTAAACTACGTGGTCTAAGCACATTCCAAGATACTGCATCCAGGAGTGCGATTTTGAAACCGACACTACTCAAAAACGTAGATATATGATTTGTGTACGAAAAAATCGCTCTTGAGAAAGCGCGCGTTTAAAAGTAAAAGCTCTTGACGAGCCTGACACGGAGTTACGTGACAAAATGTATCCTACTTTTTTCCCCTTCCTAACGCGGAGCACGGCATGGCACACTGAGTCACTGATGTCCTGTCCCAGAAAAACGTGCATAGCGCTTAAACAGATATCCAGTGCAATAAATCCAAATATAATCCACCAGCTTTTGCCCGCGGCTCGGCCCTTAACGTCTTAAAATATACAAAGATATATAGACATATCACACAAATTGAGCTAGCCCCACAGTAAGTTGTAAACTTGTGCCGTAGGATACTAACTCAATACTTTATAATAGATATTTATATAGATAAATATCACGAAGACCCAGGTCAATCAGAAAAATATCATTTTCCATCTTGATCATCTCGAAGCTCGCCAAAATCAATCCTTCTGGAACAGTAGAATTTCCCGGAATGAAAGGTACCCTATATCCTTCCCTGGACCTCAAACTACCTACATATGAAATTTAATCCCAGTTGGTTCAATGGTTGAAGCATGAAAAGGGACTAACAGATAGGCAGAGTTACTTTCGCATTTATAAGTATGGATAAGCCAATTATTTTAATAATCATTGTATGGCTTAACTTATTTTGATATCTATGGTTTAACTCGACCACTACGAGAGCTTGGACTGCGCAGTTTCTGAAGACTAGATTAACGGTGTAAAGTGTTAATGAACCATGTCCAATACGTAATAGGAGGCCGGCGATTGATTTACGAGCAAAGTTACGAGCATCAGACCAGCTCCGAGTCCCGCCCACAGTTTATCAATTAAATATATTCTAATTGAATACGTCTCGTTAGACATTTTTGCAACCAGTTTCTGAACGTTGATACAATAATTTATAAACTGCCGTTATTTATATTTTATTGATATAACGGCAGTTTCATATTGCCGTCTTCATATTCTTTCTCTGCCGGATAAGAGCCGAGATGAAACCTGAGGATGTAGAGGGTTATAGTACTTCTAACCGATCAGCGATAGATAATTCCGTGCGCCGTTGGTCCCGGCTGTTATCTGGTAGTCGTCAGAGGCCGAGAGGCGGTTCCGAAAAACTCTAACACCAGGATGTGCATGGTCGTGACACCTACATGAAATAAATGATGATGATGAGCGACATGACTCTAGCATTGGCACTTTAGTCAAGCGGAGTAATATTCAAGTCTTTTTTTTTTTATTTTTTTTTTACTAAATATTGAATTAGGCATTTGTCTCCCATCTCACCTGATGGTAAGTGACGATGAAGACGAGGATGTTACATGCCTATCCAAGAGATACCCATTTATTCTACTTTTGAATGTCCCGGGACTGTACTTGTTTGGGAATATAGACGCAGGCAGTTCATTCCACACCTTAGCTACTCGAACCAAAAAGGAACTGTCAAAGCGTTTAGTTCGACTCTTTGGTATTCCAACGATAAAAGGGTGAAATTTCTGTCTGCGCCTTGTAGTCCGATGGAGGAATGGTGAGGGTTCAACTAGCTCAAAGAGCGCCTTCGCACACTCTCCAAAATGGATCTAAACTATTACAAACGAAACTTTACTCGTACATCCGTGCACACGTCAATGTGTGAGTTTACAAGTAGGGTCGCCACCGCAGAATGAAAAAATAAATAAATATATACGGACAAATCACACAGATTGAGCTAGCTCCAAAGTAAGTTCCAGACTTGTGTTATGGGATACTAACTCAACGATACCAAAGAATATATACACTACGCGAACGATACTATATTTTATAACAAATACATATATAGATAAATATCCAAGACCCAGGCCAATCTGAAATAGATTATTTTCCATCTGACCTGGATCTGGACCTGACCGGGGATCGAACCCAGGCACCCTCGTGTCGTAGGCAAACTAAAAAAACACACATAAAAGAATAATATTTTGCTGTTTCTATTCCTATTTGTCTTTTCTTTATGACCCCAAAAAGTAGTAAAATGAAAATAGGAATTCTGCCTCCTGTGAGGATTGAACTCACGACCCCTGGTTTACAAGACCAGTGCTCTGCCACTGAGCTAAAGAGGCGGTGAATAATGCTTACATTTATAAACATACTTTCGTCGTAAGCTACAGATGGATATTAATCATTTCAAAAGCAAACAATATAACGTTATCTTTAAACAACATGCTAACACAATTGGACAGCTCCGTGGCGCAGTGGTTAACACGCCAGCCTGCGACACGAGGGTGCCCGGGTTCGATCCTTGGTCAGGTCAAGATGAAAGAAAAATGATCTTTTTCAGATTGGCCTGGGTCTTGGATGTTTATCTATATATGTATTTGTTATAAAATATGGTATCGTTCCCATAACACAAGTCTCGAACTTTGGGGGTAGCTCAATCTGTGTGATTTGTACGTATATATTTATATTTATTTATTATTACAAGCCGAATGTTAAGGCCGATCGTGCCTCTCTATCGCTTGTTCCACGCTCTCACTTGCACACGGAACGTGACACTTTTTCGTACGCGCAGCCGGCGTTCATCGGTTTATAACACGTCAAAAAGAACAGTTAGACTAGCTCCGTGGCGCAGCGGTCAACATGCCTGCCTGCGACACGGAGTGACCGGGTTCGATCCCCGGCCAGGTCAAGATGGAAAATGATCTTTGTCAGATTGGCCTGGGTCTTGGATGTATATCTATATATGTATTTGTTATAAAATATAGTATCGTTGAGTTAGTATCCCATAACACAAGTCTTGAACTTACTTTGGGGCTAGCTCAATCTGTGTGATTTGTCCGTATATATTTATTTATTATTTATAGTTATTTGGGTAAAATTGGTTCGAAAATGGTATATTAAAAATAACATGCAGTGCGCTTTTTTTTATTCTGGACTCGCTCAATAGCGCTAAATAGCTGATTAATTTGGCAAGACCTTTAACGTAACCACGGTTAAGTCATCCAAGTTTAAACAGATTTATTGCTAGGTTCTCATACAGTTCAATGCCCAAACGATAATACACTTTTAACGACTTCCTGGGAGCGAAGCTTTTAATTTAGCATTTTTTGCCTGATCGTGAGAGACGATGAATTCTCAGCCATAGGCTGAGAGCTTACATTGTTTACTCAACCGGGCTTAAAAAACTGCTATGTCCATAATTTTCTATGAGAAGATGCGATGAGAAAATTAATAAGTACTTATTATTTCTTTATCTTAGCAATATACTGTAGGTACCAACTCATTTCGTCATCATCATCAGGTCTTTTTAGTCTCCACTGCAGGAGCATGACTCACTACCGGAGCCATAATTTTTGGCCAGAGCAGACAGAGGTTTTGGCCTACACTCTCCTCGCTGGCCAGGCGGGTTGGAGAGGTCTCATTGATGTTTATGAGCTTTGTTTAGCTTATATTTCATATTATAATATATTATCAATTTATTTATCATAATATATTCTTTATCACATAAATAAATTCTTATCTCTGCTGTGAAATACATCGTAAAACATTGTTAGGTAATTTGTAATCCCACTACTTATGATACCATACTTTTCAAGTCCCTGCTTTCATAAAAACCCATTATTTAATTAGCACCCCTTTTTTCCTGGTTATTGGTGCTGTGTCTCACTTCTGGGCAAAGGTCTCCCTGTGGGTTCTCCACTTATCCCTATCCCTCACTATTTCTGGCCATCCACACTTAAATTCATCGAGGTCGTCCCTCCATCTCCTTCTTGGTCTGCCTCTGCCACGGCGGCCGTCCGGTATCCAGAAAGTGGCAAGTTTTGCCCACCTTCTGGCCGCATGCGACAAACATGTCCTGCCCACCCCCATGTCAGTTCAGTCTGTAATTAGTACCCCTACGCCATTTTTTCAATATACATAATAAAGGTGTATGTATTGCTATCGGTTTTTAAGATTTGCTTTTTTAATTGTTAATAACTAAATTTCTTGGTATTCCTATACATGGTGAAATTTTGATCGTTTTGGACCCTTAAAGGGGTGACTCAGACCATTAATATGAACAATTTTTTCTATGGGACAAACGCTGGGAACTCAAAAAAAATTTCGTCATTTCCAGGCCAAGTCCTCTGGCTGCTCTGGCCGAGTATGGCCCTAGTAGTACAGAGAGGGTCATGCTTCTGTAGTGGAGACTAAAAAGGACCTGATGATGATGATGATACAAAAGAGTTCCGCCGCCCGGCCAGTTTGTATGGGAATGTCGAATTTTTTTTTTGAGTTCCCAGCATTTTTCCCGTCGGAAAAGTTGTTCATTTTGATGGTCTGAATCACCCCTTTAAGGGTCCAAAACTATAAAATTTTCACCATGTATGGTATATTTTTTACTAATACAGCGTGATTTTGAACTCCCTAGCTATATTGAAATCTGGGAATCAGAATCCCTAATGGAATACAGAATTGTAAGAAAAAAAGGTAAAAAACGAAAATATAAATTTAACCTTTCATAGAAATTCGTCCAGCTGATCGGCGACTTTGTATGGGAAACCTAATTTTCTTTTTCGTTTTTCACCTCTTTTTCTATCTATATATGTATTTGTTATAAAATATAGTATCGTTGAGTAAGTATCCCATAACACAAGTCTCGAACTTACTTTGGGGCTAGCTCA
Source organism: Elegia similella (assembly GCA_947532085.1). Classification (NCBI taxonomy): domain Eukaryota; kingdom Metazoa; phylum Arthropoda; class Insecta; order Lepidoptera; family Pyralidae; genus Elegia; species Elegia similella. The sequence goes on from OX383927.1 coordinate 9,223,479, forward strand.
ATCTGTGTGATTTGTCCGTATATATTTATTTATTATTATTTATTTATTAATGTATGTTGCACTCCATCGCACCTCCCAACTTAACTTCTCTGGTTGGTCCTATTTGTTTATTTTTATTTAAATTGTGCAATAAAGACTGAATTATTTTGTCTAAGGTAGAGCCTATCTCTTGACGAACTATTTGTTTCTAGACTTCTTAAAACACACGTGTTAATCTTTGTTCACAGGCAGAATGCAGAAGCTGATCTTCCTATGTGTGCTGTGCGTAGTGCACGCGCTAGCAAACAGTGACGACCGGTTTATCAAGAAATATGCCATGATGAAGGTAGGTGTTCTATAAACATCGATAAACCTACTATAATTATACATAACTAAAAAAAAAAAAAAAAAACAAACAAAATAAAAACTTGTAACGAGCAAAAAAATTTCGCAGTCGGTAGGATTCGAACCTACGCTCCCAGAGGGAATCTGATTTCTAGTCAGACGCCTTAACCGCTCGGCCACGACTGCTGCTTGCCATGATGTTGAAATTTTGTAACAGTAACTACGGAATCAATGAATTTATTCATTATTTAATCAGCTTCTATTGAAATGAAGTTATCATTTTGGTGAGATATTACTACATTTTTATATTCAGTGTTTTTGTAAATTTACCAGCGACATTTCCATGAAGGGGTGATTCACTTCGGTAGTAAACTACTTGTAGTAGGTATATTTGGTACTATTTATGATGTAAATATGTATTTATCTACCTTCTTAGTTATTTATAAGTACTCAGTATAATTACATATGATTATTTAATATTATATTGTGTAATAGAACTATTAATTACCGCCAAAAGTGGACAATTTTGGCGGTAATCTCTTAATTAATTCTCATAATTTATAAAATGAAAAGCAATAAAAATACAAGTAATTGACTACCGAAGTACAGAATTAGATTTTTTTATTGTTCGGGTTTAGGAATAGAAGAATAAAATAAAAGGGTGGCGCTAGTTTAGCTGGACTAAGCGTCTTTATTTACATATCTAGAATTTTGTCAATTCTTCACAAAAAAATGTACCTACACACTAAAATATTATTCTCATTCGTAACAAAACCTATTCTTTCCAGATTTACGAAAGTTGTTTCGGTCCCGAAGTGGTGAAACAAATCCGCAAAGAAATGAAGGACGCCTATACAAAATGCTCAGCACCGCCATCTTTTGAAGACGCACCGAACTCACACGTGCCGCCTATTTTCCTGGGCAAACTGCCACCTGGCTTTTCAATGGACCCGAGTACGCAAACCATAACCAAACCGACAGATGGCGCTCAACATCTTGAAAATGATAATAATTTGCAAGATCAAGGACAAGGACCACATTCACAAAAAGCAGGCCCTGGAAACATTTTCGCATTCCGTCCTCATGCGGTAAATTTCTTTTATTCAAATAATTTAAAGAAAATATAAAATAATATATGTCGTTGAAAGCAAACCTTTCGATAATGCTTAAATTAAGTTAATGTTCTGCCGTAGTGCATAGAGATGGCGCTGCAAGCCATTAATTTGGGAAATTTGATTTTCCTTTTTGAGAAAATTGTCAACATACATTGCATATATATATATATATATATTCAGCCAATATTACTATTTTTTTAAAGCAAGACAAATATATATACAATTTAAACAAAATGACTAATCTAATGCTACAACTAAAAATAAATAAAAAATAATATATATTTACAAATACTATAGTCCGGGTAAAGCCAATAATTTTGTAAATAAAAAATTAACATATTTTATTGTCTAATCGAAAATAAAAATATTTTGCACTGATGCCTCCTGTGAGGATTGAACTCACGACCCCTGGTTTACGAGACCAGTGCTCTACCACTGAGCTAAAGAGGCGATGGTTACGAGGTCGAAATATATGATAAGTTTCCAGAGCGGTATGCGTATACACATTATCTTGTGTATTAAAATAGGAGTAATGTTTTTTTTACAAATTCGATAAACAAAGGCTTTTCCCAATAGATATAAATATATATTTTAGTAATTCCTAAGTAAGTAGGTACTACTTAAATTTAATTTAATTAAATATGTATAAATAATTTTTACTAAATTAAATATAAAGCCCTTTTACCTTGCAGGGCTTCCCTCAACAACAGCAGCAGCCAATTCCCCCCTACATGATGCCGACCAGCCCCCAGTTCCGACCTTTTAGCGCACCCACCCCCTTTTACCAGTTCCCGTATAGCGCGCCCGGCCTCTTCTACCCCCCTGGTCCTCAATACAACCCCTACGCTTATCAGCAGCAACCGTTCTACCAGCAGCCTATGCAGCAATACTTTGGAGCCAGCAATAGGATGTCGGTAAGTTTTTACGGAAAAGTATTCTATACGATACTTATATGTATGAATATTATGATGGATTCATATGTCATCATCGGCATTCATTTATTCTAATATAACATTTGTGCTTGTTCTCGTGTTGGTCTGTTATACGGTTACATCTGTATGTGACTGTTAGTTACGAATCTCAAAAGTAACATACAAATGTAACAAACAAGGATCTTAACTTAAGAACTTAAACTTAACTACACAAATGTTTTTATAATAATAAATCAATTTTTATTTATTTTTAATAACATACTTAGAGGTTTTGTTATATATAGGATCTTAACTTAAGAACTTAAACTTAACTACACAAATGTTTTTATAATAATAAATCAATTTTTATTTATTTTTAATAACATACATAGGTTTTATTCAGATAAAATATGTTGTACTATAGCTAGAGGTTTTTAACAAGGAGCAATAAAAGGTGGCAATAGGTACTTGGCAATATGACATAACAAGTACAAAGGGACGGATTTTGGACGTGCCTTTTTCGACTTTTTTTATAGTTCTAGACTCTGTCTACCCCGGAAGGGTAAAAGAAGTGATAGTATGTATGTTTCTTTGACGAGCTATGTGGCCTAGTTAATCAAGCCAGGTAGCCACATCTTAGGTCCCCGGCAGATTGGCCTGGATCTTGGATGTTTATCTATATAAGTATTGGTTATAAAATATAGTACCGTTGAGTAAGTATCCCATAACACAAGTATCGAACTAACTTTGGGGCTAACTTAACACTTTCGCTGACACTACCCACCTGTAGACCTAATTCTATTGTTATTTATTTTGTGTCCGGTTCAGTGTCAGCGAACGAGTTAATCTATTTATTTATTTACTTCATCATCATCATCATCATCATCAGGTCCTTTTTAGTCTCCACTGCAGGAGCACGACCCTCTCTGTACTACTAGGGCCATACTTTTTACTTAGGTATGATTAATTTAGGAAAATAGATCCTTTAACATGTGATTTGTGAAAGTGATTGCAAAGGCCTATTTTCTGAATAAACGTTTTGATTTTGACCTATCTTTATCTTGCTCCAGCGCGACATGGACCTTCGCGACCGCCTCGAGGTCATCTCCCGAGGCCCAGCAGCTGGCCGCGTCCGCAACATAACCTGCGTCATGCAGGAGCTTGGCTACATTGACCACAACCTGGAGCCCAACTACGAACAGATCACTCAGAGAATTGCCAACTTGCCGGTATCAGTGGAATTGAAGGGAGATATTCAAGATGGACTGCAGTTTTGCCAGAAATTCTCGGTAATTCTACTCTTGCTCTTATAATATGTCTTAGTTTATATACATCCGTTTCATCCACTACGTCATCCTAGAGTTGGCTACATCGACCACAATAGGTACTGGACTGATTTCTTCCAGCCTATTCTTCTTGTTCATATTCGTTCCGAAACGCTAGTTAGTTTATCGAAAAATCTGAAGTCCTACGAACAGATCACTCAGAGAATTGCCAACTTGTCGGTGTCAGTGGAATTGAAGGTGGACTGCAGTTTTGCCAGAAATTCTTGGTAATTCTACTCTTGCTCCCAAATTATGTCTTAGTTTATACACATCCGTTTCATTCTTTGCGTCATCCTAGAGTTTGCTACATCGACCAAAATAATGGACTGAGTTTCCTTCTTCTCAGCAGTGGTCGCTCCGAAACACTGTAGTAGATAATAATATGAAGATCAAAAAGAGACACATATTATCCAAATTAAAAAAAATACCTGGAGCCTGAGCCCAACTACGAACAGATTACTCAGAGAATTGCCAACTTGCTGGTGTCAGTGGAATTGAAGGGAGATATTTAAGATGGACCTGCAGTTTTGCCAGAAAATCTCAGTAATTCTTCTACTCCTAGTCTTATATTATCTCTTATATTAGTTTATATACTCGTACCTCCGTTTCATTCACTGCGTCATCCTAGAGTTGGCTACATCGACCACAATAATGTACTGAGTTTCCTTCTTCTCAGCAGTGGTCGCTCCGAAACACTGTGGTAGGTAATAATATGAATGTCAAAAGAGACACATGTTATTCAAATTAAAAAAAAAAAACAACCTGGAGGCCAACTACGAGCAGATCAATTACAGAATTGCCAACTTGCCGGTATCAGTACAATTGAAAAGAGATATACAAGATGGACTGCAGTTTTTTGCCAGAAATTCTCGGTAATTCTACTCTTGCTTTTATAATATGTCTTAGTTTATATACCTCCGTTTCATTCACTGCATCATGCAAGAGTTGGCTACATCGACCACAATAAGTACTGGACTGATTTCTTCCGACTAATTCTTCTCATTCTTATTCGTTTGGAAACGCTATAGTTTATCGTTTTGCAAATACAAAAAGACAATAATAAGTATGAAGTTCAAAAAGAGATACATGTGATCCAAATTTGAATAGAGAAATCTGAAGACCTATGAACATATCACTCAGAGGATTGTTAGCTTGCCTGTGTCAAAAAATGAAGGTAGACATAAAAAAAAAGACATCCAAGATGTACTACAATTTTGCCGGAAATTTTCAGTCTAACCCTAATATTAATAATTAGTTAATAACATTTTATCAACGGCGCCATGCTGAGTCAAGAGTTGGCTGTGTAGACAATTACTTAGAGCCCATTCTGAAAAAATCACCAAGAGGTTTGCCAGCCCCCCGGTCTGTTATGCTGTAGGGAGATATCCCATTCAGACTCAAGCTAACAATTTTACGACCTCCACTTCATCTACTGCGTTTATTCAAGAGTTGGGATTTAACGAGCTCAACTATATGACATGCCATCCCTAGTTGATCATCATCATCAGGTCTTTTTAGTCTCCACTGCAGGAGCAAGACCCTCTCTGTACAACCGGAGCCATTACTTGGCCAGAGCAGACACAGGATTTGGCCTACACTCTCCTCGCTGGCTAGACGGATTGGAGAGGTCTCATTGATGTTTATGAGCTTTGTTTTGCTTGTATTTTATAAGTCGCCTCTAACGACATCCATGGAAAGACTTGGAGTGGTCCTATTCTACTCTGCGGGAAACCACACGACCATCCCTAGTTATACCTACCTATCTCATAACTAAAGCATTGCTTAAAGTGCACAACGATTGTTTAAAAAAAAATTTTTTTGTACAGCAATGCGTACCGGACGTGAAACGCGACGTTGCACCGCTGTCACAGGAGCTGATTAAACCCATGTTCTTCTTCAGGTGCTACAAGGTAAAGTTTAATCACAAAAATAATAGAAAGTGATACTGGCCAAGTGCTAGTCGGACTCGCGCACGACTTGGCATATCCATAACCTTTTTTTTTAGTTTCACTAATTCAAGAAACTTGTTATTCGTTATGACGTAAAATCCTCTGTCAGATTGAAATGAAGTACCTATTATCAGTTTTTTCCTCGAATGTGAAGCTAAGTAGGCTATATGTGCTAAAATCGTATTTAGATATTAAAGAATTCGGTTAATTAATTTGTTAAATCATCAAAGTATTTAATTAGAAATCTAGATTACAAAACAAAGAGCAATAAAAAGTGGCGATACTTGACAATGACATAACAAATATAAAAGGTAATTTTGGACTCCCTTTTTATATCCGAATTAGACTCCATAATAGAATTTATACAAGAATAAAGTAAAATTTAAAAAAAAACTTGGACCATAAACAAAGTTGCCTTTTTTTCTTGTTTGATGTATGTTTTAAATATTAAGGATTCTGATTGCAGGGCGTTCAAAATCACCCTGAATACCATGTACCATACATATTACTTAATTTCTGACCGAACCAATTAAACTGCGCGGTGAGTTCACTCACACATGCACATAAAGTGAACACATATGTATGTGTTACAAATACCTATATTAATCACAACATATTGATCTAGTGCATCAAGAGGTCAAACTGATAATTAAAAAAGTGTATCTTAGTGGAATAAAAGCGCAGTTTTATTAAAAGTGTATCTATGGGGAACTGTATCCCAGGGGGAAATAGTGATGGAGTGGTAGCCACAATGCCTATTGACGTGATTCCAATATTTTCAACCATTCCCTCAACCTACTTTTATGCCCTGCGCGGGAAGAGCAGCAGCTAGTACATAAAAATAAAAAAATAAAAAGCCATTTATTGCCATATTTTAGGTACACATTATTCACAATTTATAAAATTAGAGAAAGGTTTTACAGCGTAAGTAAGATTACGTTCTTTTTCTTTTTTATTCTTTTATTCTAGCAGCATGAAACTCAGCAATCTGAGTAATTTGTAACATTTTTTGCAGCACAAGAAGCTTGAGGCGTGCATCATGAAGGACATCCGCGAGCGCTTCACCAGCGAAGATGAGCTGGACACTGATACCGATTTCAGGTCAGACCACACTAACTCTTCTTAAAAATTTTATACCTACCATAAAATATTTAAACAATGCTTAATATTTTAACATAATATAAAAGTTCTTGTTATATTAGAGTTGTTTGAATGAAAGGTAAATGCGGTTTACAATTTATGACATATTAAAAAATAACTAGACAACCCACACACATATGGGTTCGAAGAAAAAAAATTTGGAGTTTCTTCTAAATATGGGGAACGAATCCTAAAGGGTACCGTTTTTTGGCATTTGGCTAGGAAACCCTAAAAATGAAGAACTTCAAATTTGCGTAACCTCAAAAGGTTGTGTGTGTGTGATTGAACTTAAAGTCACTAATTTACATACAATATATATCTTACATTCCACTGTTGTTTATAAACAAAAGTCTATTTTTGTTCCATTGACGTCACCCACAAGAAAACATGGTGGTCGGCTTTTTCGGTTATGTGTCATACAGATAATAAAACTACGATTTTATTTTTTAAGTACTTTTTGAATAACATAATTTATTTTATTTTTGATAGACGAAAGTGGCCTACCTATTCTATAACATGTCTATCTATCTATTTGAATAAATAAAAAAAATAAAATAAAAAAAATATCTACATTGCAGGTCCCTGTCCAGGTCCGCCCGGTCAATCCGTGAAGACCTGAACGACCCAAGATTCGAGGCCCTGGACGAGATGGCGGTCTACCTGTACGACTACCTGAGTGGGGGGAACGGGTTCGATTTCGACCTCTACATGTAGAAGACTGATGCATATCCTAGCTCTAAGGTTGTAAAGCATTTCCATGATCAGGGAACGAAAACGTTTCTTGTAACTTGGGAAGTAACTAACAAATATTCACGGCCAGATACAATCTGCGTTTTTGAAGCTATATATCTATTTATGAAGGTACATAGGCTAGAACTTTAAATACATAAAAACTCACTTCACTATCATCGTTATTACTATGTTTGTCATCCCTATTATGCATATTTTTTTTTTCTTTATTTTGGCTTGTTTCTTATATCAGTAATCTGCTGATTTACTTGTATGATTAGTAGAAGAATCTTCGTTTTACATCTCCATTTCACCTCCATCAGAACGTAGGTTATGATCCATACATCATCATCACTATTACGATAATATTTATTATCATCATTGCCTATAATACTTGATCGATGACTAACTTTTAGGTATCATTTAGCACCAGCATTATTTCAAAACTTGATTAATGTTCAAGTGTTAAAATAATGTCTAAAAATTCTTCTTTCCTCGTATAGAACGATCTTTTAACTTAAAAAAAACGATTTTAAAAAAAACTCGTTTACCAATTTTTAGATGAAAAAGTTTTTTTTTTTAATCGTTCTATTTGTGACGACTTCCTATTTCGAAAATAGCACCCCAGGTGATTCCAAATTCTTGCAAAATATGAGAGCTTAGTCTTGCCAGTGAAGAAAAAAAATTTAGGATTAACGAATAGGCAATATTTTTTTATATTAAGCGGAGATTCATGAAGAATGTTAGTAACACAGATGAAACACTAATTCTCAGTAAAATACTCACATTCTTAGTGCTTTTTGGACGGATTTACGTTATAAATTAAATCCAGATTAACTTTGCCATTAAATACGCATTTAAAGTTAGATTAAGAAACCAGTTTTAAATCGAGATTAAATTAATATTTATTCTCATTTATTGAAAGAAATTGGAGCAATAGATAACGATGTTAAAGATACCTACTATAAAATCTCATAAATAAATAATATGTAGTTCTATAAATGCTGTACTATATCTTTGAATGCTAGACTTATTTTTATGTCATTTACATACAATATGTAGGTTTATAAGTTTGAAAACAATAGCAGCAATTATCTTGCAAAGATAAATAGTGCATTTTTGCTCAAAGAAATGCTCTTGAAGATACAGTTACTTAAGAAATTCTATATACTTTTTAGTGAAATTTGCGTGTACCTACAGCAAATCTACATCAATTTCTTGCTGATCTTGATAGAAAATAAGCTTAAGCCTAGTCTACACCGGAAACTAAATAACAATGAAATAAGTAATATCTGTATGAATTCTAAAAAGAAGTAGCAGAGTTGTAAAGCCTGGAAACATTGTGAAGAATTGAATACTGACAATATTCTTTTCTGTAGAATACTCATGTTTAGATTAGGGTATTTTTAGTTCTAGTATGGTGTTTTCCTGGCTATTGGTTCTTTTAGGGAGTTTGCTGTGATCATAGAACGAGAAATGTATCATATACATATTTTTTTCTTTGTCAGGGTTGTAGTATTGAAGATCTACATACAGGTCTGAATTTTTTTATCTAGATCTAAATACAGATCAGAAAACTATATTACAGAGACTGTTTGATGACGTCTTTATTTCAACGAAGATATTTACAAATCATCAAAATAAGATTGTATGTACTGTCAAGGTGAGCAAAACAATAAATTTAATATTTCAAACAAATATTTCATAATCAAAGAAGCATATGAAATTCGAAATACTTATTTGTATTTTCCCACTAACTGTACACCTCTACTGTCAAAGTTTTTACTTACGCGCGTCATCCGTCTATCGCTGGCATATTTTTCCCTGTCTTTACGTCTATCTTTGTCAAAAAAACAGACAATTTTTTTCTTTATTCATATTCACGTTTGACGTTTACAAAACGTTGAATAAATATTAGTAGAGTCATGAGATGAGAATAATAACTAATTTACAATGTCACAACGTACAAGGCTACATCTATATTACTGTAGACATCTAAATAAACTTTGTATATGAAAATTACCCATTATAAGGTGAATAGTTACAAAAAATATGACGAAAAATGTAAATTGGATTTTGAATTTAAATAATTTTTACACTAAATATGTTGGTACAGTCGGTGCCAAAATTGTGCAAATAAATTCTGGACGTTCTTATAACAAGTTTCTTTAGGTTGAGGGCACTCTGCCCTCGCCTTTAACGCCCGCTGAAGTAGCGAAAGCTCACTTGTAGTTAGCTACATAGTCATTTAAAAAAAAGAAGTTGCGTTCTGCAGGCCTACTAGCTAACGTTTACCAAATACGGTATAAAATATTTTGAAAGTAACTTTAAAATACATTGCGGGTTTCGTACTGGCTATTTTTATTTCATAAATAAAAACTGTTATGTTAAAGTTACCATCAAAATTTTGTACCTACAGCTAAGTTGTCAAAGCAAGTACACCTAATGATATGCACATGGCCTTTCGTAAACAGACCAACATGTCGTAGTACCTTAAATAAAAATAAAACTATTTACAGACTAAATAAAAAATCATTAATTATTATCGTAGCCAATGACTGTTCTAACATATTAATTTAATGAATGTGTCAATCAATGACAAAGAACACTGATAATAATTTGCGGGATATACTTAGCAAAATTTTATTAAATATGTTGTATAAATGGCAGATATTGAATAATACAATTGCATGTAGCTATTTCCACTGATTTAATTAATTAATCTCTTATGCCTTGGTTTCTACCATTGCGGTGCCGGACCAGAGTCTTAGTAGGATAGATACGTAAAAGAGAAACTCTATCCCTTTTACATCTGTCTGTCCTTCTCGGAGTGCGTAAAGTAGCTAAGTTCTATGATTTTCTTAGCAAACGGTACAGTTCTTGTCCTGTAAGCTTCTCAGAAGCTTTCACGATGACAACTTTAAGATAGGTAATGTAATTTATTGTAACTTAATCATTAATGGCCTAGCACTTTTTGAGGTTCGACCTATGTCAGAATGCATTTACTGTAGTTAGGAAATTAGTTTTACTTTAAGTTTTAAGTAAATAAGTTAATAAAGAACATTGGATTAAACTGTTATTTTATTTGTCACATTTTGACAGAAAATATAAATACATCACAAAATCCTTAATTTTAAAGCAACTAAGATAAAGCTGTTTACAGAAAAACTTATTATGTCACCGATAAATACAATACAATACAGTAACTTTTCTAAACACTTTCACGGACACTCCCGCCTGCAGACGTAAACTATTGTTAATTCTTTTGTGTCTGGTTCAGTGGCCGTAAATGAGTTAATATACCTACACCGAAATATCAATTCGACGCAACCAATTCAATAATAAAAAATATTGACATCAGGCCAGATTGCCCTCGAACACGCAAGACATGCAACTGTCATTGCATCATCAAACCGTCATATCAAGTAAAAAGGCAGTTAAAATCCATTTTCGCAGGGAATTATTGTATGAATATTACATTGGTATAAAGGTCGCGCGTGCCACACAAAGGGCTCTAAAGGTGCCTGTCAATCGTGCACTGAACTATTTTCGTGTCGAATTCTATTCGGGTTCGCTGATGTGTAATTGTTTTATGAAAATATTGCATTTGAGTTTTGTGATTGAGTGTACTTGAGCTGTGTTGGATGGTTTGTATCTATCTGGATGCGTTAGCTTGTTACTGTAGTTTCATCATCATCATCATCAGGTCTTTTAGTCTCCACTATAGGAGCACGACCCTCTCTGTACTACTAGAGCCATAGTTGGCCAGAGCACGCCTACACTCTCCACGCTGGCCAGACGGGTTGGAGAGGTCACACAGATGTTTATAAGCTTTGTTTAGCTTGTATTTCCTAAGTCGCCTTCTATGACATCCACGGGAAGACTTGGAGTGGTCCTATTCCACTCTGCCGAATACCACACGGCTTCTGCTTACTATAGTTTATTTCAGTTTAATTATACACCGTGTAAATTGATCCTCGGTATTATAGACATAGGAAAAGTCAATGAACAACTTTTCATAAGGGACCAACGCTAGGAACTAAAAATATCGACATTTTCATATTAAAAATGTTCGACTAGCCCGGCAGTTTGCATGAAAATGTAAAAAAAAATAATTCCTAGCATTGGTCTCATAGTTAAAGTTTTTCATGTACGGTCTGAGTCACACCTGCAGGATTATGTCGAGGGTAAAAGTACACGTTGTTAAAAATATAATGGTATTTGTAGTACAAAGATCAATAAAAATTAAAACCTACCTAGGCTAGCTCTGTGGCGCAGAGCGGTCAAAACGCCAGCATGCGACACGAGAGTGCCCGGGTTCGATCCCCGGCCAGGTCAAGATGGAAAATGATCTTTTTCAGATTGGCCTGGGTCTTGGATGTGTATCTATATATGTATTTGTTATGATGAAATATAGTATCGTTGATTTAGTATCCCATAACACAAGTCTCGAACTTACTTTGGGGCTAGCTCAATCTGTGTGATTTGTCCGTATATATTATATTTATTTATTACCTCGTATAGTGGCATAATAAGCGCTATTGCGCTTATATATAGGTATTATAATAATGCGTACATTTAATGAACACTGTAAGATACATTATCAAAATGGGTTCCAATTAATGTAAGCTTTGAGTGTTGTATATTTTCAATTAAATGTCCAAAACAGTTTTATAACCTATACTTATAGGTATATAAATTGACTAGCAGTGCCCGCGACTAGTCGCATACATTTTATGTTATGTTTGTATGGGAGCCACGTCTTATCATGACAGGAGAAAAAAAAAACCCTATCCTGGGTCATGTACGCCTAAATGTTATCTATCCAGTTTCCACATTATCAAGTTCCAACACACAGAAAAAAAAATCTCAATTCATTTCAGTATCGTGTATAAAGCTTATAAAGACGATATCTCTGAAAACAAAGTAACTTACTCCATGACCAACACTTACAGATTTAAAATTAGTATTGATTTGTCCTGAATGACGGATCAACGCACAACCTAAACCGCTGATCGTAGTGACCTGAAACTTGGAAGGTGTTCTGTATATGACATTTTATTTGCCTACGTCATACTCATCATCATCATCATTTCGAGTAGGTGACACGGTCAATCGACCGTAAACACCCTGGTGTCAGAGTTCTTCGGACCGCTTCTGACGTGGTTCCAGACAATCAGGTGATTCAAACCAATTGCAATGTCCTAACCAAACTGGAAACAATTTAAGTATGCTTCCCGTGGGGATCGAACCACGACCCCTGGGTCTACAGCCTTAACCACTGAACCACGGAGGCAGTTCACAGTTACGTCATACTGTGACGTAGGCGTCCATTAAAAACAGATTTTTCAAAATTCTACCCCTAGGGGGTGAAAACAGAGGGCAAAGTTTGTATGGAACAACGTGATTCCTAGGTCCAATCTACACCTTTTAGAACCATTTGCAACTTCTACGTGTACTATTCGTCATACGTGGGCAAAAGCTAGTTTAACACTTTGACTGTCGAAATCGCAGACACAATATTTGTTCAATTGTTTGCCGGTCACCGGTGACCCGCGTGGCGTCCAAGGTGTTAATATATGTATAACAGCTTCCGTGGTCCAGTGGTTAAGGCGTTTGCCTGTTGACCCGGGGGTCGTGGCTTCGATTCCCACCGGAAGCATACTTTGTTTAGTTGTTTCCAGTTTGGATAGGACATTGCAGGCTTGAATCACCTGATTATCTGATAATAAAGCTGATTCCGTGCTTCGGAAGGCACATTGTGGCCCCGGCTGCCATCTGGTAGTCGTTAAAGGTTCCGAAGAACTCTGACACCAGGGTGTGCATGGTCGATTGACCGTGACACCTACTCGAAATGATGATGATATATGTATAGTTTCCGAAAAAAGTACCAATATGTGGAGACTTCCTACTTACATATGGGGTAATTTCCAATTATTTCTCTCAATTCAAATTCAAATATTACTTCCGCATTAAAGCAATGTCGACCATTAACCAAGTAAATAAGCGAATTAAAAAAAAAGTAACGCATCTGTGAAATCCAAAACCCTTTTGTCCATTTCGAAGAAAGGTCCTCAAACTTTTTGCGACGTCATTCCGTATAAAAAGCATTTGTCTGTTTGTCCGCGGCCAGATTTTTGTACAAAACTTTCACCATTCGTCCTTTGAAGTATAATTTTTTTGATTGCGAAAAAATCTCTACCTGATTTTGTGGGAATAACTGGAGCGACGAGAACAAACGTTTTTCAGACTTTCTTTGTTTATTACTTTACATTTTTATGGCTAGACCTACTGTTTATATGACAGTACTTTCTTTATAATCCCTTTGTTTTGGAAGCTTAGTGAAACAGTTAAATTCAGGGTCAACGGTTCATACATTTTATTTTAGTCCCGTTATTTTTACCGCCGCCCGACAAAGGGTTTCGCTACCGATTGTAGTTAAAACTACCACGTTAGTATTTTAGAGCTAAAATGGCGGTCGGTAACCTGTGACAGATTCTAGCAGACAGATCCTTCTAACTTCTGTCGCAGGTTACCGACATCCTTGTTTCTTCTGAACACCCAAAAAGAACAAACCTTATACAAATATAGGTACTATACAACGTGATTTTGAACCCCCTAGCTATATTGAAATCTGGGAATCAGAATCCCTATTGGAACACGGAATTGTAAGAAAAAAAAGTAAAAAACGAAAAAATATAAATTTAACCTTTCATAGAAATTCGTCCAGCTGATCGGCGACTTTGTATGGGAAACCTAATTTTCTTTTTCGTTTTTTACCTTTTTTTCTTGCAGTTCTGTGTTCCATTAGGGATTCTGATCCCCAGATTTCAATATAGCTAGGGGGTTCAGAATCACGTTGTATAATGGTCAGGGGTGACATCCTCACCTGCCTGTCCAATGGTTGCAGGTATGGCATCGGGTACGCGCGCCCGTCCTCCCGAACTGCTACTTGCTGTTCCTCCATTCATCTGAGTGAGTAGTATCCCAATACCTTTCATTCCCTTCCCAAATCCCACAAATCCCTATCCTTCCCCAGCTGCAAGATGCTTGCGATGGGCAGCAGCATCGGAAGCACAAAAAGCCAAAGAAACTGCGCTCGCCGACCCGCCTGCTTAGCGTGGTGAGCATGGCAATATCCTCCCATGGAACGAAGAATCCTTGGGAGAGGCCCATGTCCAGCAGTGGACTTTTGTGGCTGTAATGGTGATGACGATGAATATATTTTAATAAGGTTAGGTAAGGTAGTACCTATTCGTCATATGAACGAAAAATATATGTGCAAAATTTAATCTTTACTCTGTCCATTTATTTGTTGTTTACTTCAAATTCTGTCTTTGAATTACAATGAATCTACGTGGAACCGTATTTACTTATTACAAAAATTGTTTTAACCTAACTATATTACTTAAAATTACATATTGTATCTTTTGGGTCCATATTCGAATGCATAAAATTAAATTGCACATATTAATGTTGCATAAATTTTTTGGAATTATCATCATTTCGCATAAAGATAATTACGAATAAATTTATTGGCATAACTTATTTTAGCACTATGAATTTTATCATAACAATATATTAGAATAGTAAATATTTGCATTATTTAATTTACTATAATGGCAACTAATCATAATTTTTTTTTGGCATTGAAATTTAAGACATAAATATTACAAAGCATAAAATGTACCAGGCAAAAATTAAACCAATATGGTACTTTCGAAACCTAAACCTATCTATAGCGCTCTGTCACAATACTTTTTTGTCGCAAAAATATATTAAACTTGTTACTTTTTGTGAGTAGGTGTATATGTTGTGCGGCTTGGGGTGGCCCAAGGGCCACCCCGCCGCAACCTAAACCTATCTATAGCGCTCTGTCACAATACTTTTTTGTCGCAAAAATATATTAAACTTGTTACTTTTTGTGAGTAGGTGTATATGTTGTGCGGCTTGGGGTGGCCCAAGGGCCACCCCGCCGCAACCTAAACCTATCTATAGGGCTCTGTCACAATACTTTTTTGTCGCAAAAATATATTAAACTTGTTACTTTTTGTAAGTAGGTGTATATGTTGTGCGGCTTGGGGTGGCCCAAGGGCCACCCCGCCGCAACCTAAACCTATCTATAGCGCTCTGTCACAAGATTTTTATTTGTCTTTCTTTGTTTTTACAGCTGAAATAGCGGCTTGGTTCAGCAGGTACTATGTATGGGGAACAGCAAATTCGCCTCCAAACTTTGCACCTAAAGTTTGGAGTACGTTTGAACTCGATGAAGAAAATATACCGCGAACCCAAAATAGTGCTGAATCGTGGCATAATAGATTTGCCCATTTTGTTGGTCAAAGTCACCCGGGATTTTACTTTTTATCAAGAAAAATAGTGCAAGAAATAAAACACCAAACCGCAGAAATCGACAAATTCTTAATTGGGGCACCACCACCAACAAAAAAAAGGAAATATTTAAACAAGAAAAATCGTATTGATAATATATTGAAAAATAAAATAAATTATGTTTCGAGAAGTGATTTTTTACGGGCTTTAGCAGCTAATTTAAATTTGTGCTAATATGGTATTTGAGTGCTGTATTTTGTGGAATACATTTATATTTTTTATTTATATTAAAATTAATAATAAAAATATGTTTTCTAAACTTTTAGTGTGTTTTTATTATTATGTGTAGGTCTTTTATACATTTAGTTTTTTATACTTTAAAATCTTTAGTCATGCAACAGTTATGCCCTTTCTTTTCTGATTATTTAAATTATGATAAAGGACATTGGACTAAATTAGAGTTATGCCTATGAAAACATTATGCCTTAAGAACACTTTGCTATGAATGTTTTATGCTTAAAAACTTTATGCCAAAACAGTTATGCCAAAATAAATTATAACTAAAAAATTTATGCTTTCGAAGAGGCACCCGTATCTTTTACAGATTCGTGTACTTAGGTGCTTGCGAATAAAGCATGTAAGAATTATTATATAAATATTTTAATTCCCCGATCATTTAACATGTCATAAAAGTGTCATAGATCTGATACATCTGTTTCCCGAGAATCATTTATTCATCACCACCTATATTATATCCGCAAGGTGTTTTAATTCACCAATATCATCGCTCTGAAAGAATTGTATTGATTAACTCACCCTTTCCCAAAAACTGGAACGAAATTACACAATGCAAAAAGATATATATTTTTTGCACACCTATGCATTTGTCAGAGGCATATGTCGAGATGCAGATGGTTTAACAAATAAACACATATTAACAATGCCATTTTTGAATTTAAATCTATCTATGGTATTACTCAACCCGTCCAAATACACCTTTCGCTGAGATCGGGTGATGAAGACGATAGTCGACTACTGCCTATTTATTGAACTTGTAATTTTTATAACTGTAAGTAGTAAGGATTATTAACTTAAAATTTGATACACAAACGGTGTGCAAAAGTCATTATACCATTTGTTTAGATTGCAATCTAATTAAATGAGTTGAATCTTGCCTGAATCCTATGTCGGAGGCTTAATATATGACGAAATAACGATAACCTACTGTTTGGGTGATAAGTGCTTTTATTTGCTAGCCCGTAATTATAATAATAACTAGTACCTACATACTTAAGTGCGCCTAGGCACGTATTAGCCATGCAGTATTGTTTCAAATCTAAAGCAGAAAATACTGAATTGTTATTTTACGAGACGACAAATATGAGGGTTTCCGCGTTCGATCCCGGTCAGGTCATGATTGACAACGATCTTTTACAGATTGACCTGGGTCTTGGATGTTTATCTATATTAGTATTTATTATAAAAATATAGTATTGTTGAGTTAGTATCCCATGACACAAGTTCACGACTTACCGTGGGGCTGGGTCTGTTTGTGTAATATGTCCCTGTACATTTATTTATATTATTAGCTTAAAATTGGTTAAACATTGAAATTGCCACCATTTTTAAAAACTCGACTGGTCATTTATCGACCTCTTTACCCTACCAAATCGACCACCTTTCGGACAGGTAAGCAAATATCTTAGGAGAAAGATTTCTCCGAACAATATGCAAGTGTTGTGTCAGACAACAATAGAAATCGAAAAAAACTGAAGAAGGATTGATGCATTTTTTTTAAAACCTTTTTCAGAAATTGCGAGATTTCGCGAAAGGTGTTATCAAATGTTTTTGAGCGTATTTGTTCAAGTTAGATGACATTTATTTTTTGTGTATGTATCCATACATCGTGTATATTTACCATAGAAGTATGAAGCAATTGTTTTTTTAAAACTATGATATTTACCCTTGACATTCCCTTATGGGGACTCAGCCCTTCAATATGAACAACTTTTCCTACGGGACCAATGCTGGGAAATGTTTATATTTAATTTTCATACAAACGTGTTCAACCGCCCGGCCAAGCGAGTGCGAGTGAAAATTTTTAGGGTTCCGTACCTTAAAAGGTAAAAAGGGACCCTTATTAGGATCACTTTGTCGTCCGTCTGTTTGTCTATCAAGACCCTTTTTCTCAGGAACGCGTGAAGGTATCAAGCTGAAATTCATATCAAATACTCAGGTGTACTTTCTCTTAGAGCTGTGAAAAAATCAAACTTCTAAGCCAACGCATCAAAAGATACAGCCGTTTATGCCGCATATTTTCGACATTCGCAAGGGAATTAAAACCTACAGGATACTTCCCGTAAACTCAGAATCTTGAAATTTGGTACGAAGCAACGTCTTATAGCACATATAAAGGAAAAACTGCGAAAAGCATAATTTTTAGTTACATCATTTAATAAACTAAGACTAAGACTAGCTGTTGCCCGCGGCTCCGCCCGCGTTAATGTCGTTCCCCTGGGAACAGTAGAAATGATAAAAATTCCATACAAACCCCTGCCCCTTTGCTTTTTCCCCTTAAGGGGGAATTTAATACATTTCACCTGCATAGATCTTTAGCCCTTAAGGAGGGGATTTTGCCCATTTCACCTACACAGATATTTTTATATTGTAATGGAGAACTTCTTATTGTCATATTTCTAAGTAAATAAAAAAAATCCGTACAAACTTTACCCCACCTATTCTACCCCTTCAAGGGGAAGTTTCGACCATTTTAACTACACAGATCTTTTTAATTGTAATGTAAACATATATACTTATTTTTATACTTCTATGTCCAGAAATGAGAAAATTTCCATACAATCCCCCCCCCCCCCCCTTTATCCCTTAAGGGGGAAATTTTGTACATTTCACCTACACAGATCTTTTTTAATTGTAACCTAGAACGTATATACTTATTTTCATACCTCTAAGTCTAGAAATGGAAAAATTCCATACAAACTTTACCCCCTATTTACCCCTTCAAGGGAGAATGTTGTCTGGTTCACCTAAACAGATCTTTTTTAATTTTAATTGAGAACTTGCGTACCTACTTTCAAACTTCTAAGTCCAGAAATGAGAAAATTCCATAAAACTTCAACTCCTTTGATTTTCTAAAAATCCTTTCTTAGTGCTCATTTACATCATAAAAAGAATCCCTGTGCCAAATTTCAAGTTTCTGCGCACAGTAGTTTCGGCTGTGCGTTGATATATAAGTCAGGTTTGCCTTTGGCCCGCGGCTCCGCCCGCGTAAGTGTCGATTTCTCAGGAACAGTAGAATTACCCGGAATACATTAGTTTATGACTTTCAATGAAACACCTTAATATTGAATTTCAATTGAATAACTTCAAAAACGGAAAGTTTCATACTAACTTTGCATCCCCGTTATATCCCCTTAAGGGATTATTTTTGTGAAAAATATTTTACTCGTGTTTCATGCCTTTTAGTAAAGAACCTTCATGCTGAATTTCATTCGACTAACTTCAAAAATGGCAAAGATTCATGCTTACTTTGCACCCCTATTTTACCCCCTAAGGAGATGAATTTCCAAAAATCCTTTCTTAGTGCTCCCCTGCGTTATAAAAGGAACCCCTGTGCAAAATTTCAAGTTCCTAACCCTTATAGTTTAGGCCCTGCGTTGATATGTCAGTCAGTCAGTCAGCTTCTCCTTTTTTTTTAGTATGGATTACTATGGATAGTAAGGATAGGTATAATGCTGTCGTATAATGATGATGAATTGACTTTGGATTTTAATTTTCATAAGTCACTTATTATTTTCTTTTATTTTTGCTATGTTTGCAGGCAAACTCATGCCTTGAGTTCATTCAAATGACGATAACTTTTTTTAATGAACCGATTTTGATGAAACAAACTTTAAATGTTAAACTGAGTTAAAACAAAGCAATTGGTGAAAGTTTGAAGTAAATCGGTTCAGTATTTTCGGAGATAATCGTGATCATACATACAGACAGACAGACAGACAGACAGACAGACAGACAAGAAATTCCAAAAAAATTTTTTTGCTTTCTATTATTCTTTTTAAGTGTCCCTCTATCCATTTCAGTCAAAAATTCGAAATGTACAGACAAAATAATTTTACTGTTTTATTATATGTATAGATGATTTTCTAAAAATCCTTTCTTAGTGCTCATTTACATCATAAAAAGAATCCCTGTGCCAAATTTCAAGTTTCTGCGCACAGTAGTTTCGGCTGTGCGTTGATATATAAGTCAGGTTTGCCTTTGGCCCGCGGCTCCGCCCGCGTAAGTGTCGATTTCTCAGGAACAGTAGAATTACCCGGAATACATTAGTTTATGACTTTCAATGAAACACCTTAATATTGAATTTCAATTGAATAACTTCAAAAACGGAAAGTTTCATACTAACTTTGCATCCCCGTTATATCCCCTTAAGGGATAATTTTTGTGAAAAATATTTTACTCGTGTTTCATGCCTTTTAGTAAAGAACCTTCATGCTGAATTTCATTCGACTAACTTCAAAAATGGCAAAGATTCATGCTTACTTTGCACCCCTATTTTACCCCCTTAAGGGATGATTTTTGAGTAAAATATTTTACTCGTGTTTCATACCTTTCAGTAAAGAACCTTCATGCTGAATTTTATTCGAATAACTTCAAAAACAACAAAGTTTCATACTAACTTTGCAACCCGTTTTTCCCCCTAAGGAGATGAATTTCCAAAAATCCTTTCTTAGTACTCCCCTGCGTTATAAAAGGAACCCCTGTGCAAAATTTCAAGTTCCTAACCCTTATAGTTTAGGCCCTGCGTTGATATGTCAGTCAGTCAGTCAGCTTCTCCTTTTTTTTTAGTATGGATTACTATGGATAGTAAGGATAGGTATAATGCTGTCGTATAATGATGATGAATTGACTTTGGATTTTAATTTTCATAAGTCACTTATTATTTTCTTTTATTTTTGCTATGTTTGCAGGCAAACTCATGCCTTGAGTTCATTCAAATGACGATAACTTTTTTTTTAATGAACCGATTTTGATGAAACAAACTTTAAATGTTAAACTGAGTTAAAACAAAGCAATTGGTGAAAGTTTGAAGTAAATCGGTTCAGTATTTTCGGAGATAATCGTGATCATACATACAGACAGACAGACAGACAGACAGACAGACAGACAAGAAATTCCAAAAAATTTTTTTTGCTTTCTATTATTCTTTTTAAGTGTCCCTCTATCCATTTCAGTCAAAAATTCGAAATGTACAGACAAAATAATTTTACTGTTTTATTATATGTATAGATAATGTACGGAACTCTTCGTGCGCGAGTCCGACTTCCACTTGGCCGGTTTGTTTTTATTCCCCGCATTGTTCCTCTCGAAAAGTTGCTCTTAAAGACGGCTAAGCCACGCCTATAAGAGAATGTTTATGTTCCATGAGAACTGTTCCATTAGAACATATAGATAATAACTTAAAATAACATACAATGAAAAATAATCACCTCAGTTATTGTCCTTTAGCCGTAGTGGTGTTAAGATTAGTCAGTCTTCGTTTTGCCGACTACGCCGAGTCTGATGTACAACATAATTATGATATGTACCTCTTATTTCACTGCAATATTGCATTGGTGGCTGCCATGGCAAAAGGTACGCGCGGCCGGATTTCCAAGCTGATTTTTCCTTTACCCCGCTTTCCGAGTGAGTAGTATACGTTTATTCCCTTCGCAAATCCAAAAAAATCCTATCCTTCCCCAGCTTAAACATGCTTCCGATGGGCAGCAGCGTCGAAAGCACAAGAAGCCGAAGAAACTGCGCTCGCCATCCCACCTGCCAAGCATAGTGCGATGGCAATATCCTCCTACGAAACGAAGAATCCTTAGGACAGGATTATGTCCAGCAGTGGACTTCTTATCTCAAATTATGAATAATTTATTCATTCATGATCTAATTCATGCTTTATGCATTCGTCCTATCTGTGCTTTCTCGACTGTTTTTCGGTCTAGATAGAACCATTGTTCATAAAACAGACACTAGGCAAGCCACAAAATTTTACCAAATAATCAAACAGTATTAATTCTTACATAGGCAAATTGCTGGAAATAACTGGCTTAATGGATTCAGGTGCTAGTTAATAGATTCAGGCGTTACTTTGCGGAAGTCAAAGCTACATTTACTTTGAGATAATTTATTTTGCGTGCCACCAGTTAGTTCATGCACTATTAGGTTTCACTGCCTGAACACGCCTAGCTTAGAGGCAAAACACATATCGTAAGCACGATGGCCGATATTGCTGCAGCCTTAACGGATGCAGCAGTATGCCCCGAGTAGCATGCATCAAATATTGATGCATGTGATAGATTATAATATTTACTGATCATTTCGATCAGTTACCTTTTAAATCTGGTATCACTTCCGGTTTACTTAATCTATTCTATTTATGAATATCATCTAATATTTCTTGTAAACATAATTAATACTTACCTTAAAACATTTGTGGCAATACTTTTAACTTATTGTAATTGATTAATTAAATGTTGGTTACTGAATCGATTTACGATGACGACGACAACACCCAAGATGGCGGGTGAAGCAGCTTATATAAGCAGTGATTCGCAATTGTAAATCACATTCCGGTTTGTGCAGTCGAACTGAGCAGACGTGTTGTCGCGGCACGCTCTCTCTGTGAGGCTGTATTTATTGGAACTACTGTCCGTTTGTGTTTTGTTGTTTCGGCCCATTGTTGTCGGAGACTCTGGCCACAAAGTGATTTAATCGCCACGTGGTGATTGTCCCCGTCGGCTCTGTGCGGAAATCGCAGGCTCCAACGCTCAGTGCGATTGCTCGGCCAGGCGTATCCTGGGATCGAGCCCATTAACTCCGATTCGTGTTCCAGCTGCAGCTCGTCGACCACTTGGACCCTGTGGGCGGCGAGGTTCCTGTCTACGCTTCGACGCCACACGTGTTCTTTTTAAGAACGCACGTGTTCGTTAGAACGCGCGTGTTCTTTTCTTGAACGCGCTTCGTGGCGTATACGCGGATCGGTCTGTCCTTTTCAGGGCAAGTACTGACCGTAAGTGTTTCTCGACTAACTTCTACGCCTTGCCCACCTGCGCACACTGTGCGTCGGTGGAGAAGTCCTCGCTTTTAGCCGAGGCCGTGCTTCGAGTGATCGTGTTGCGGTGTTCTACGCCAATACGGGTCACTCGTAGTTTACGTAGTGCTGACCCTGGCGCTAGCCTTTACCCCTTCAGGGTAACGGCAACTACAGGACGGGCTCTGGAGCACTTGGCCTTGGGGGATCTCCTAGTCAAGCCAGAGTATCGGTTAGGTAGTTAAGACCTAGGTTCGTCCCGCTTGCACTATCAAGGTTGGCAGCGGTTAGTAGGCAGGTTCCGTTGTAGTTTGTAAGTAGGGCGGTAGGGTTCCCTCTGCGCCACCCAACAGAGGATAGGGCGTTAGGGCTCTGAGTTCACCCCTCAGAGACGTTAGGTTCTTTAGGGCCACGTTTTTACCCCAACGCGAACCCTCCATGCGGCCTTCGTAATGGCTGCCATCCCCTCCGATTACGAACTCCTCAAAGAGTTCGTAATCAACAATCCTTCTCTTAGGAAGGATTATAACGCATACAAGCGCAAGTACCGTGCTCGTATCGCCCGCGGCATCTCTCGCGAGGATCTCATCACCGATGGGTCCACAGACGTGACGCGTCCCCGATCCCCCGTGGTATTTTCTGCCCCGGGTTCCCCCTCTCCGACCGCGACCGCGACCGCCCTCCCCGGAAATAGATACGACGGCCTCCCCGTGGATGAGACCGATTACTATTATCCCGATGACCCGGCTGAGACCGCCGCTCAGCCCTTCGAACCGCGATACCCATCTGCAACCTTAGAGACTGTCCTCGAGTCCGAAGATATGGAGACGGAGACAGCCTCCCAGCAGACGCCCCCCTCTGGACAGGACCCCGAGCCAGAGCAGTCGCGATGCTCCGACGACGACGATTACACCGTCGTCACCGGAGCAAAGCGCCAGCGTAAGGCGAAGGGCTCCGAGAAAGAGCCTGCCCCTAAGGCACTTAAAACCGCGAACGGCTCATCCGTCGCGAAGACTCCCTCCCAGCCCGCCCCATCTTCCACCGGAAGGAAGCCCCGACCACCTCCGATGGTGGTCCTACGCGACCCTAAGCAGTGGGAACCGCTTTCCCGCTCGCTAAATGCACAAAAGGTGCAATACACGCGCGCGTCCACCAACCGCGACGGTAATATCGACATAAATGTCAAGTCCATGGAGGACTACCGTTCCCTCACCCGCCTCCTTAACGAGCGCCAAATCCCTTGGCACTCATTCGGCCTACCTGAGGACCGCAAACTCAGGGCGGTCATTAAGGGCATCCCCGTCTCGACTTCGGTCGAATATGTAAAAGAGACCCTTGTCTCTCAGTCACTCCCCGTAAACGAGGTCCACCGCATGTACGGGAAAAAGAAAACCCCGTACCCAATGGTGCTAGTTGTCTTAGACAACACACCGGAAGGTAAGGGGATTTTCCAAATCTCGTCGTGCGCTGGGCTAACCTCGTTTAAAGTCGAGCCCCCCCACAAGCGTGGCATTATCGGTCAATGCCACCGCTGCCAATGTTACGGGCACTCGGCCCGTAACTGTCATGCCCATCCCAGATGCGTGAAGTGTTTGGGGGATCACGGCACAGCGGACTGTGAAAGAGTCCGCAGTGCGGAGAACGAGACTCAGGCGGCCTGCGTACTTTGCGGGCAGGAAGGCCACCCCGCCAACTGGCGGGGGTGCTCAAAAGCCCCCAAAGCGAGCAGGAACGCCTGGGGCTCAAAATCCTCGCAAAATGCTGCCCCCCAAACACGCACAAATCGTGCCCCCCAGGCGCCGGCGCCCACCGCCCCCCAACCCCTTATGAGCAGCCAAGCTGCCTTCCCCCCTCTGAAGCAGAGACAGCCGGTGTCTCGCTCAGAAGCCCCAAAGGTTCCAACGGGGAACCGCGCTCCCCCCAGCAGGCCCCCACCTCTGATGCGCCACAGCGCTCCTCCGGCTAGCCGGGACCAGGACACTCTGGCCTTCGGAGTGGTTCTCGACATTGCGCGAGAAACACGTGAGGACCGCGCCGAGATCCTCGAAATGGGTCACGCCATTCTCGAGACAAACGGCGACGCTTACGCGATCTTGGAAATCGTATTCCAACACCGTTTCCTAATGGAAAGATTAGAAAACGCGCCCTTCCTCGCGCGTTACTTCCCCTCGCGTTAATATGGGTAGTCTCAATAAGAGAATCAAACCCCGCTCCCTCACTATCGCGTACTACAACGCGAACGGCAAATTCACCGATGTGAAACCCCTCATCCAGGAGTTTCTTACAACACATCAGGTGGACATTTTCCTTGCACAAGAGACCTTTTTGAAGCCCCACCATCGCAATCCTCGGATTGCGAACTACAACATCATCCGTAATGACAGATTACGCACCCAAAAGGGCGGAACAGTAATCTACTACAAAAGGTCACTTCACTGCACCCAGCTGGACCCCCCAGCTCTTACAAATATCGAGTGCTCCCTCCTCCGGATAGCCATGACCGGTCATGCGCCTAACAACATCGCCTCGATTTACCTCCCCTGCAAAAAGACGTTGCTCCGTAGCGACCTCGAATCCCTCTTCTCGCTGTCAAACTCTACCATTTTGGCTGGAGATTTTAACAGCAAGTCAGTTCGCTGGCACTCTGTCACGAACTCGCCCAACGGACTAATCCTAGAGAGTCTCCATGACGAACTAGATCTCGACGTTGTGGCCACGTTAGCTCCCACGCGTTACCCCACTCAAGAGGGACAAAACCCCAGCGTTCTTGACATTGCCCTCCTTAAGAACATCACCCTTCAGGTGTGTTCAGTAGAGGTCCACCCTGACATCTCCTCCGACCACCGACCTGTAGTGTTACAACTAGGACCGACAGACAACGGACGTATAGTGCATACAAGGACGGTGACTGACTGGAAGAAACTTGGAAAAGTTATCAACCAGCCAACACCGCACTTGGATGCAATCCCTGACATAATCACCACGACTGACGACACTGACAGCGCAATCTCCTCTCTCACCAGCCACCTGCAAGCTTCCTACAAGGAATGCTCTCGGGAAGTCCCTTCTGTGGATCCCACCCACAGAATGGAGCTCCCCGAGGATATGCGGCAGCTGTTGACAGAGAAGAATCGCGCTTCACGCTTACATGACAATTATCCCACCGAAGAGGCCCGTGCCCACCTTCGTTTCTTGCAACGGCGAGTCAAGGAACGCATCGCGGAAATTAGGAACGAACGCTGGGGCGATCTCCTTGCCGAGATGACGCCCTCCCACCAGGCATACTGGCGACTAGCCAGAAGCCTCAAGACCGACACGGTTGCGGCCACTCCCCCCCTCACACGTCCAGACGGCTCCATCGCCTTCGATGATGATGAAAAAGCTGAATGCCTAGCAGACAGCCTGGAGAGCCAATGCTCCCCTAGTCGTGAGCCAGTAGACCCCGATCACCTTCGCGAGGTGGAATCGCACGTAGAACGCTTCGTGGCTTCTAAGACGATCCCACCGAATACCCCCCTTGCCCCGACGACACTTGACGAAGTGAAGTCAATCATCCGCGATCTCAAACCCCGGAAAGCGCCCGGCGCTGACGGACTCTCGAACGGAGTGCTCAAATGCCTCCCACAGACCCTCCTCCTCCTGCTCGTAAGCATCTTCAATGCTTGTCTTGCAAATTGCAATTTTCCAGCCGCCTGGAAAGAAGCAATCGTGATCGGGATCCCTAAACCAGGCAAAGACCTGAAGAACCCCTCCTCCTACCGGCCTATCAGTCTTTTGAACTGTATAGGCAAGATCTACGAACGGATCATCCTCAAAAGACTCAAGGACTACGTAGAGTCCAAAAGTCTCATCCCCGACGAACAGTTTGGATTCCGGGCCAAACACGCGTGTCACCACCAACTGCACCGCCTCACGGAGCATATTCTCAAGTTGAGAAATTGGGGACGTCCTACGGGAGCACTCTTCTTCGATGTAGCGAAAGCCTTCGACAAAGTCTGGCATTCGGGCTTGATATCCAAGTTGACCAACTTGGGCCTGCCGGATAGTCTCGTGCACATCATACGAGACTTTTTGTCGAATCGGTCTTTTCGGTACAGAGTAGAGGGATGCCTCTCGAGGCCCCGTCCCATTAGAGCCGGCGTCCCGCAAGGCGCTGTTCTCTCGCCCCTCCTTTATACGCTATACACAAGCGATATCCCAAAGACCCCAGATGTAGAAGTGGCACTATTCGCCGACGATACGGCCCTCTACACGTCCCATCACCTTAAAACGGTCATCGTGAATCGTCTTCAGTCCGCCGTGGACGCTCTCGGCGGGTGGTTCAAGAGGTGGCGCATCGAAGTTAATCCGGAGAAAAGCACAGCTGTGTTTTTCTCAAAGGATAACCAAGCTGTGACACGTCGAAAAATCACCATGTCCGGAGCAGAACTCCCCTCGTTAGGATCAGTATCGTTGTACGGAAAGCCCATTCAGTGGGCAGGCAAGGCTAAATACCTTGGAGTCGTACTCGATAGCGCGATGACCTTCGGCCCCCACATCACCAAAGTCCGCAACCATGCCGCCTTCGTATTAGGCCGTCTCCACCCCATGATAGGCAATGCTAAGATGTCACTTAGAAATAAGTTGACACTCTATAAGCTTTGCGTCCGCCCTATCATGACCTACGCCGGCGTAGTCTTCTCCCATATCGCGCCCTCCCACATCGATCGGCTGCAACGATTGCAGAACCGTTTCGTCACCCGTGCCACGAATACGAGTCACCACCGGTACTTGCGCATGACAGACTTACACCGTGACCTAGATCTCCCATCCATTCGCGGCTATCTCAAAAACGCCTCCAAGCGTTACTTTGAGAAAGCCGCACGCCACCCCAACCCGTTAGTAGTGCAAGCTGCTAACTACTCCCCCAACTTACACGATACGACCTTACGTCGTAGACGTCCTAGGAACGTACTAGACGATCCCGATGATCCTATTGACATCGCACAAGCCCGCCCCGACCCCTCTTCGGCTCCGAACAGCCAGAGGAATCCCACTATCCGACCCCGTCGCACTCGCCACCGGAATAGAGTGCGTAGAGTAGGATTAGCTCCGATTACTGGTGACCGCCCGGCGGTCCCGGGTGACTTGCACCCAGGATAGGCCCTTCTGGCAACGTAGCTTTCGGCCCATAAGGCAAAAGATGAGAGTTGCTGCTCTCTAAAGGCTTTTGCCATTGTTTCTCAGATTGGCCCTTCAGGCTTGCATGCACGCATACGCGGCCCATCAGGCAATACGAGAGTTTGCTGTCTCTCCAAGCCTTGCGCACACAGGCAACGCCCAAAGCCGAGGTCCGTCCCTCCTGGGGGCCCTTTGGTGATGTTGTCTATAAAGGTTGAGGGCACTCTGCCCTCACCTCAAACGCCCGGTGAAGTAGCGAAAGCTCACTTGGAGCTAGCTACATAGTCCTTTCAAAAAAAAAAAAAAAAAAAAAAAAAAAAAAAAAAAAAAAAATTGTAAATCAGTCTTGATGGTGCAGTGACTGAGAACAGTTGAGTTAAGTATTTTATTTGTCTTTGTTTTAATTCATTTCGATAATAGAATATTTTGATATTTCTGTTACTATGTTGTAGTAATAACTGTGGTCTTAGATGGTATTTATTGGATGTGTAATGGTGACTAATTTGTGTGTACATAATAACTTTTGTAATAATTTCTTGTGTATTCAAAGGTAATAATTAAAATGTGATTGTACAAATAAAAGCCCTTACGGCGAGTAGGCAACCGACACTGTTTAACAGGTTTCTTGGGAGTTTCTTCCTGGACAGTGATTGTTTTGAAACTCTGGTAAATTTAGCTTTGATTTAAAAGAAATAATAAGAGAAGTTTTGAATAGAGAAATATAAAATAAATGATATTCCTATTCTTTCATTGGTTTCATTTCTAACATCAGAAGTGGGTAACACGATTCCGTGTACAATTATTAATATATTTTTTTTTGTTTTTCATGTGAATCGTGATGAACACCGTTCAGCCCTGCTCTGCTCACGAGAAGATCGTAGCCGCTGACTAGTATAAAAGAACAAGACTACGAACAGCAGCTCTTCAAGGATTCGAAAGTGATGCAGCTTCTTCGTAGATTGGAAAAGGCAGATTTAAACTAGTACGTACTTGTACTACTAGAAAAGCAGGTAAGGCCTTTCGAGGCTATTCCGTTACTTTAAGAAGTGAAGGAACCTAGAAGTAACAAATTTTGTTTTGCCACATCAAATTATAACGCTAAGTCTTCCGTAATACTTGAGTTACACTTACTTTGAGTACTAGATATTTTCGAATAAGGCAAACAGTTTTTGCTGTTATAAACATCGAACATCATAAGAATCAATTAATAAGTTCTTCATATTGGAGCAAAAAAAAAAAACTGAAGGTAGTATTAGTAGTTGCAATATTTGCTGATATAGAACGTTTGCCTGTACCGTTTTAATTATACTTGTCTGATGTATATATATAATACATCTAGTTTTAAATCGGCAGACAATTGTGAAGTTTCTTAATTTCAAGAAATTTAAGAATTTTTTTATAAGCACTACGTTGCTTATTTAATGAGTTTTAGAATATTATTCTATTTTGACATATAAGATTAGAATTGGAAATTTATTTTTCATACAATGGTATTGTGATAACTACCACTTAGGTGGGTTATTGTTTTGGCAGTGGTTTTGGCAAAAAGTATAGAAATTACGTAGTGATGTTTTCAATATGAATCTGAAGCCTTATCTCGGAAGCCATATGAACTGCAGCCCAAATTTATAACTTGGATGTTTTGGTATTTTTTGGGACTTACAAGTAATTCTTTGTTCTATCGTTTGTTTTATAAAGTATTTTGAAATATTATTAGTAGATGTAATATAGGGTTCCTGGATCCACCTACGGTGTCTCCAAGAACCCTATATTACACTTTTTGATATTTATAATCTATTCAACAAGTAAAAATTGATAAGAAAGTATAAAAGACTTCCATTCTGTCCTGACCCCATATAAAGTGGGATGAAGAGTGGAAGAAAAAACAAGATATTGTATTTAACAACAGATCAGATTCCCAGTATGTTATTCTTTAAGTTTATTACTTTAATTGTCATTGAACAGCAATGTCCATTAATTTATGTTTAGGAGAGACCTCACTCAACTTTTTAATATAATTATCTCCCTGTTAAGTTTGTATTAATTACCTGTATTCAAACTAAACGCAAACCTGTGCTTGACGCTGATGCATAATTTACAATACTTAATTTCAACCGAGTTATCACTCTTATAACAATTTCCGTATTAAAAACGTCTTAAGTACAAAATAATGATAAATTAACTCTATATAACTCAAATTGTTGCTTAAGCGTTTTTCATTTCCAATAAAGTTTCTCTCTTTCAAATGCGATACTATATGAGCTTATGAACTGTAAAGTAAAAAAGATATGATGTTGATATTTAAATGTATATTTTAGCAGACACTGATTTTCAATCCAAATAAAATAAAATATGAACAATAATAATTATGACATTGTTTTATTGTCATTAGATTATACTATTAAAAAAAAGAATGTATAAACTTCAAGCTATACATATATTTGTTACTGGAATACGTGAGTAATAGCTGTGATGACTCGAAAATAAAAGTGTCATGGTGGTAAAATATACAGTTACTTATTCAAAGTTGATGCAAATAAATGAAGAGGCGGTGGTCGAGTGGTTAAAAGGTGGATATTGTGACCGAAAAATTGTGGGTTCAAATCTAATTATAGATACTAAATTCTACATACAACTTCAAAAGAAGGTTCTCTATTCAATTCGTAGGGATGTAATTTTAATTATTTTCAGTAGGATTTAGAGTATTTTCAGCAGTATTACAATGCTTATTTTATGTGTATATTTCTTAAAAGAGGTTTTTATTATTTTATTAACTGCCTCCGTGGGCCAGTGGTTAAGGCGTTTGCCTGTAGACCTGGAGGTCGTGGGTTCGATTCCCATGGGAAACATACTTCAGTTGTTTCTAGTTTGGTTAGGACATTGCAGGCTTTAATCACCTGATTGTCTGATAATAAAGATGATTCCGTGATTCGGAAGGCACGTTAAGCCGTTGGTCCCGGCTGCCATCTGGTACTCGTTAAAGGAAGCACGTCAGAGGTTGAGAGACGGTTCCGAAGAACTCTGACACCAGGGTGTGCATGATGGTCGATTGACCGTGACACCTACTCGAAATGACTATTATTTTAATTTGAATAACTTTACGTAGCAATAAATAATATGAAATAAAAGAATACTCTTTAAACACAATGTTTATTATTAATATTATCTTACAGTACAGTAAAATAGGAATCCTCAAAACAATTACAGAAATGTGACCTTATTTTCAACATGTCTTAAGATTTCTCTTACTCGAGCGTAGATATTGTCTGTGAAGATGTTAGTCACTACATGTTGAACGCAAACCTCAGCATTGCAGTGACAAATGGATTTTTCAGCGCTATCGAATTGGTTAGCGTCATATACTTCTAATCTAATGAGTTTCGCTCCACTTGTAGTGATTTTAACACTTGAAGTTAATTGCTTCTGTCTGTTGACTAATTGCGAATATGCAATGTCAGATTCCACATTCGGTGCCTCGAAGTCTAAACTATTCATCCTTCTCAGGGCTGCCTCTTCCGAGTCTGGTGCAGAAAGCGGTGGTGAGATTACAGAGTAGCGAACGTTGTTGACATCGTTATTGAACTGAAATAGATAACATAACTTTGAAATTATTTGTTTTACACATATTCTTACAGACTATCACGTCTTTTTCCCTTGCGGAGGGTAGAGCGCGGATTTTTATGACCTAAAAGCTATGTTAGCATGTTGTTGGCCATTAGGTGGAAAACAGAATCGAAATAGTGATGGATACCTAGCCGCATAGCTTACTCAAATGATTACTCAGTTATTCGCCTATTCCCTCGATCGGATCGGATTCGGATGCGTGGGAAGGGAATCAGCTGGCACATTCAATTTTTCTCCCAGTCCAGCCTGGAAGACTTAATCCAATAATAATATTGACTGTCTTATAGGAAAAAGATGGTAGGAAACAACTAGTGATAGAAAAGTATTAAAATTGCTACTTACCGACATGTTCGTCCTACAGTGCTTTAAAAATACTAATATAGAATTAACAGAAGACCTCTAATTTATATCAATGAAACTGTATCGTTTAAAGTTCAAAATACAATAATTTCTTAGCATTTTCTTAGTTCAGTTCAGATATTGCCGATGTTCGCATTTTAATATTAAACCGACTGTTGAGTAAGGTAGGTAATGTTTTTTTAAGGTTAGGTACATTTCTCATTTATCTGTACATACTTTCCGCATGCTTGTCTTCTAGTTCTGAAGTATTAAATAACCAATATTGTATTTCAGTTAACATAATTTATAACATTTTTGAACTCTGTACAAAATAAAAACATTAGTAAATGTAGTAGGACATCGTATATCCGAAGACCACCACGAAGACAATACCTTGCACTTTTACTAATTTGGGCGATATGCAAACCTTGCTTTTTTTGCCAATGATTAATAAATCTTTAGAAACGCTCAAAAACGTTACGATCGGCGTGTGCTTTGACTAAATACAAGTACCTAAGTACCTATTCGATAACCAAGAGCGCTTTGCACTCTATATTTATGTGATAAGGTCGACTTTGGAAATTCTAGTATCAATATTATTTGTCAGATATTTATTACCTTAGAATAAGTACAGCGACAGACATAATGCGGAATCTTTACAAAATTTTATATCATTGTTATAAAAACATATTTAAATCATCCCAATGTTGAGTGAACTAACAGTTTGATTTAATTCCTGGGAGAAATCTGTTCCAGTAGCAGTGGTCTACCTTGTGATACAATCTGTTAAAGTCGTGCCAAGGAGAGAAATAAAAATGTGAGTATCTATCAATTCATCTAGAACTAATTAATGTTATCGGTTCTTATAGTTTACTCAGATGCTCCAACTCATAAACTCTATTCATACATTTAAATCATATGTTCTATTCATACTCTCTATTCGTATATTCTATGCATACTCTTTATTCATATGTTCTATTCATACTTTCTTTTCATATGTTCTATTCATACTCTCTATTCATATGTTCTATTCATACTCTCTACTCATATGTTCTATTCATACTTTCTTTTCATATGTTCTATTCATACTCTCTATTCATATGTTCTATTCATACTCTCTATCCATATGTTCTATTCTTACTCTCTACTCATATATTCTATTCATACTCTTTATTCAAATGTTCTATTCATATACTATATTCATACAGTCTATTTAAATACTTTATTCATAAACTCTATTCGCTTAATCTGTTTACATACCCTAATTATATAATTTATTCACATTCTCCGTTATAAACATATTCTCTTTAATGACATTAGCAACTCCTCTCCTAACTTAGTAGTACGATTCTCTTTGAACCTCTTTGTATGGCAAATATAGGTAATATTTTTTATTCAAATTTGGATCACATGTATATCTTTTTAAACGTTATCTTTTCTTTCATATTATTATTTTATTGTATTTGCAAAATCAAAAAACGACTAGCGTTTTGGAAAGTCCGCTGCTGAGAACAATACGCCGAAAGAAACTCAGTTCAGTATTAGGCCCCTACGTGCCTGATATGCTCAGTTTACATAATAGTTACAGTACATCATAACAATTAATTATTATTTCCAAGCCATTTTTCCATTAAATAATCATTTCAGAGAATGAGAGAGAATCAGAGATTGAGAATATAGTAAAGTAATTATATATTTTGTTTATAGGTCAAAGTCATTGGAGAAAGACCTATTCATATCCAGCGATGACTCTGAAGTTGAGTCAAAGCCAATAGAAAAAAAGAGAAAACGGAGCTCCAGCAAGACGAGAGAAGAGACGAGGGGGAAGAAATCGAAGCCGGCGATAGCTCCATGTACTCCGCCTCGTCTTACAGCAAATGATCTGTTTGGGGAAGATAGTGAGGAGGAGAAGCAGATAAAGCCATCTACAAAATGCGGTAATAACATTCCACCCTTAATTTCTACTTATATGAAAAGGGAAGCAAAGGGGTACTCTCGACGAGTACATAGTAATAAGCAAGGAAAATATTATGTAGAATTAAAAATATATAATACTGAAGAAATCCAAAACATATTGCCAATAAACAGATGGCGATACGCCATTACAACTATAAAGACCAAGATGGAAGACAGCAAAGAAGCTTGGCACTCATTGAAGGACTTTGTCCATTTGTCAAGAAAGGACTTTAAGAACTGTCCAGTTACTTTAATGGGATCATACGAAAGTATGACATAATCAACCAGTTTAATCTCTTTCTATTTTCCAGTCATACTTTCGTATGATTAAATATACAATCTGAATAAAATTAGTTTTAATTATTTCTGCTCCCTACTCTAATTTTATATTTAGACGCTTAATATATGTTCTCTGTTATGTACTCTTTCTATACTTATTATGAAACTAGTTAGTGATTGATAATAAATAGTTTTATGATTGCATCTGTTTTTTTTTTTCACAGTTGTTCACCCTATCGACACATCGAGATCTCAAAAATCGATATATTGTGACAAATGCAAAATGTTAATACTAAAAAAACGATATCCTTATCATATGAGAACGAATATACATAAAGCTAATTCTTTATTGAATACGCAGTTCGCAAAAATTAATACTGTTGCGACTGCTTTCAAAAACAGAATAATAACATATAGATTGAATATCACTCAGAAAGACGAGAACTTTGGTCTAGAGACGTTATTGCGTTTCAACCAAGCGCACCTTATAGACTTAATAAATTTTTCACTGAGTAAATATGATTGCATTAAAACTAATTTTGAGTTGTTTGCATATTTTATGTTACCAAAATCTGATGAAACGCAATTAAAGTCTTTTAATACCAAATATACTATTATATACAAGAACACTGATTTAAAGGAGTTATTAAATAATGTGACAGATATTTTAAATGAAAAATTAACTGAATTCCAACATTGTCAATCTGGGTGGACTCTTGTTTCATTAAGTCATGTTGAAATTAATGTTAATAAATATTCTCCTATGAGAGGTGGATCTTATATAGAACTACCACCAGCCATCAGAAATACAAAAAGTTGTATAAACATAAAAAATAAAGATAATTATTGTTTTCTATGGAGCATAATGGCTGGACTATACCCAACTACAAAAAATGTATGCAGAATTAGTTCATATCCTCACTATTCTACTATTTTAAATACAGATAAAATGTCATTTCCTCCTTCGCATACAGATATTAGAAGTTTCGAAAAAAACAATCCAAACATAAGTGTTAATATATATGGTCTACGAAATAACATTGTGACTGGTCCTCTCTTTATATCGAAATGTAGAAAAAAGCATCATTTCAATTTATTATACATAGAAAATAAAACTACAGGCCATTACTGTTTAATTAAAAATCTTGTACGTTTGGTACGAAAACAAGTAACCCGCTTCAAGGGTAAAGTTTATCTATGTGAGACATGCTTACAATTTTTCTGTAGTGAAACAAAATATAAGTCTCATAACTGTTCTCAGATTTTGTCTATTTTGCCTGAAAAAAATACAATGTTGACATTTAAGAATTATGAAAGACAACAAAAAATCAATTTTATTATTTACGCTGACTTTGAATGTTTATTAATGAAATGCGATAAAAAAGGCTCAGCAAATACTCAGAGTTTAAGTGTTCACCAGCCATCATGCTTCGCATATTATATTTGTTGTTCGCATGATGATTCATTAAATAAATATGTATCGTATAGGGGTGAAGATTGTGTAGAAGTTTTTATTAAAAAAATTATAAAAGACGCAGTACGTATACATAAAATTTTAAGTTACAAAAAGCCAATAGCATTGTTAACATCAAAGCAGGAGTTTGAATATGAAAATGCAACTTTATGCCATATATGTAAACAAGCATTACTTGATGATAAAGTCAAAGATCATGATCATATTACTTCCATGTATAGAGGAGCAGCACACTCTCAATGTAATTTAATTTATAGAGTTTGTTCATTTATTCCAGTGGTATTTCATAATCTATCTGGATACGATTCACATTTATTTATTAAAGAGTTAGCAAAATATGAAGGCAGCATCAACGTCATACCGAAAACGAAAGAAAAATATCTATCATTTACGAAAGTTATAAAAAGCAAGGTATTTAATTTTCCAATTCAGATAAAATTTATTGATTCTTTTCAATTTTTGAGTTCTAGTTTAGACACATTAAGCAAAAGTTTATCAGAAAATGATTTTTTGAGTTTATCGAGAGAGATTTCTGATAAAAATAAATTCGATTTATTGAGAAAAAAAGGCGTTTATCCTTATGACTACATGAATACATGGTCTAAATTCGAAGAAACTAAATTACCCTCTAGAGACAATTTCTACAACACACTGAGAGATGAATCTATAACTGAAAGCGATTTTATACATGCTCAAACAGTATGGAATACATTTAATATTAAGTCTTTAGGGGAATACACAGATTTATATTTAAAATGTGATGTACTTTTACTTTGCGATGTATTTGAAAAATTTAGAAGAACTAGTTTGCATTATTATCACTTGGATCCGAGTTATTACGTCAGCGCTGCAAATTTGAGTTGGGATGCAATGCTACTACATACTGGTGTTGAACTTGAGCTAATAAGTGACTTAGAAATGTATGAGTTATTAGAAAAAGGCATTCGTGGTGGACTAGCACAGTGCTCGCATCGTCATGCTAAAGCAAATAATAAATACATACCACATTTTGACGTTTCTGAAGCAAGTAGTTATTTAATATACCTTGACTGTAATAATTTATATGGCTTTGCTATGATGAAAAAACTTCCTATTGCAGAGTTCAGATTATTATCGAATGATGAAATTGAAAAATTTGATGTAATGACCATCTCTGATGACAATGATTACGGCTATATTATGGAAGTAGACTTGAACTATCCAGATTATTTGCATAATAAGCATAAAGATTTACCGTTTGCTGTTGAGAAAATATTACCACCCTATGGAAAAACATACAAATTAGTTGCAAATCTTTATGACAAACAAAATTATGTTATTCATTATTCTCACTTGAAAGAATGTATTAGGAATGGTTTAATTTTAAAAAAAGTTCATCGTATTCTTAGCTTTAGACAGGAGAACTTTCTGAAAAAATATATTGATCTCAACACCAATCTTCGACAAAATTCAAAAACAGCGTTTGAAAAAGATTTTTTTAAATTACTTAACAATGCAATATTTGGCAAAACTATTGAAAATAAACGTAAACAAGCAAATGTTAAATTAATTTCTAAATGGTCTGATAAAAATAATAAAACAAATAAACAACTTGGTGCCGAAAAATTAATAGCAAAACCTAACCTTAAGAGCATAGCAATATTTTCAGAAAATTTCGTAGCGATAGAATTAAATCGCGATAGTGTAGTTTTAGACAGACCGATTTATATTGGATTTACAGTTTTAGAATATGCAAAGCAGCATTTATATCAGTTCCACTATAACTATATAAAGAAAAAATATGCAAATAATGCAAAACTTTGCTATACTGACACTGATAGCTTATTATATTTAATATACACAGACGATTTTTATAAAGATATGCACGACGATATCCTCCAGTACGATACTAGTAATTTCAAAATCGATAATCCTTTTCATATACCTCAAACGAATGCGAAAATTCCAGGACTATGGAAGCATGAAATGGGTGATGACTTAATTACAGAGTTTATTGGTTTACGCGCTAAGTTATATTTTATTAATAGCGTTGAAAGTCGAATTAAAAAAGCGAAAGGTATATCTAAATCAGTGACAAACAATCTAGATTTAAGTGATTATAATAAAGTCTTAATGATGAATGAAGTACTAAGAAGTAAGATGAATATGATCAAATCAATAAAACATGTTTTATATTCTCAACAAGTTGATAAAAAAGTTTTAGATGGAAATGATGATAAAGTTCAAGTACTGCAAGATCACATTCATACTATACCATGGGGTCATTGCCATTCCATGTTTATGGAATAAATATGTGATACTTATGTTAGAAAACAATAAACCTAAACATGTATTACTAGTAGTTATTTCATTTTTAATAGTATTAATTTTATTACATTTAATAATCAAATTTAGTTTAAATCTTAAATAATGATTAATATTAAGAATATTTGTTAATTTTATTTTAAATTTTGACATAAGATATTCTAATTTAATTATAAGATCAATAAAGTTTCAAATACATTTACAACTATTTTTATTTCTACATAAACCTTCCTCATCAGGGTATATAAAGACTAGCTAGATCTTATTACATTTCATTTCAAAATGAAATTCATAAAGCAGTCACAAACTTTGGAAATCGATAATATAAACGTCAAAAATCAAACACAAACTATAAAACATAGTACTCTTTTACCAAATACAATACGTTGTATTATTTGTGGTCCTTCTAACTGTGGTAAAACTAACATAATGCTCAATTTATTATTACATGAAAATGGACTTATATTTAAAAATATTTATCTCTATTCCAAGACCGCTTTTCAGTCAAAGTACAAATTTTTAAATGAGGTCATTGCAAGGATCCCAAATGTAAAGTTATTTCTGTTTAGTGATAATAAAGAAGTAGTTCATCCTAATGAGGCATTACTAAACTCGGTTATTATTTTTGATGATGTTGTATGTGAAAATCAGATAAATATTAGAAATTACTTTGCTATGGGAAGGCATAAAAAAATAGACTGCTTTTACCTGTCTCAAACTTATTCGAAAATACCTAAACAACTTATAAGAGATAACGTTAATTTTCTCATTATATTTAAACAAGATGATACTAATTTAAAACACATATACAAGGAGCATGTCAATACAGATATGGATTGGTTAAATTTTAAAAGGCTCTGCTGTACTATATGGCAAAATAATTATAACTTCTTAGTTATAAACAAAGACTGTTCATTAAATAAAGGGCGATATAGAAGAGGGTTCCATACATTTGTGTACTTTTGATAATTGAATATATACTAATATTCAATATAAAATATTTCATTTTGATATATCTACTTGAGCTTAACGCTTGTATTAAAGAAAAATGGATTTAAAAGAACAATTAATTAAGTCAGTTAAAAATATAAAAAATAAAATTAAAAAGATGCAAAACGAAGAAGATGCTGTCAATTTAAAATACAAAAAGATATTTAAACCTATTGTCGACCCTTTAGAGATGATAATTAACGAAAAAAATAATTGTAATATGAATAATTCGGAAAACGTTAACGTGACTGCTACTATTGATGATATTATTATGAATGTAGACAATTCAATTGAAGATTTTAGTTCTCCTAAGGCATATGAAGAATTCAAGGACTCAATAAAAACAACCTCTAATAATGATAATTCAGAATATTACTCTGATATTGAGAAAACACCACAAAAAGAAAATGATACATTAATTTCACTCAAAAAAGAAGATTTGATGGAAATATATAATGATATAAATGTACCGTTTGGAGTCCGGAGTGAAAACAAAAAATTAATGATAGGAAACACTGCTGTTCGCTTTTTAGTAAAGGGAGACTTATCAAATGAAACTGAAAAGTCATATGTTATTAGTATCAACAACAATAAATATGACTTGACTCCTGGATTAAAGGAATTGTTAATACGTAATAAACCTAATCTTAAGTTAGTAAATGATAACGACAAAGCCATTTACAAAGACATTCTTGATATTACAAGCGTACATAAACGTGATTATAACCCTAGCGGTCAAATAAAAGGTGATAAGGGTATTAAATATTGTCAGATAATCAAACCATTATTTCCTGCAAAGACAGCAGAAACAAAACTTGGAGGTTCTTTATCAACATTTAAAAAATATAAAAGTGATACCGATTATATATACTGGGATGATCCCAATGAGCTAATTGAGAGGTTACAACTGCTAATTGCATCTCAAAGTGCTGGAAACAGTAATCATGATAATGAAATTCTTTCTAT
This sequence comes from Elegia similella, assembly GCA_947532085.1. Taxonomy (NCBI): domain Eukaryota; kingdom Metazoa; phylum Arthropoda; class Insecta; order Lepidoptera; family Pyralidae; genus Elegia; species Elegia similella. The sequence goes on from OX383927.1 coordinate 9,263,488, forward strand.
AATTGAAGAACTAAAAGAAGCAGGAATCATTAAGGAATAAAATGAATGTAAAAGTAGCCATTATTTTAGTATTTAGCATTGTGTTAACCTTTAATGACATGTTGAACACATCATTATGAGTAAAGCAGACGTTGTAAATGAAATTCATAAATGTGCCCGCGTTAACTTTCCTAGAAGGAGTGTGATACTGAAGGGTATAGATGATCTTTGGCAAGCTGATTTAATAGACATGCAAGCATTATCATCAGTTAATAATGGTAATAAATATATATTATTAATAATTGATTGTTTTTCAAAATATGCTTGGGCTATTCCACTTAAACAAAAAAATAAGGAATTAGTTTCAAAGTCGTTTCAAACTTTATTAAAAAAAGGACGAGTGCCTAAAAATTTGCAAACCGATTTAGGGACAGAATTTTATAACGATAAATTTAAAAGGGTTATTGAGAAATATAAAATTAATCATTACTCTACGTATTCTACGAAAAAAGCTTCAATAGTAGAGAGACTAATAAGAACCGTAAAAAACAAACTGTATAAAGAATTTAGTTTAAAAGGAAATTATAAATGGATTGATGGTACACTTGCTAAAAAAATATATGAATATAATAATTCATATCATAGCACAATTGAACAAAAACCTGCATCAATAAATAAAAATAATGACAAAATAATATTGGAAAGATACAATGTTTCGGAAAATAAGAAAATGTTAACAAATAAAAGATTCAAAATAGGAGATTATGTCAGAATTAGCAAACATAAAGGATGTTTTGAAAAAGGATACACGGCTAATTGGTCTACTGAAATATTTAAGATCATAAAAGTGAAATATACGAATCCTACAACCTATTTACTACAAGATACTCGATCAAGACCAATATTGGGTGCCTTTTATGCACAAGAAATTCAAAAAACGAAGCATCCTGACATATACCTAGTAGAAAAAGTTTTGAAGTCTAAGGACAACAAAGTATACGTTAAATGGTTAGGTCTACCAATAAGTGAAAACAGCTGGATAGATAAGACGAATATATTGTAAGATTATAATTGGTTTAATATTTAATTAAACTTTCGGTTAATCTCAAGTCATTTGTGTTTTGATCTTTACTCAGAGAAGACTACTATTACAATCAGGACTATGACTTCTAAAAAACGTCATATCCTTTTAAAAAAAGGAAAGCTTATGAACTCAGAAAAATCAAAAAAGTCAGCATCGGGCGCGGGAATCAAAAAATCTTTTAAAAATATTGTTACACATGCAAAACGACATATAAGTAATTTAAAACCTAAATGTAAAAAAATGTTGACGGAATTAGCTTATGCCGCAGCTCAAGAACTAGCATCAGACTTACCTATTGCGTTACCAAGAATTATACCAGTGCCAAAAACTGGTGGTTTTCTTCCTTTGATTCCCATATTCGCAGGATTGTCTGCTGCTGGTAGTATAGCTGGTGGTGTGGCGGGAATAACAAAAGCTTTAAACGACTATAAATATGCCAAAAAGCGATTGAAAAGTGAAGAAAAGAATTCGTTAGCTACAAAATCTTTTTGTGTTGGAAAAGGATTACATCTCAAGCCCTACAAAGATGGCTTAGGAATATATGTTACCAAGCCAAAAAACTGATTAACCGGCTACCCAGAAGAGCTTTAACTAATATTGACCTTATGAAACACTCAAAAGCAATTCCATATTTTCGCGGCGTATTTATGAGGGATGAACTACCACAGAAACCGCAACAAATAGAATGTGGAATAATTAATTTAGATAGTTCTTTAAACTCCGGTACTCATTGGGTAGCCTATGCAAAAATTAATGACTATATCGAATACTTCGATAGCTATGGTAATTTGAAACCACCTAAAGAATTTGTGAGGTATGTTGGCCAAAACATTCGATATAACTATGATAATTTACAAGGAAATAATTTATACAATTGTGGACATTTATGTTTGAAATTTCTTTATATATTTTGGAAATGTTATGACATAAGAAAATAAAAGTACACGCTTCTCATTAATTTACTCAGTCTCTAATCATACTGCATAACAATAAAAGCAATCCCGTTACTCTATTTGTATATTTAATGTATCAAATCAATTTCGATAAAATAAAAATTATATAAAACAACTATGTTAGTTTTTAATAAAATACCTGTTAATGACAAAAAACTTAACATTTCACGTTCGATATCAAAAGAAGGAAGACGGCTACGAAAAAGACAATTAGGTGTGAAACAAATAATTACAGCGAACAATAAAAAATTCCTTCGCACCATCGGATTTAAATTAAAAAAATGCTACAAATCATAGATTTACCGCAACATGATGAATCGATAGAGAGCTATGAAATACATAGTTACAATCCGTACAACAATAGCTTTAATGATTATGACGAAATTAGAATACCTATTCATCAACAAGATGTATATGTTCTACCATCCGCAAGCTCGATATACATAGAAGGATACGTGAGCATAAGCAGCGTTGATGCAGCAGGAAAAGTGTCTAAGAAAGAGATTAATTTTATTAACAACGCCATACCATTTCTATTTCAAGATATAAGATACGAATTGAATGGAATTGAAATAGATCGTATAAAAAATGCAGGGATCACCACTACAATGAAATCTTTTATTTCAATGAATGAGGGAGAAAATAGAGCCGCTAAAGTATGGGGCTGGAAATTAAATGGAAAAAAGCAAACCAACGGTCATTTTAGTATTATTCTTCCATTAAATCGAGTATTAGGATTTGCTGAAGATTATAATAAAATTATTTTAAATTGTAGACATGAACTTATATTACAAAGAAGCAGTTCGGCGGTAAATTGCGTAACTACAGAAAAATCGAATAATATCTTCATAGATATCCAAAAGGTACAATGGCGAATACCTCATATAAAAGTTTCTGATCGTCAAAGACTTCTACTACTTAAACATTTAGAAAAAGATCGTCCAATTCAATTAGCATTTCGGAATTGGGATTTATATGAATATCCGTTGTTACCTAAAACAACTAAACATTCATGGTCTGTTAAAACAGCTTCTCAGTTAGAAAAACCGAGATATGTAATATTTGGAATGCAAAGTAACCGAAAAAATGATTCAATAAACAGTTCTTCCATGTTTGATCACTGTAATGTTAACAATGTCAAATTGTTTTTAAATTCACAATATTTTCCATATGAATCACTTAATCTCAAATTTGGCGAAGATAAATACAGTATATTATACGAAATGTATACTAATTTTCGTCAGTCATATTATGGCTCTGGTATTGACCCGTTGCTTAATTTGCTAACATTTAAAGAAAAGGCTCCACTTTTTGTTATTGATTGTTCAAGACAAAACGATTCATTAAAGAGCGGACCAGTAGATGTGCGTCTTGAAATAGAGTCATCCCAAGATATACCTGAGAATACTACAGGCTACTGTTTGATCATAAACGATCGTCTGTTCGAGTATAAGCCCTTAAGTAACATTATTAGAAAGATAACATGAATGTTATTGTTGATGTTCAAGGTTTTAAGAATGAGCGGAATCAATTTATACCTAAAGAAATTGCAATTTTATCTAAGTCGCACGTTATGATATTATTAATAAGATCGCCATATCCATTTTATAATCTAACGAAAAAAGAGAGACAACAAGTAGCTTGGATTGAAAAAAACAAAGGGATTTTATGGAATGAAGGTTTTGTGCCTTACGATAAGTATAAGTATAGCATAATCAATTTTTTTAAAAATAAAAATGTATTCACTAAGGGAACTGAAAAAACGTTGTGGTTAAAAGACATGCTGGAAACAAATAATGTGTTCAATTTAGAAGAGAAAGATTGTCCTAATTTTGAAATATTATATAATAATTATTATTCAGATATCCAAACTTGTATCTATCATACTAATGTGTGTGCGTATAAAAATGTATGTTGTTTGTATAGATGGTGTAAGGAAAACAAGATAAAGTTATAATAAATTTTTAATATAAAAATAAACTATTATTTTATTTCTTTAATTCCTACTTCTCCTAATTATAACAGGTAAAACATTCCATTCATTCTACTGAGAGAGATGTTATATTTTTACAAGACTTATAAGAGAAAAATAACATATATAATATTAATATAATTCTACAATATATCTACGTAAATTACTAGTAGCTATTTTTTTAAATATTGGAGATCGAGTTGAGGTAATGATCATGGAAAAGAGATTATCTGGACTTCACATCGTAAAAATAAAGGACAATGTGCAGTACGATACCATTTTATTACCTCTTCTTAAACAAAACAAGCGATGTACTAGAATTGTATATAAAGGACTAATATTACATGCTCGAATAATAAGAATTGATAATCGTCTAGTTGATGTAAGAAGAAAATTAAGATAAGTTTGGATTATTTGACAAATGTGAAAATTACGTCATGAAAAGATGTCTGCTGTTCACCATATTGACTTCTTTATTATTGGAATGTTCACGATTATTAAAGAGATAAATTGTTCTATAATTATTTAGAAGTGATTATAGGTATACAGTATAATTATTGGCTTTTAAAAGAAAAGGTGAACCTGTTCTGATCTGTAATTGAGCCCAATACGGTTTAAAAGTATGGTTTTAGATGTGAGACTATCTGATCAGTTGTTGAACAGAATATAAATATCAAAAAGTGTTATATAGGGTTCTTGGAGACACCGTAGTCCAGTGCATTTTAAAAATGTGTTCGATTTCCAAAGCGCCCACTGTATTAGAATCGGCATAAACTTACTAGATTTTGCGTGCAAGTGCTTTCCACTCTTCATCCCACTTTATATGGGGTCAGGACAGAATGGAAGTCTTTTATACTTTCTTATCAATTTTTACTTATTGAATAGAATATAAATATCAAAAAGTGTAATATAGGGTTCTTGGAGACACCGTAGGTGGATCCAGGAACCCTATATCAATTTTTACTTGTTGAATAGAATATAAATATCAAAAAGTGTAATATAGGGTTCTTGGAGACACCGTAGGTGGATCCAGGAACCCTATATTACATCTACTATTATTATAACTTACATACATTATTAAATTAGTTTTTACCGTTTTATATTATGTGTGAGTTATATACTTTGAATATACTGGTCAAAAACCAGTACTTGTAAATTTATCGCGGGTCAGCTTGGTTTTAAATTATATTTGCAAGAGACAGCTGTGTTCCGATTTAAAACAAAAATGCAGTGCGTCGTATTTCATCTTTAGAATCGTAGATAGGGAATATATTTTTCATTTTTCAATGATTATTATCTCAGCATATATCATGCTAAATGTGGCTATAAAGTCTTATGGACTTAGGCTCTGTCTATCCCGCAAGGGAAACAGATTTATTTAGTTAAACAAACTTTACAGAATTTTATCTGCTATAGTGTAAAAACCTTTTATTAAATTTGAATGTCCAACGTAATAGTTTTACGAGTATGTAAGTAATATTAATTGAATTAAATGTAGGTAGTATTCGAGCCAGCTACTTGCCGGGGTAATAAACTAAAAAAGGTCAGGTATTTAGTGAAGTTAGGTGATAACAATTGTGAGCAAATATTCCGGTATCACACGGAGTGGTTTTGCTAAAATGGCCCGTAGCTTATCACATATGAAATGAATGTGTTTAGTCCATTTTAGTCTTCCGTCAATTATTAAGCTAAGATATTTGTTGTTGTACTAATTCTACCGTGGTACAGATACTTATTTTGTTATCTTCATCAGATTTTAATATAATTTTGGAGATACATTGGAGTACAGTGTACAGCTGTTTACATTAAAACTAGTTTATTAACTCTTATAAATTATTTTAAATCTGAATTGAGTAATATTTGGTATAAAATATAAAAAAAAGCCTTTTGCAGATCAAATTATGATTATACTGCGTTTTGATGAAGTTGTTTTGTGTATCATATTGAAATCTTGTATTTTATAACTAAATATAAATTGACCAGGCCGGCCTGGGATATTGTGGAACATTTAAGAGTAACTATTACTTAATAAAGCTAATGTGGAGGACGTGTGAAGATTTTTTATGGTATTCTTAAAGGGTTTATTTATAAGAACTGTGGAAATAATGTGAAGTCTGATATTTAAATAAGAAACAAATAAATTTGCAATATTTGATATATTTGATTACCAATGTAAAAGTTCTGTTGATATTGACACATTATTGTTATATGATATGAAGGTCTTTTCTAGAGGGTTAAGCAACTTGTAATAATAATAAGAGTAACCATTGTTTGAGCTGACGGTTACAATATGGTGTGAATATTAAGAATATTGAGACTTATGACAAGTATGATATAAATTGGTACATGTTGAAGTATGGTCCTTTAATGACTGTTAGTGGTGTACATTGGTGGTTACTTGACAAAAAAAATCGTAAAAGATGGTACCGATTTATTGCATCTCTTTTGTTTACATAGTTTGTACATATGGTATAAGAAGTACATTAAGTTCAGACATATAATGTTAAATAATGCGATACCTAAGTTTAAAGAAGTTTCTTTCTGGTTCCTTGATGTAAAAGGTGAGACAGTAGCAAAGTGTATAACATGGTTAAGCTTTCTAGTCTGCTACTGTGAAAAGAAAGACAGAAGCATAGCTTAAAAATGATTGTGCTTACTGATCCCCTACTGTTAAAGGTGCGACGGTAGCAAAGAGTATAAGATGGTTTTGCTTACTAGTCTGCTACTGTGAAAAGCGAGACAGTATCATAGATTAAAATATATGATTGTGCTTACTGATCCCCTACTGTTAAAGGTGAGGCAGTAATAAAGTTTATAGATGATTGTGTTTACTGATATCCTACTATGAGAGATGAGACTATAATAAAGTTTATAGATGATTGTGTTTACTGATATCCTACTATGAAAGATGAAACTGTAATATTGTAAAAGATGATTGTGTTAATGGTCTCCTACAGTCAAAGATGAGACAAAGCATAATGTGAAAGACGATTATGCTTACTGATTCCCTACTTGTAGCAGAGTGTATAATTTGTTATACTGATTCTTAAATGTGGAAGAAAAGATATTAATATTGTCATAGTATATGAGTACGAGATAATTGCGATCACCATATATTGAAAGCGAGAAAATAGTAAATTGACTTATAAATTTTATATAAGATTGAATATCAATTTAACTGATGTGTAATAATATGACAAAATATAAACTACTGGAATTATAATTGAACTGAACAACTGAGATATGTTCGCCTAAAATAAGAAGCATTTTGTACTTCGGTAGCGAAGTACAGTTGGAATGACTGTGTTACATTATAATGATATAATGGTATCAGGTGATCATTATATTCCAAAGCATGTGATATTTTGTCAAATTAATGGATAAATTGATAATTGCATAATACTCAAATATTTTCGAGCCTTTAAAAGTGTAATAGAAAGATGTTGATGTAAGCGTAACTTAACCATACCGATTACCTACTTTTAAAAAAAATGCATAATTGATTTGGTTAGATTGTTTAATTGTTAGAAACTTTGCTTTTATTAATGTGCCTTTCTAATCATATCTTTAAGCAACATCTAAAATAAGGCATTGATGTCATAGTGAAAACTGGTAGTCGTAAAAGGAACCACGTCAGAGGCCGAGAGGCGGTTGCGAAGAACTCTGATACCAGGGTGTGCATGGTCGATTGACCGTGACACCTACTCGAAATGATGATGATGATAGTGAAAACTAAATACCGGTTATATTTTTGTTTCGAAAATTATTAGGTACTGATGATTTGTTACGTCAGTTGGCCAAATGGAATTGAAATATTTTTATAAGATTGTCAGTCTGGCCGAGCGATGTCAAAATAATTGTTTTTTTTTTGAAATAAAATGTACACAAAGTTGCATTATATAAATTGGTACAAGATTAACATAATGTATAGAAAGCAATTTGAATGTTTCTTTTTTTTTGTTAATGCTTCGGGGAACGAAGCATTGTCAGTATGGCCGTGATAGATTATAATATTTACTGATCATTTCGATCAGTTACCTTTTAAATCTGGTATCACTTCCGGTTTACTTAATCTATTCTATTTATGAATATCATCTAATATTTCTTGTAAACATAATTAATACTTACCTTAAAACATTTGTGGCAATACTTTTAACTTATTGTAATTGATTAATTAAATGTTGGTTACTGAATCGATTTACGATGACGACGACAACACCCAAGATGGCGGGTGAAGCAGCTTATATAAGCAGTGATTCGCAATTGTAAATCAGTCTTGATGGTGCAGTGACTGAGAACAGTCGAGTTAAGTATTTTATTTGTCTTTGTTTTAATTCATTTCGATAATAGAATATTTTGATATTTCTGTTACTATGTTGTAGTAATAACTGTGGTCTTAGATGGTATTTATTGGATGTGTAATGGTGACTAATTTGTGTGTACATAATAACTTTTGTAATAATTTCTTGTGTATTCAAAGGTAATAATTAAAATGTGATTGTACAAATAAAAGCCCTTACGGCGAGTAGGCAACCGACACTGTTTAACAGGTTTCTTGGGAGTTTCTTCCTGGACAGTGGTTGTTTTGAAACTCTGGTAAATTTAGCTTTGATTTAAAAGAAATAATAAGAGAAGTTTTGAATAGAGAAATATAAAATAAATGATATTCCTATTCTTTCATTGGTTTCATTTCTAACACATGCAACCCGTAGAGCATGTATGAGGAGAGTAATGAGTGTAGACGAATCTAGAGATATATGTCAGGATCGTAGCAAGTGGAGATCCATAGTCGCTGCCTACCCCATGGGAAACAGGCGTGATAATATGTATGTATGTAAATATTGATGGCGGCATGAAGGGACTAACAAAAAGTAGGTGGGCGCTGGCCAGCAATAGTTTGCATGAACTAACTGGTGACGGAAGCACGCAAAGTAAATTATCTCACAGTAAATTGCGATGGATGGAGATAGAGAGAAATGGCGCAGACAAAATGAGGCTTATACTCAGCAGTGGGTCATAGAAAGCTGATGATGATGATGGTGATATGAGCAGAATCTTGCTAGGTATTCCATCAAAATTAATTTAAATACCATCTACCGCTGTTTCTCAATTTTCATGCAAATACGGCGACGCAACGTCGATTGTTCTTTACGTAAGAATTTTTTGTTAGGTGCTGTCGAAAAATAAAATATTCAACCTTTGAGACCAAGCTTACAATTTTAATTAACATTACTTTTTGTTTTTACTCAGCAAGTCAATAAATGTCATTAGGATTATATTCTAAGAACAAAAGGTTAAGATACGATGTCACTTTCCTAAGCAGGTTTGACTTTTGTACTTAGGTATTTGATGATGAAAATCGCGGAAATATCTAGCAGGTATTTAGAGAGCATAATACAATATGTTAAGAATACCCCGTCCGAGCCTTGAAGAGGTGATTCAGACCTTCGACATTTCCATACAAAAGTGTTCGTCCGCCTAGTCAATTTGTATGGAAACCTCAAAAAAAAGTTGTTCATATCGACAGGCTGATCACCCTTCAAGGATCGGACAGGTTCTTCTTACCATATTGTAGAAACACTAGTCTAATTACGCCCTCCGTGGCGGAGTGGATAATACGCCTCCATGAGAGGCGGGTTCGAATCCCGGCAAGGGAGAAATACTTGTAATTTCCATACGTCTAGTTGCTGGCGTCAGGCAGGCGGCCGGTCGTAAAAACTGTGGCTAATCATATGTATTTCAGCATATATTACGTCATAATAGCGGACCAGGGAGATGATAGAAATCAGGGGAGTTTAGAAACAATTTTCCTTCTCATCGGAATAAGTTCCCGGTTGCAACCTCAGCAATAGCGCTCTGAAGCCCGGTTTCTGCGTTTTCGATAGTGTGACGTCCGTATGTTTCCTTGTTTGTTTTTATAATTTCTGGGATACCACTCCATGACAGCCTTACTCTGCCTACCATTGTTCTTCATATCATAATTAATACTTTAATTAAAATAAAGACTTCTAGCCTTCGCCGGCAGCTCCGCTCATTTTTACGGTAAACCTACCCCATGCCCTTTTCCGCCATCAAACTACCTTCATACCATAGTGTATATATTCTTTGTTTGTTTCAGTGATTGAAACATGAAAATAGACACACTGAGGTAGTTTCGCATTATGTATTAGTATATATTAAGTAGTAGGGATAGATATATTATAATGTATCTAATATACAGGGTGAAATTTAATTCGCATACGTTTAAGGAATGACTAAGACCACGAATCTGCAACTTTCATTATGGGACCAACTTCGACATCGTGAAATAATTATCTTCTTTTTCATACAAAAGTGGAATGTCTACTTGGCCAAAATGTATGGAACAGCAAATTTTTTTTGCCATTTCGGAGTTGGTCCCATAGTGAAAGTTGTTCAGATTCGTGGTCTGAGTCACTCCTTAAACGTATGCTAATGAATTAAATTTCATCTGTATAGTTATATCTAATCGCAACCAACTTTATTTTAAATTCATATCATAATTTATTATTATTTATGTTTAAATACTGCGATGATGGGGAGGATATTGCGTTTATAAGAAAAGTTCTGAAAGGTGATTGCCCATTCCCGGTTTCGCCCCCTTAATAACGCGTATGAGCTTGAAATAAAAATTATTCATTTTCATTTTTCATTTTTTTCATTTTCATCATCATCATCAGGTCTTTTAGTCTCCACTATAGGAGCACGACCCTCTCTGTACTACTAGAGCCATACTCGGCCAGAGCAGCCAGAAGACATTTTTAATTCATACATTATAAAATGAATTCTTAACATACCAATTCTAAGGTCCATCGTCTTATCTAAACTAATAGTAATCCGAATTATTTCTTAAAATCTTCACATGTTGTATATTTTCTATAAGGCAATATGAAAATAAACATTAATTGTTTGTATTACTGGCCTGCACACCTAAAAGGTACACAAATATTATTTATTACCTTGTTTATAAATACCTACACTCATCATATCGAAAGAGGCAATTATCCTGTACCATTCACATCAATCAAAATTCAACTCTACTATTACTACTTAACGTTAAAATTCGGTTGAACTCTCCCCAATTAACTGGAATAGGAAGTTTCAAGTGCGAACACGGTAGCACCATGTTCTGAAGAGTGTGAAATGCTGTAAAAAGTTTCAAGTGTGAGTCGGCCACGTGCGGCAGGTGAGGTGGGGTCCCGTGGGACACGAACTATGATCTGGCTTCCTGGACTCTAATTAGGAGGATACGGGGCTAATGATCGGGAGGGAATTTTGGGAGTGATGGATTGAAAGGGATATTGCAATGTTTGGTATGGCGATACCCGTGAGAAAGTTGCGAATGCAAATTTTGTTGGCTCTTTACGGCTCTCAAAATTTTCAATTATAAACCATTTGTTTGTCAATTAATATCGTTTTTCCCTTCTTCTGGAACCTTAATTATGATACTGTAGAGTACAAACCCACACAAATTAAGAAGGTGCATGTACTATTAGGGCCTGACTTACAGTTTGCCTTTACACGAAAGCGTTTTAGAAGTAACACGAAAGTGGAAGAAGCCCCCGAGCAGGAATAAGTGCGGTCCCAACTGCACTCAGCGGTCCCAACATGTTGCTGCGTGCTGCTGTACCGACGACTTTGCTCTACGTGTCCCGCCTTCATTACTCTACAAAGAGTGAAGATCTGGTGGAGTACATGAGAGTGAAGACGAAGCTCACCTTAAAGGTCTTTAAGTTGGAATCGAGTCACAATGTGAATTTTAACTCGTATGTGGTGCGAGTTCCAACAGCACAGCTCGAACCCTTCACTCGTGAAGATTTCTGGCCGACGGGTGTCGTCTTTCGGCGTTATCGCAGGAGGCTACATCACCGTGCAGCGCGTCACAGACATTACGTTCAAAGTAGTGCTAGTTAAGTTATAATATTATACATATGTATGTTAGTCTGTAAGGTATATATTATATGGGCCATATTTTGTTAAAAATCGTTGCCTGCAATAAATGATTATTATTATTTACGTTTTTTTGGGATTTTTTAAAGTGTACACAGTAACTTTTACAAAATTGCCTTGATTTATTTAAAAGTTGGGGTTGTTTTATGTCATAGCTTCAAAACGATCAAAGTACTCAATAATTAAAAATGGTATAAGGTTTAGTCAAAAGGAGGGTTATTATTTTGGTTGATCGCTATGTCTGTATGTTTTTTATCGCCTAAACTACTCAAAGTAACTTGACGTAACGTTGGATGCATCTTGAGTGAGTTCTTGACCGTCCGCAGCTTATAGACTATATGACGTCACACCAAATCCAAAATGGCGTCTTCTAGGCAAAAAGTCGCGAAGTCATAAAAACTTTTTTGAAATCTTGTGTTTAGTATAAAATGAAATATATATTAATGTTTATTGAGTGTATTGATTACAAAAATATTTTGTTTTTATGCATATGAAATATTATACCTTTCTCAAATTTAAACTTAAATGCCCAGAAGTCTAATTGGGTATCTAATATACAGTTTGCATGAACTTACTGGTAGCGGAAGCACACAAACAAAATTTAATATATAAGTGCATTTTCTTCCTTTATCTTGTTATCTTTTGACCCACGGAACCTACGAGTACAAATTAAACTATCCGTGAGTTTAATTTGCACAGGTTTAAAAAGATTCACAAGAATAAAAACCAAATCACCTGTTCATCTTCAATTGATATTTCCAAAAAATCTGTATTCATTCGTAGGTCTTTCCGGTTTTTAACGGTTTCCACGAATGTTGTACCTAACATTCGTGGAAACCGTTAAAAACCGGAAGCTAAAAAGAATTTAGCAAGTCCTTCCGCCATATAATATTTACGATATTTAGTCCCAGCCAAACAATATATCAGCTATAGGCTGCTCCCTCGGGTCAAATAAGTCAGAAATCGGGCACTTGGCTTATTCCCAAAACAATCGTAATATTATCCGCAACACGACTTCTCACAGTTTGTTTGTTGGGTCGCTGCGATTTTAAGAATATTTTTTTTTACTTCCTATTTTGGAGTGGCGGTGGCAGACACTTATTGAATTAAAAAATAACTTAATAAATCAGGATTATTTATTTATTTTATTTTATTTATTTATTTATTTCCAACTCACAACCATCATTACAGGAATAACCTAATGCAATAGTCGAAGAAAGTTATCTAAAATACACATACAATTTACTTTTCATAACAGATATGATATAAAGCTATATTTGTAAACTCATTTAGCGTGCAACAGAATAAGTCTATTTTTAGTGCTATAGCGTTCAAAATCCGGAGAGCCCGCGACAGCGGCGCATCCCTGAGCAAGTTTGTCCTCCCGCACGGCACTACTAACAGAGGTGGCCGGCGACGCCTGGATACATATTCATTAGGTACACATAAACAAATCCACTCCAACAACGTAGGATTGTCTATTTTCCCCTTAAAAACTTTAAAAATATACGCACAAAGTGTCAGCTCCCTCCTGACACTAAGTTCGTTATACCCTACCATTCCCAGTACAAACAAAGTAGGGTACATAACTGGGTACTGTGGGTACACGCCGTACAATCTTAGGTAAAGGAACCTAACAAACTTATTCTGGATTTTCTCCAGCATGGCAGTGTATTTGGCCTCACTCGGAGCCCAAACAACTGCATTGCTTTCCAGATGGCTCCGGACTAAGGCGTTGTATAGCGCAACAATAGCCCTTACATTCGTAAAGCTTTTGACGGTACGTAACGTGAAACCCAAATTCCTGAAAGCCTTTTTGCACACGCCAACAATGTGTTCCCTAAAAGATAAATTGGTTGTGAACCGTACTCCTAAGTCCTTTACTTCCGTCACTCTGGGAATCTCCAACCCGTCAATGCTATACCTATATTTAATGGGCGAGTGTGCGCGAGATAAAGTAATAACTGCACATTTGGAGCTATTAAACTGCAAGAGATTTTTCTTACTCCAGGCTACTACACCGTCGATGTCACTCTGGAGTTTCCTACAGTCGTCCTCATTATATATAGGCAAAGCAAGTTTCAGGTCGTCGGCAAACAATAGGCACTGAGCATATTTTACGTTTTTCGGCAGGTCATTGATCATTAGGACAAACTGCAAGGGCCCAAGATTTGAACCTTGATTTACCCCTGAAAACGTAAAATATGGTTCAGACGCATTTCCTGCATATTCAACATATTGCTGCCTATCCCCAAAGTAACTTGCAAAGAACTGCAGCAGATGGGGGGTAAATCCGGCCTCTGATAACTTCTCGAGCAATACATCATTATTCACGAGGTCAAACGCTTTTTTGAAATCAAAATAAGCCGTATCCACCTGCCCACCGCTGTCTACTATAGGTACTACGTTAGTCACATAAGCAAGGAGATTACTAGTGGTACTTCTCGCCGGTCTAAAGCCATGCTGGGCATCTGCTAGTTGAGGACTAACCTGTTCGAGGATATTACTTTGTATAGTCGACTCAAAAATTTTCGCCGGGGCAGACAAGACGGCGACCGGTCTGAAGCCTTCCACTGTTGTATTATCTCCCCCTTTCGGCACTGGCACCACTCTTGTTAATTTCCAATTAACCGGGAATACACTGTTTTTTAAACAAAGGTTAAAAATATGAAGCATTGGCATCTCAAACACAGCTCGGCAGTCTTTAAAGATAAACGGGGGAATACCGTCCGGGCCAGCTGATTTTTTTGGCTTTAGCTGTCGCAGTGCCTGCTGCACGTCCTGCAGCCGCAGTGAATCCAGGTGAACCCGCGCCGCCCCACTCGTCGCGCCTGCCTCCGCTCGTACAACTAGGTTAGGCCTGTCCGAACTGTACACCGAATGAAAATAATCGGCAAACTCTTGGGCGCATTGCTCACCGGTAAGCATTACCCCGCCTTTCATAATTATAGGAGGACTTCTTCTCCCCTTCTTAGAATTAACAAAATTCCAGAAGGATTTAGGATCCTCCAGAATTTGGCTCTGAGCACGATGTTGATGCTGCTCGTATGAGCATGCTATCATATTTTTAACCCTTGCCCTACACTTAGAATAAGCATCGTAATCGCTCTTAGATTTACTGCTTTTATAACGTTTATGTAAAACAGCTTTCAATTTAATATTACCTATAATTTCTGGGGTATACCACTCGGGATATACGTACCTCTGTTGACTATTACAATGTCTTATTTTCCTAGGAACACAATCATCAATTACGCTATTTATATGTTTATAGAAATATTCGATACTGTCCTCTAAGCCCAGTTTATACAATTGACTCCAGTCGATATCTGACAAAGATTTATATAACAGTGGAAAATTGGCTTTACTGAAGTTCCAGCCCGACGTGTTATTAGATATTGTACCAAATGAATACTTACCCCGGGCCGAACCGGCGCGCAAGTATACTTCCACCTCCAGGGAAGGGTGCTGCCGGTCTACCGGCACTATGGGATCTGCCTCCGTCACTGTCACGCACTCTCGGTCCCCGAACGCACTTAACACCAGATCTAAATACCGCTCGTTACAATTTGCTATTCTGTTGCACTGAATGAATTGGCAATACGACACAAAATACTCATAGTAATTTCTCACACATTCGGCACAAGAGTATAAGTTAAAGTCTCCTAATACTAATACTTTACTATAATTATTACAAAGTTCCTCAATAATTTTAAACAGTAAAAGGTATTCATTTTCGCCACTATTTGGTGGGATGTAAACAACACAAATAACAAATAAGAATCGGCTTCGTAGGTGAACAGTCGCACTAGCTAATTCGAACACACGCTCACTCACACAGACGTCACACTGCAGTGGACGTATTTCGTAACGCGGAGTGGCCACTAAACAGACGCCTCCTTGTTTTCGCCCGTCAGTCCTATCACATCGAATCAGAGAGTAGCCAGCTGGAACCATTTCTGCATCTTGTATCGATTCATTGCAACCTGTTTCTGTGATTGCAAAAATATGGGCACTTGAAGATGAAATACCAACAAAAAAGTCAACTAACTTGGTTCTTAAACCACGGACATTTTGGTAGTATATACTGACTGACTGACTTTCACTACTGGGCCTTATTGGGTGATCTGCGAAACCAAATCCATTCGCAGTATTCGATATTTACAGCCCAGTTTTCTGGCTGGCATAAGGCATCGTACCTACTTTCTGGGACCCCAATAATGAAAGAAGCGTAATCTCTTTCCGTCTTATGGGAAATTTTTTCAACATTTATGTGAAATTCCTCTGCATACAAGCTTTTAACATAACTTTCCAATGTTTTTGTACTTGTTTCTTTTTCTAGTCTCCACACATGTAAGTATCTCTTTTTCTCTGTTCCTTTAATCTCAATAGTGCTCGTATTTCCTCCTTTCCTCACCTCACTATTTGGAAATCTTTTCTTTTTCTTAGACACAACTTCCCAGTTTCCTTCTTTTTCCGAATCTTCCTTTTCTATGTCCCTCTTTTCTTTCACAATATTTTTTCTATGTGACTTATTTTTGCTATTGGAGACACTGATCTCCCTATTGCTGCTATCTTGAACTAGTCCTGTGACTGGTTTCATGACCATATCGCCCTTCGTCGCGGTTGCGCTTGCGACTGCCGGTAGCTCGGGCGCGGACGCGCAGTTCTCGATCAC
The DNA here is from genome assembly GCA_947532085.1 of Elegia similella. Classification (NCBI taxonomy): domain Eukaryota; kingdom Metazoa; phylum Arthropoda; class Insecta; order Lepidoptera; family Pyralidae; genus Elegia; species Elegia similella. The sequence goes on from OX383927.1 coordinate 9,280,122, forward strand.
CGTCCTCGAATTTTGTTTGACTGCCCGCACAAATGATAATTGTGATTTCCTAGAACTTTCTTCTACTTTTTTTGTCTCCATATTACCATCCAGCTTTTCCAAAACTGTCTTCATCATTTCCTTAAGTTGCTTCAACTCACTTTCCGTACTAATCAGTTTATTGCAAAGAATCTCGTTTTCCTTCTTCCGATCAGCCAATTCGGCGGACAAACTCAAGCATATATCCCGAATTTCTTCCGCCCACTTGCTTTCGTTCTCACACACCGACTCCTTAGGTTTCTGACGACTTCCTCTCTCCATATTAACATTATTAATCGACGATAACATTTTTTTTCAAATAGATATTAGCACAAGCACAACACCACACGTCCGTACGCTCGCGCGTCCGTACGCGATTAAAAAGAACATGTCAATAAATCATTACGTCCCTAAAGGAAAAATAGCAAAATGTTAAAAGCCAAGACGCCGTGTGGTTTTCGGCAGAGTAGTATAGGAACACTCCAAGTCTTCCCATGGATGTCGTAAGAGGCGACATAGGAAATACAAGCTAAACAAAGGTCATAAACATCAATGAGACCTCTCCAACCCGTCTGGCCAGCGATGAGAGTGTAGGCCAAATCCTCTGTCTGCTCTGGCCAAGTATTGCTCCGGCAGTACAGAAAAGGTCATGCTCCTGTAGTGGAGACTAAAAAGACCTGATGATGATGATGATGAAAAGTCAAGTAGTACGAGTCAGCGTACCACTTGCTTTTTAGGGTTCCATACCCAAAGGGTAAAAACGGGACCCTATTAGGTAATATCGCTCCACTGTCCGTCTGTCACCAGGCTGTATCTCATGAACCGTGATAGTTAGACAGGTGAAATTTTCACAGATGATGCATTTCTGTTGCCGCTATAACAACAAATATTAAACAATAGAATAAAATAAATATTAAAGGGGGCTCCCATACAATAAACATGATTTCTTGCTTCTTTTTGCTTAATATTGATAACGGCGACAGGTAGACGCTTGAAATATTCAGATAATATTTGGTTATTATTCACTTTAAAAATAAATAATTGAATAAAAATAAAATTAACATTAAAAGGGGGCTCCCATACAACAGACTTTATTTTTTTGCCGTTTTTATAGATAACGTATACGGAATCCTTCGTGCGCGAGTCCGACTCGCACTTCATATTTTGCCTCGTCACATCATACAATATTTACCTTCAAAACTCGCAAAAAAACCTTGTCTCATGTATAATTGTAAAGGCATATTATTTGTAATAGTGAGTGAATTAATACAAATTCTGCAAAATTGTCTACCACAAACCACAACTAACTATATCTTAGGAACGGTAAGACATTCCAAAGATAAAGCCTTGTTAGTTGTTACACTACAGAAAGGGTTACGAAAGTATAGCGAAGACTCGAAAATAGGGTTTCATTAACACCCATTATGTACAAAACTCTGAAAACGGATTAAATCTGTTTGGTAGGTATATAAAATTACTTCCCATTAAAACCTAACACAACCAGGTAATAGAGACGATCGTTACGCATAAAGAAAAATCATCCACAGTTCTACCATACCCACTCACGTTAAATTTCGATTAATTTAGTTCACAAACCTCCAATGGAAATAGGTTGTACCGTTGTGTACTGATACGAAAACTGACCAACACGTCATCTATCAACTCTCAATCGTATCATACCGAAGACATGAAACCGCGATAGGTACACGAAAAACCGAAATAAAAACTGACACTCGATACCGTATCGCAAAAAGCCATCTCTGCCGCCGACCCGCCAAAAACGGGGCATTTTTGATGATTTATGGCACATATTAACGAGTAGATATCCTCATTCCCGAACGTCATTTCCTGCTAGAATGAAGACGCGACGGAGCCGAAGGAATTCCATAAAAACGTCGGCAAAAATGCTAAATGACTTGTCTGCGGAATCGTACATTTGGTTGTAATTGCGGTAAGAAACTTCTGTATGCAACGGCTAATTAAATTTTAATATGAAAGCTTATACGTTTATCTTTCTCCAAAATGATAGTGTCTGCTGTAATATGTAAGATATCTTTATACAATTTTATATTCATATGTATGTATATAAGGTCCATTTGTATGAAATCGAGTCGCTAGTTTTTGTTTGTTTTTCAAACAAAATAATTATTAGCTTTTATGAAAATCGATAAGTTACCCATTTTGATTATCGACATCAGTAAATTAGTTTAGTATCCAGTAGGTAATGGTAAAAAGTTAGAAGGCAAGAAAGAGTTTCTTTGTGCACAAGGTGTTTTTTGAAATATCCTAAAACTACCGTTTCGATTTTTAACTTAGGAGTCCTCCTAACTTAGGAGTCCTAAGGTATTTTTAGCTTATGGCTATAGTTGAATTGACCTTGTATATAATGATATGTATTTTAGTACCACCCATCAATTTCGTGAATTATTTCCTATCACCCAAAAGCCTGAAAGAAAGGCGATAAGGCCACCTACTATTTTATTTTTGTTCGCATTATTTTAGTTCAATTGTCTCTTTAAGATGCAATAATTTTTTTTTACTTTACTTATCTACTAGTGGCTCTGTGACCTGTAGACCTCACAAGTCTAAATAATGGCGCTTAGATCCTTTGTGCCGATTTCCGCTATTTTTAAAAGTTACCAATATCTCGAAGAATCTATATACTTTGTAGCAATCGAATCTGCTCACAAAATTTCACGAGAATCGGTTGAGAAACGGGACAGTCGGACATATAAAAGTATTTTAGACCAATTTAAAATGGAAACGCTTTTCTCGCGCTATGTGCTCGCTCGCTGGCTTGAAATTGCAATAAATTTACGATTTTCGAGCTCGAGTCTATATCTTAGATAAAATTTTAGATGGACGATTGCAAAACGATAAAATTGCCTTTATTATCTCAGTAGTTCTTGTTAGTTTTGTGGTCCTAATGGTTAATCTATTACACTTACACAAGCGTCTTGTAGAGATTCAGTTTTAGCGTAATTCATGACTGAAAAACGCAGCCTTTATAATCATCATTACAGCCACAAAAAGTCCACTGCTGGACATGGGATTCAATTTCGGCGCCGAGGTTAGAACAGGCGGTGGCTCAGTTGGAAGAGCGTAAGTCGTACATAGACTTAAGGTCGCAGGTTCAAATATCACCCGCTTGGAATTTTTTCACCATATTTTATTTCTTAATTTAATAAGAGTATATCAAAATAGCATTGTGAATTAAAAATATGTATAAACACTTAAAAATAATAATACTGTTATAAAATCAGACCCTGGGCTCCAACGAATTACAGCTCAAGATGCAACCGGGAAAACACTCCAATGAGGAAAAGTATTTGCTAATTCCGTTACAAGCCAAACGTCTAATTTATACTTCCAAGACGTGGCCATTTTTTCTTGAAACGATTGATTTATTCATCGCAAAAGCACACATTCCGACATCCGCATGCCGTTCGGCTCGTGTTACGCCTTTTTTATGGTTGTCAAAAAAAAGAAAAAAGTTAGGTAAAAAATTGGTTACAACTTTACAAGGAACAAGTGCGGCGACCGCGCGCCGCGACACACACATAATCTGTGCCAAAGATTAAAACCATACAGACGGATGTCTGTGCCCAAGTTGACGATTTTGTAATAATTTAAACACTATTATTACTACAGCGTTTAGGCTAGTGTTAAATGTTATTCAAGAACATATCATGCTTAGATTATTGATGGGTCACAGTGATGTATGTACTCGTATTTTTATATGTTTACTGATTGATGAATTCTAGCAAGAACTTTTGACAATTTTTTATTTAAATTTAAGAGCTTTTATTTAGTTTCACCTGATGTTTGTTTCCAGGGAGGATGCAGGCCGCTTCCAACCGGTCATTTTGGAAATCATTGGGGGAGGAATATGTCCAGCAGTGGACTTGTTGCGACTGATATGATGATGATCATGTTTGTCTGTAATGAAATATTGTGAGTTAAATTTGATTCACTTTAGTGTCACCGATTGAGCTGAAATTTTGCATGCATTTGTAAATCGAAACATACAATATTATGGAATCCTTGCGCTGGTTTAATGATGGAGTCGGCAGGTGGCCTTGGGAACTCTTTAACTTTAGCAAAGATACACCATTTGTGTTTGGGCTCTTTTGATTTGTCTTGAAAAGCACTTTATCAGTGTGGATTCGTTTATTTTATTATAAATTAATACTGATAAAGTGCTTTTCAAGCTTGCCAGAAAAATTTTAAATTTGCAAAAAACTTGTTTGAGAACTATTCTTAGTTCTTAAAATATCTTGATCCTGAAACACGCTACGATAGAGTGGTAGATTAGCATGTTTCCATTTGCATTACAAACTGTGATGGTTCGGGGGTCTACCCGTTCCTGTCCAAACATTTCATATGAGAAATGCAGCAATATACGCTTTCTTGCACTGATCTCTAACCAAAATACCGAATGGTAAAAAAATATGAATATACCTGATAACATTCGTAATTCCCATCAAAATTGCTCTGCTGGCATGGGAATCGAAAAAAAACCGAGTTTTTCAGTATTGGCCCCATGGAAAAATAGTTTATATGACAGGACAGGACAGGACTGGAGAAACGAATGTAATTTTACCCTTGAAGGAGTGCACCGTTCAAGCGTAATATTATACCCATTTTTGTTCATTAAATTGGTTAATGAACACAATATACTAAATACAATTCAAATATTCTGTATTTCACCATAAATCATACAGAAAAAAGAAATAAATGAAAACCAAAATATATGCTGTGTTTAAAATATATTAATATTTTGTGAACCCACATATTTTAGGTACAAAGCCTTAGTCCTTCTGCGTCGTTTATTAATTATTCTTTGTCAGACGACTTCATTAGCCGCCTCGTTCGTCTTCATTGCATGTGACGGATAGCTTAGTTCGCCGCCATGATAAGGGAGCTTCAGTTAAAACTATTCCAGACATTTACGTCGATTTAGCTCCATTAATATTCTTTAATTATAATTAAGTAAATTAAAAACATCAAAAGGTTTAGATTCTTAATATTTTTGACTTCACTTACCTCTTTTATTATCTATCTATACATATAATAAAACAGTAAAATTATTTTGTCTGTACATTTCGAATTTTTGACTGAAATGGATAGAGGGACACTTAAAAAGAATAATAGAAAGCAAAAAAATTTTTTTGGAATTTCTTGTCTGTCTGTCTGTCTGTCTGTCTGTCTGTCTGTATGTATGATCACGATTATCTCCGAAAATACTGAACCGATTTACTTCAAACTTTCACCAATTGCTTTTTTTTAACTCAGTTTAACATTTAAAGTTTGTTTCATCAAAATCGGTTCATTCAAAAAAAAGTTATCGTCATTTGAATGAACTCAAGGCATGAGTTTGCCTGCAAACATATAGCAAAAATAAAATAAAATAATAAGTGACATAAGAAAATTAAAATCCAAAGTCATTCATCATCATTATACGACAGCATTATACCTATCCATACTATCCATAGTAATCCATACTAAAAAAAAAGGAGAAGCTGACTGACTGACTGACATATCAACGCAGGACCTAAACTATAAGGGTTAGGAACTTGAAATTTTGCACAGGGGTTCTTTTTATAACGCAGGGGAGCACTAAGAAAGGATTTTTGGAAATTCATCTCCTCAGGGGGAAAAACGGGTTGCAAAGTTAGTATGAAACTTTGTTGTTTTTGAAGTTATTCGAATGAAATTCAGCATGAAGGTTCTTTACTGAAAGGTATGAAACACGAGTAAAATATTTTACTCAAAAATCATCCCTTTCATTTATTCATTTCGAGTAGGTGTCACGGTCAATCGACCATGCACACCCTGGTGTCAGAGTTCTTTGGAACCGCCTCTCGGCCTCTGACGTGGTTCCTTAAGGCATGAAACACGAGTAAAATATTTTTCTCAAAAATCATCCCTTATGGGGATATAACGGGGATGCAAAGTTAGTATGAAACTTTCCGTTTTTGAAGGTATTCAATTGAAATTCAATATTAAGGTGTTTCATTGAAAGTCATGAACTAATGTATTCCGGGTTCAACTAATAATTCTACTGTTCCTGAGAAATCGACACTTATGCGGGCGGAGCTGCGGGCCAAAGGTAAACCTTATATATCAACGCACAGCCGAAACTACTGTGCGCAGAAACTTGAAATTTGGCACAGGGATTCTTTTTATGATGTAAATGAGCACTAAGAAAGGATTTTTAGAAAATCAAAGGGGTTGAAGTTTTATGGAATTTTCTCATTTCTGGACTTAGAAGTTTAAAAGTAGGTACGCAAGTTCTCAATTAAAATTAAAAAAGATCTGTTTAGGTGAACCAGACAACATTCTCCCTTGAAGGGGTAAATAGGGGGTAAAGTTTGTATGGAATTTTTCCATTTCTAGACTTAGAGGTATGAAAATAAGTATATACGTTCTAGGTTACAATTGAAAAAGATCTGTGTAGGTGAAATGTACAAAATTTCCCCCTTAAGGGATAAAGGGGGGGGGGGATTGTATGTAAATTTTCTCATTTCTGGACATAGAAGTATAAAAATAAGTATATATGTTTACGTTGAAATTAAAAAGACCTGTGTAGTTAAAATGGTCGAAATTTCCCCTTGAAGGGGTAGAATAGGTGGGGTAAAGTTTGTATGGATTTTTTTATTTACTTAGAAATATAACAATAAGAAGTTCTCTATTACAATAAAAAAATATCTGTGTAGGTGAAATGGGCAAAATCCCCTCCTTAAGGGCTAAAGATCTATGCAGGTGAAATGTATTAAATTCCCCCTTACGGGGAAAAAGCAAAGGGGCAGGGGTTTGTGTGGAATTTTTATCATTTCTACTGTTCCCAAGGGAACAACATTAACGCGGGCGGAGCCGCGGGCAACAGCTAGTAAATAAATATATGTTTAGTATAGACGTCTCCAACTTAAACGATATTTCTACCAAAAAGAAATTCAGATATAACAAGATATTTATGAATGTTCCTAACAAATATATTTAGGTAATAGAGGGACACTCTAATATTTTCCAAGTTTTAGTTTGACTGTGAAATGAAAAATAAATCCTTACTATCCTTACTAATATTATAAACGCGAAAGTGAGTTTGTCCTTACTAATATTATAAATGCGAAAGTGAGTTTTTTTGTTTGTTTGTTTGTTACGCTTTCACGCCGTAACTACTGAACCGATTATCATGAAATTTTGCATACAAGTTCTCTGGAGTACGTAGAAGGATATAGGCTACCTTTTATCCCGGGAAAAAGTACTATTCCCGAGGGATCGACATTGACGCGGGCGGAGCTGCGGGCGAAAGCTAGTCCTAACTAATATTATAAATGCGAAAGTGAGTTTGTTTGTTTATTTGTTTGTTGGTTTGTTTGTTTGTTTGTTACGCTTTCACGCCGTAACTACTGAACCGATCATCATGAAATTTTGCATACAAGTTCTCTGGAGTGTGGAGAAGGACATAGACCTTTTATCCCGGGTAAAAGTACTTATCCCGAGGGATCGACATTGACGCGGGCGGAGCCGCGGGCGAAAGCTAGTAATATTATAAATGCGAAAGTGAGTTTGTTTGTTACGCTTTCACGCCGTAACTACTGAACCGATCATCATGAAATTTTGCATACAAGTTCTCTGGAGTACAGAGAAGGACATAGGCTACCTTTTATCCCGGGAAAAGTACTATTCCCGAGGGATCGACATTAACGCGGGCGGAGCCGCGGGCGAAAGCTAGTATAAAATAAACTCTATGATCTTTAACAACAACATCCTTATGATGTTGAGGCTGTCTCGCAGATGCAGTGCATCAGAAATGTTTGCGGAGGCCAGGGTTGACGGGTTTCATGCCGTGATACGCAAAAAAGCCGCCTCCTTATTGCAGTGTGTGCGGAACAGCAATAGCACCATCCTAAGGATGTTAGCCTTACGCCCTGACTGTACCATATTAAGGTGGGAGGTATAGGAGGTCGGATATAAAATAAAATAATAAATTTGTTCTAATATAGGTTTTTTTTAAGTCAAACTGTTACTAACATTATATGGGAAACCGAAATAAATGATATTATTATTATTTACACTATCTTAAAAATATGTATGGCAATTTTAAGTTTCAAAGATAAATAAATTGTATATGTATAGGGACACATCACACGTCATATTGAACTACCTCCATAGTAAGTTGTGAACTTGTATCGAGGGCTACTGACTCAACGATGCTACATTTTTATGATAGATACATAAATAGGTAAACATCCAAGACCCAAGCCAATCTGACAAAGATTGCACTACTTGATCAAGCTTTTGTCTGAGTCAACTTGTATGATCGAAATAACCTTTACATAACGAATATTTGAAAAATAGCAAGTCATCCGGTCGCTCCCAATAAAAAGTTAAACTGAAACGCCTTTTAAACAAGTTCATGTTACACCAGCACATGTTACGACGTATGAACTCGTGGACATGGACTGTCAACGTGGACCCTTGTCAATGACGGAGTCGTCGACTTCAGGAGTGAAGAGTGTGAAGTTGAGGAATATTTGGCATTCCTGTTAAGTTTTCTAGAATTTAAACAAAAATTTTTTTTACCAAATTTTGTTAAAAATGTTATTTACCACGGGTAAAGGTACCTTATGGACGCTTGTTGTAAGTGCCAGCGTCCATATGATACCTTTACTTATGGAACGTCACAAATGTAGAAAAAATAAGGTAATCAGAGTATATTTTTGTGTTTTATTTTGCATTCACAATGCTATTTTATATACTCTTATTAAATTAAGAAATAAAATATGGTGAAAAAACTTGTAGATTTTTTTTCCTCCCGCTTGAAATATTTTTAACATATTTTATTTCTTAATTTAATAAGAATAATCATAGTATGTTGTTTTTAAGCATTTACAATGCTTTTTTATCTTATTTATTTTAATGGCTAATGCTGTCCAACTGCTTTGCAAAGGCATTATTTCTTTTACGCCATTGGTCTCTATCGTCTGTCATCAATAAATAAAAAAAGACATGGTGGATATTATAATATCGTTATTTAATAACACTCAAGGGTCTAAGATCATGACATGGTGGTCAATGAACAAAACAAAATCTTTAGTATTTCAAAGAAAACATTAAAAGCTTTAGTGTCCAATATCGACCAAAACGCAACAGGAGCCGACCGAATCCTTAAAAAGCGGCGTCATTGACTGCAGCCAAAAATCGCACAAAGATTTTTTACCCACATCTGCAACTGGACACCGGAGTGGACCATCTACAAAGGCAATAAATTACCTTCCACAGAATTTACAATTATCTTAAATGTCCGTTTTTTGGATAATCGATCGTCCACCCTCGCATCATGGCGCATTGTTAGTAAAAAGAGCTGATTTTTTCTGGTCATTTTGGCCTATTGTAGGAGTCGTGTCCCCAAATGTGCCGCTAGCAGCTGAGTCCCGTTTTTGTTATTTTACAGTGATGTGTTTGTAAAAGTGTAGGTTACAGCCAAAACGGGCATTAAAGTTTTTTTGTCGATGGCCTTTCAAAACTTCTGGTTTTCTATCACTTAATGAAAGCGGAATTTTAAGTTCTTAAGTTCTAAATTTTTGAGCAACACCGTTAAGAAAACAGATGTTCTTTTTATGATCACCGCCGTAATTTTCCGAAAGGAAGTCAGTCCTACCTACATACTCGTTTTTCTAACCCTTTTATTATAAAACGTAGAATGTGACAGCTGCTACATTCAACGTGCGCGCAAATCGTAAAAGCCAAACAAGGGAATGGGCGAAAATCTGAGGAATCTTCTAAATAGGCGATGAGGTTAGCAAACTATTACTAATTCTAATTCCTTTTTCATCTACACGCATACCAACATGCTAAATGAGGGTTTAGCTCTTATAGACCTAGGTTCTGTCTATCCCACAAAAGAAAAAGACGCGATTATATGTATGTTTATTTAAAAAAGTTATAAAACTTGTATAATTTTCTTCGAAATATATATAATCTTAAAATCACTTAGCCAAAATATTATAAAAACATTACAATAACAAAAGCTCAACGTACTTAAACTATCAATACAAGTAATCTAGGTAGTAGATACCTATATTTATTTACCACTTTTTATAGCTTCATCTGAATTCGTACTTTTCACACTGGCCAGTTTGTAATCGTTCAAATGACCACCTTTTTACTTAGGGGTGGTCTGTTGTGAGTTGTGGTCACTAAATTACTGCCACAAACGAAGCTAGCAGGTCCACCGTGAATCCGAGGTAGTAGATCCAAGATAACATTGATTACTTAATTTTTTTTATTGCTACCTATTGTGACAAATGAAGACATATTGGTCTTAGTCAAATTGCTAATGTTCTACTGTGACAAACGAAGTTCATTTTTTTAGTTTCGAGTTTGTTTCATTTAAATCTAAGGTTTTTTGGTTACCGAACGTGTAGTTCACCCTACTTCTATACTAATATTATAAAGTTGAAGAGTTTGTTTGTTTGAACGCGCTAATCTCAAGAACTACTGGATCAAATTGGAAAATTATTTTTGTGTTAGATAGCTCATTTATTGAGGAAGGCTTGAGGCTATAAAACATTACGCTGCGACTAATAGGAGCGAAGCATCATTATAAAATGTTTTGAAAACGGGACTAAGAAAAAATTGCCGCGGACGAAGTTGCGGGCTAGTTATATTATAAAATGAGAAAATTTGTATAGATGTGAAGCTGTTTGTTACTCCTTCCCTCAAAAACTTATGGATGTATTTTGAACAATCTTTTCAATGCTAATGCTGACACATCAAAATAGCTCATAGGCTTTAAAATAGGGGACGGAGTTGCAGAAAAATACTAGTTACATATGTATTTTTAAATAACGTTTTTGAATCACAGACTATAGGCATTAAAGCTTCTTATAACCTATTTCGTGGAGGAATAAATAAATAAATAAATAATATATACGGACAAATCACACAGATTGAGCTAGCCCCAAAGTAAGTTCGAGACTTGTGTTATGGGATACTAACTCAACGATACTATATTTTATAACAAATACATATATAGATACACATCCAAGACCCAGGCCAATCTAAAAAAGATAATTTTCCACCTTGACCTGGCCGGGGATTGAACCCGGTCACTCCGTGTCGCAGGCTGGCTGTTGACCGCTGCGCCACGGTGCTAGTTATTCGATTATTTCATGTAGGTGACACGGTCAATTGACCATGCACACCCTGGTGTCAGAGTTCTTCGGAGGAATACGGAGCTCCCATTCACAAAAATAGCAAATAACGGTTTCGATAAAAATAAAATACGATTATCTGCGACTGAATTCGGAGTTAAATAATATAAAGGCATGGTTCAGTTCAATATTTTATATTAGGCGCCATTTTTTTTAAATCTATGGTATTAGGCATAGACCTAGGAATAGACGGAGGACGTGACACAAACTTTTTACCATAGAGATAATATAAGGTATGTCTATGCTTTTTACATTACATGTGTGTACAAGTAGGTACTAATTTAATATTTACTCGAATTTCGAACCGAGAAAAACTGCATCCTTATTTACTGGCGATGTGTACGAGAACTTGTGTCGCAAACTCGCTTGCAACGAATGTCGCAACACAAAATATAATTAGTCCGTATGTTTGATAATCGAAAAATATTGGACACGTATTCTTTCTTTGGTCAATTGAACAAAAAATGATAAAGGTATAGCCCGATAAAGTTTTGTGTGACGTCATAGTTTGCTACACTTTTTTCCAAACTTTGACGTCACCAGCCCCCACTCTGGAACTTTAATGACCTTTATTTTCATATTTTTTTGTTTAATTGACAAAATTAAAAAAATACGTGTCCAATCATCATCATCATAATCATCAGGTTCTTTTTAGTCTCCACTACAGGAGCACGACCCCTCTGTACTACTAGGGCCATACTTGACCAGAGCAGCCGGAGGACTTTGCCTACACTCTCCACGCTGGCCAGATGGGTTGGAGAGGTCTTTTAGATGTTTATAAGCTTTGTTTAGCTTGTATTTCCTAAGTCGCCTTCTACGACATCCACGGGAAGACTTGGAGTGGTCCTATTCTACTCTGCCGGATACCACACGGCTATACAGCTACACGGATACCACGCGTCCAATTATTATTTGCGACACTGTAACATTCGTTAGGGGCCTATCCTGACCTGATCATTCTTAGGTCCACGATTTTAAGGTTCAAATCATAAACAACGCCTTAGTAAATTGTCAATGTCATTTGATTTTTATCAACCCAGATCTTCAATGACTTCCCCCGCATATTATGACGTATCTCCAATTTGTTATCAGCAATCGTGGCCATTGTGAAACGTTACGGTCCACTCGTGGTCAGCGCGCTTTATTTAATTGGTGCCCGCATCTGGTCACTTAAAAAAAATGCTCATATCGTTATCATTTGGGTTGTCGGGGTCCAAGCATGCAAGAAAGCAGTTTTAAAAAACAAAAAAATACGCTTTTATCCAATGATAAGTTTACAAAATGTTAAATCAATCTGACCGTTCAAAGCGAGTCAAAATCGAGTTCAAACAAGTCGGTTACAAACAAACAAACAAATAAGCAAACATATAGGTGAAGCTAATAAAAAGCGTGTAAAAATTAAAAGTGATTGCCAGACACAAACAATATTGTCTGTGTTGCCAGGTTAAATCTTCGCTTCCAGTTCCCAGCATTGGTCCCATAGGAAAAGTTGTTTATATCAACGGGTTGAATCATCCCTTTAAGAGTCCAGAGCGATCAAAATTTCACCGTGTATATAGTGAAGGCTTTAGAATGCTGATGGTGATAGAGTTCAACATATATTATAATCTCTTTTTATCAATAATGCCATATTATACTTTTATTTTGACAGCTCCGTGGCGCAGTGGTTAACACGCCAGCCTGCGACACGGAGTGCCCGGGTTCGATCCCCGGCCAGGTCAAGATGGAAAATGATCTTTTTCAGATTGGCCTGGGTCTTGGATGTGTATCTATATATGTATTTGTTATAAAATATAGTATCTTTGAGTTAGTATCCCATACCACAAGTCTCGAACTTACCTTGGGGCTAGCTCAATCTGTGTGATTTGTCCGTATATATTTATTTATTTATATTTATTTATTTTACCTAAGAAGATATATTCGCACTTATAGTTATTTATCAAAATCAATAGGTATTGTATACCTACTTACTAACTTAATTGATATATAGACACACTAGCTTTCGCCCGCGGCTCCGCCCGCGTTAATTTCGATCCCTCGGGAATAGTACTTTTTCCTATATAAGGGATAAAAGGTAGCCTATGTCCTTCTCCGTACTCCAGATAACTTGTATGCAAAATTTCATGATGATCGGTTCAGTAGTTACGGCGTGAAAGCGTAACAAACAAACAAACAAACAAATAAAAATAAAGTAATAAAGTAAGGATATAGAAAATTCAGCCACTAACGTAAAATAAATGTGTAACTTACCAACTGTACCAACACAAGAACAACCTCCAACTCCTCCAAGTAATAAGTTGTTCTTTCTTATTGCGTCAAACATATAAAAAGTTCATTATCTCCGAAATTATAAATTTGTTTTTAAACTGTAAAAACAACGGCGCCTCTGTGGCTCCGCCTATGGGCGGGCCCGGCCGCCAAATGTTCTTTTTAATTATCATTCATATAATATACGTGCTTTATCGAATTGATGTCATGTGTGAGGTGTAGACGCTAATTAGACGCCGAGTTATCAGTCTGAGATTAAAATTGTCATATAAAAAAAACGGCTAAGTGCGATCGGACTTGCGCATGAAGGGTTCCGTATCGTTCTATAAAAATGGCAAAAAATGATGTCTGTTGTATGGGAGTCCCTTCTTTAATATTATTTTTATTTTTATTTAATTATTTATTTTTAAAGTGATTATATAACTAAATATTCTGTAAATATTTGAAGCGTCTACCTGTGGCTGTTGTCAATACCTATCGAGCAAAAACAAGCAAAAATGTTATATGGGAGCCCCCTCAAATATTTATTTTATTCTATTTTTTAGTATTTGTTTTTATAGCTTCAACAAAAATACGTCATCTATGAATATTTCAACTGTCTTACTATCACGGTTCATGGGATACAGCCTGGTGACAGGACAGACAGACAGACGGACAGCGGAGCGATATTTACTTCTAGCCAAGCTTAGCATGTTTTCATGCTTTATCAAGAAAACATAACGGAAACGGAAAGACAAAACTTAGTAATTTAATGACTGAATTTTCATTTAACAAGATGTCGACTAGCGTCCATTTAAATCCTTGAAACATTGTTTCTATCTACTTAAACTCTGTCTGTAGCTGTTTCTATAAAAGTAAGGCCAACTGAATATACTTATAGTAAATTTTGAAGCAAACAAAGCGACGAATCAAAAGAAATAGTACAGGTGTAACCACACTGCGTGAAAACTTTTTGCTCCTTACCAGTTTTCTTTTTTCGATCAACCACATGTCGTATGTCTCTACCCTGCCAGTGTTTAAGGGCGTAAGGCGTTCCAAATTCAAATAGCAGCTGAGAACAGAAATAAATAAGACCGGCATGACACGCGCCGCGCTCCCTCCCTTTTATAATTATTTCATTTTATTTTTAAATTGTTTTTTCTGCTCCACAAGGATTCCCCCTATGTTCTCCGTTCGAAAACAATGTATCCCCTCGTACCTAATGGCTCCATTCGGCCATGCGTTGTTTTAAATTGGATACGGGTCCATAATAATAAATTGACGGTTTTAACCGGGCTTAGACGCGTGTGAGTAATGATAATTAAATTGATCTTTATTTTTGTCTTTCCCATGCTGCCGTATATTTATATAACTGGCCATTTATTTTGTTAAATTGCATTCATCTTTTCTCCGCAAATCCTTACCAAACTAAGTACATATTTAAGGGGATATAGGAATTGCTCGTACTAATATTATAAATGCAAAAGTTTGTAAGCGTGAATACCAAATATCTGTATTGGATGTTTAGATGTTTGTTACTCAAACACGTCAAAACTGCTGAGAGGATTTCGACTAAATTTAGCACACAGTTTATTGGATGGATTAACATAAAGGTATCACTCCGGGAAAAAGTACTGTTCCTGAAGAATCGATGCTAACGTGGGCGAAGCCGCTGGCTAATGCTATTATTTTTTTATAAATGTTGGAATACTTATATCTCTTTAACAAATCCATGTAGAGAGATCTTATACATTAAGTAAAATTAAGATACCTACCGAAAGAGTACCGGTCAGAAGCTAGTAAGTATCGTTAATATCATTGATATCAATACATAGTATAAGTTGTCTGTCTGCCTGTATAGGTTAACCTTGGTAACTACAGGGCGATATTGGGTTAAACAATCGGGTAGAGCATTTTTCCAGGAATGTTTATAAGTATAATATATGCCGGAGCGGTTTATTATTAAAGAAATGAAGCGCTTAATATAAACTTAGATTATAAAAGTCGCATGTCAGTCTTAGGTAGCGAGTGTTCAAGCTCTTAACAATCAGCTTTCCGTTAACAACCACAATTCCGATTTCGACATTTCCTACAACGGAAGTCCGTAACTCGAGCACTCTCCACCAGGTACGTAAACAAAGATATCTAGAAACCCGATCTCCAAGGGGACACGCGCCCAACCTGAAATAGCACCCACAGAATGCCATATTGACAAATCTTACGGCCTCAGTGAACCAACACACGTTGTGTATTATTAAAATCCCAAGTAACTCCAACGATATATCAATCACGTCACTCCCCTAATTCGGTAGGGGAACTATTTTTAAAATACTTCCCTACTCATTTTATATTTTTTCCTTCAAGTATTTTTACGCGCACATATCCACTCTATTGTGACCCGTAACGTTTCCTATAGCCTCCGATGATACCCTACTATTTTAAAATGTTGCAAGGGGAGCGGCAGGTCTTTTAAAAGTGGTTGATTTACAATAATAAGAAGCAGCCGCTCCCGTATGTTACTTAAAGCGCGCGTGCGTAAATTTGAATTTGAATGGAACGAGCCGCGCGCGCGACTCTCGGTTTTTTATTGGGGGAACTCGGCCAATCAGCGAAGTTTTATATTTGGTAAAAAAGCTAGGGGAGTTTTTTTCATGTACGTGCAGGGATAAAAAGATCACATACGTTTTTTTATGAGAAAGAGGCGTGTTCGTACTTTTTCTTACATAATATATAGTCACATGACTTGGCAGTACAGGAAGCTAGTTACTGTACAAAAAATCTGCTGGTTTATGAGTAACAGGTGAACTTTATTGAAATCCATCCAGCTGTTTAGGCGTGACTAAGTAACAAACATCATATGTACTTTAGTATTTATAATAGTCGGAGTCAAAGCCCACGCGAACGATGTCGCGGGTATCAGCTAGACGTTAAATAATTTTTAAGAAACCGTTTGGATATGAATTTAAAATTGTTGTTACGCTACCTACATATAAATATTTTGTATTTTATTATATTTCCGTATTCATTATCCTGTATAATGTACCTACATATATACCTACCTACCTAAGTTAAAAAATATATATCAATAACGAGGACCACTATATCACCTGAACCGGTCATAAAAATAACGCAGAGGAAAAATATATAAACGTATATTAGGTACATACAAATAAAACCTATTTACCTACATGAAATCTCAAAAGCATATAAACATCACAGATTAATATATACCTATGCATGTTATTTATTTATTATAATCACATATAACAGATTACAACCAATTCAAAAACAGAACATACAAATCAAAGAATTTAAAACTAGATTGTATTCCACTTATGATGTGTGTACATAAAAACGGATAAGAGAGTTACAGATAAAATGGTGTATACTATTCAATTATATCAACACAAAAGCTATAAACATACTAAAAAAAAACAAAATAAATAAATAATAAAGGTACAAAAAAAATTAAATAATAAAATCGTGATAAATCTATGACAAAAATTGTCTTAAAGCTACATAAAAATAGAAATAATATTGAACGGTATAGGTACAAACCGACGGTTGTTTAAACTTGGGTTTGTGACATAAAATATATTTAAGTATTTTAATATATATAGCCAGTTTGGGTAGAAAGATATCGAAATCTGGGTTTTCCCTGGCGATATCATTGCACTGACGAACCATCCTAACCAAGGGTTGTAAAACGAAGTATTATTCCTATACACTTGCAAAGCAAACTATCTCACAGAAAGTCGACGTTTGATTAGAAGCTTTACCGCTTCTATGCTTCGTTTTGGTGAGTGAGAGAGCCGGAGGCCTATCCTTCCCCCCCTTCCCCCATGTCCCCCATTTTTCCCTATTCCCAATGTCCCCCAACTCCTTGAAAGGCCGGCAATGCTCCTGTCACACTCTGGTGTTACAGTTGTCCATGGGCAGCGCTGTTCGCTTACCATCAGGTGACTCGCTTGCTCGTTTGCCGCCCTATAACATAAAAAAAATCCTGTTTTATTTGATCTGCGGGCACTATATCTAATATTGAAAGTTATTTCGGCGAGCAAATTAGGTACATCGAATAATGAATATATGATATTGTAAATAGGAATAAAATCAAAGTTGTCTGCGCGATTCCAGCTTCTGTACCTCAAATTTAACTAAATGAGCATCGTGATTAGGAGTGGTGCGACCAAGGTGTTGACGGTAGCATAAAATCATTAGGCACTTTCTCTGCACTCTCTCTATATTTTCAATGAGAACACTATAGTGCGGAGACCATATTGGTCTGCCGTATTCTTAAATGCTCCTGACGAGTATATTGAACAAGTAGATAATGGAATTGCCTTTGAACTCTTTAATGGATCTGAAAATAAACCCAAGGAGTTGATTTGCTTTTATAACTATGTGCTGGTAATGTTAACGAAATGTGAGTTTACTGTCATAAATAATCTTTAGCAACGTAAGACGTCTTTAGAACCTGATCGTCAATGGTGTAACCATTAATGATCCCATTACACTTGTTAGTAAATATAATGACTAAGCACTTGTCAACATTCAGGTACATCAGATTATTCCTGCACCAATTAGAAACAGCATTTAAATCATTCTGTAAAATATCGCAGTCATCAGGTGATCGTATTGTTCTAAATATTTTCAAGTCATCGGCATACAAGAGACATTCACTAGATATGTTCTTTATGAGATCGTTAATGAACACAATGAATAACAAAGGTCCCAGATGTGATCCCCGAGGAACTCCAGATGGGACATAAATGGGAACTGACGTGTAACTTTTTAAGGTCTGTCTTCTTATATTCAAATAAGAGGTCAACCACCGAAGGAGACTGCCGTGAACACAATTAGAGGCAAGTTTGTCGCAAAATAATCCATGATTCACTTTATCGAAAGCCTTTGAAAAATCTGTGTAAATAGAGTCAACTTGGCCACCTGTGGCGAAACTCCTACATGAATAGTTTTTATATACTGAAAGATTGGTAACAATTGATCTACCTTTTATGAAGCCATGTTCATTATCAAATATCAGGGACTTAAAATGGTTATATAGCTCAGTCTATAACCATTTTAAGCCCCTGATATTTCAGCCCCTATGTAAAAAGTATATGTTATTATTTTCTTACGTACCTAAATATTTCTAGCAAGTTTGTATTTATTGATAGGTATTATGTTTATCTTAGCATTTTTACAACTTAATTGTTAGGTAATATTTATGTAAGTACTTTTGTTTTATATCTTTTTTTTTATTTTGCACTAAATCGCACCAGTCACGCTTAACTTTCTGATTGGTCTCATTGCTAAACGTAGGCTTTAGGTTTTTGCCCCTAGGCTCTACCTGCTTCATAAGGGACAAAGACTTGATAAAATGTAAGAAAATAACTAAAAAATATACCAACCTTCTTTAAGGCAAACTTTACTAGAAAAGGAGTGACTGAAGTGAGTGTTTCCTAGAAAACTTTCCTAGAGAATTTGGATGGTATACACGATAAATAATACAAAATAGCGTATAAATGTACCCAAGTTTGTATTGTTTATTGTGTGTGTAAGTGGCCAACACTGAGTACGCTAGTTTTCATACGACAGACACAAACAGACACCCAAACCTACATTAAAAACTCACTAACTATCAAATTGATCTAACTGACTTTGTATAAAAACAAGAATGATTAACTCATACTAAATACAGAACAAAGAAAGCTACAGAGAGGCACTTAACAAAATGCTTGCCAAAACTAAGAGGATGGGATATTATTTCCCTAATACCGTTATTTTCCCGACCAAATACTTCTTATGGATAATTGATTTCCAAATATTAAGTTAGGGCAATGTTGTTTGTCCGTACAACTTCGAAACAATATATTTTGATGCTGCCGACGACTGGACTGTATTTGAGTAGCTAATTTACCTTGTTTTGTTTCGGAATATGAGTACCTTAGTTGGTACCTAGGTAATCTTATATTGGTAAAAATGTATGTAGGTAGTTTAGGCCTTACTTAAATATAGATCTATTTTAGAGCAGGTTCTGTATACAAAATAATATAGAACCTAATTGTCGCCTTTTAATCTAAATACTTTTAAACATAGGCGCTGCATATTTACTAAATACATTATGTTATCATATGCATTATGTTTCGACCAGGTTGCACCGGCCGTGGTCACTGGATGGCCATTTAATCTTTAATACATATTAAATGCGTTGTCCTTAGTTTGTGCTAATTCCTGAATGACTGACTTGCTGACAGATCAACGCACAGCCTAAACCGCTGATCATAGACCTGAAACTTGGAGGGTGTTTTCTTTGTATTACGCAAGCATCTAATAAGAAAGGATTTTCCGAAATTCCATCTCTAAGGGGGTAAAAAAGGGGGGCAAAGTTTGTATAATACAACGTGATTCCTTGATCAAATTTTCGACGCGGACGAAGTCTCTAGCGAAAGCTAATGCAAAATAAGAAACATATGAGTACGAGAACCTTATTACCTATAATCACAGACTGATTTTGCGTGTCATGAAATGCATTTTTCCTAGAGAACAAATATAAAATAAATCCTCCTAATGTAAAAATTTGCGTAGATAAGCATCAGGCTACTTCCCATTTGGTAAACTTCCCATTTCGTAAACCTCAAACTGTACCTACTAAAAAGTTGCGTTTGGTAAACATTATACATTTCATACATTTAGTCCCATTTCGAAAACATTTCAATATTTTTTTGTGTTATATCCCATTTGGTAAACTTTCAGATGAAATGGGTACAGTCAAGTAAAAAAAGAAAAACGAAACTAATGATAACATTGTCATTTATTTTGTTAAATATTTTTAATCACAGGTACAATAGTCGGATTATGTGTACGTATGCCATTTACACATATTGATATTTAAAAACAGAAATAAAAAGTGGGGTGTACAAATAACTTTCAAAAAATTTAAGAAAAATCACAGTTCGATTTGACTATTTCGATGACAAGTTTTATTTTTTTAATAACATAAGTCAATCTAGATGCGAAATCAACTTATATAAAAAAACAATAATCACAGATTTGGTACTATCTTTTTATGTTAATGTACATTAACATAAAAAAATACATACGAAATCAACTACTTATAAAATATAAAAATAAACAGTCACTGATTTGGTACGTTAACGTAAAAAAATACATACTAAATCAACTATAAAATATAAAAACAATAATAATCACAGATTTGGTACAATAACATAAAAAATACATGCAAAATCAACTTTTAAATATAAAAACAAATAATAATCACAGATTTGGTACATTAACATTAAAAATTACACACAAAATCAACTATAAAATATAATCACAATTTGGAATATTAACATAAAAAATTTACTACCTACACTACAAAGTTAAAAATCAATAAATAAATTATAAAGTGATACAAGCAATTCTTGATAATTCGTTCAAACAATTTTCCAATGATATTTTTCCACTTTTGTAATCGCCGAGAATATTGTTAATTCGTATATCATTTTGTATAGATTTTTTTCTTCGTTTTGATATACTTTCTCCATTATTATAAAAGCTGTAAAAAATTGTTATGATTAATTAAAGTAATAATGTATAATTTTTATCATATGTGTCGCCTAAAAATACAGGTCATTGAAACAAAAATATGTACCTTTTCAGAAGATTTTCATAATGTTTAATATTGCCTGATATCGTTTCGAAAAATAAAAGAATTGATGGCCTTTTTCCAATTTCACTATTGAAACTCCAATTCCAAGATTCCATGAGGTTTGTAGTGCGGTGTCTTTGTGCGTAGCAGCACCAAATATTCATCATATCTTCATTTTCCAACCACTGATCCACAAAGTAATCATTGAATTCAGTTATAGCTTTTTCTTCAAAACTGTAACAGAATTAATTCGTTGAAGATTATGATACGAAAAACCATATATTACCTAGTTTCTAACGCATAAAAATGGCGGTAGAAGAAATATCCAGAACTAAACGCGTTCATTTCAATACTGCAAAATTAATTTACCTTTGACTCATAACGTATAGCCATCCATCGTTTATGTCTTCTTTTGGTAAATGTGCCAGAGCCATACATAGTTTGACGTGATAGTGAGATTCTTCATGTTGTAATAAGCCAAGAGATTTTGCCTTTCTTAATAGCGCTCTGCCAAAGTGAACAAAACACCCCTTAACAATTATGTTTGGAAATGTCTTTTTAATTGCATTTATTGGAGCTTTTTCGAAATCCAAGGTAATAATATCGGCTGTCCACTCTGGTAAATGAAATTTTAGTTTGTAAAACAGTCTTTCATATGTAGTTTCTTCTTTGTTTGTCAACACTGCATAAAAAAATGGTACAATATTTGTCCCAGTTTCTGTACTTCCTATGTCTCCGTGTACAACGTATAGTTGAAGAAACGGCTTTGCACAACATTTGAACGTTCCGTCCGCAAAGTAGTGACGGGCGTCATTTAAATGTGCAATTGCACTCTTTGAACCAAACACAATCATTCTATTTTCACCGTCAATCTCATCAAACAATAAATTGTCTTTAAAACGGTCAGGAATCACGATTTCTGTAGAGTTAGAGTGCTGAGATTTTGTGATTCCTAGTTGTCTATTTCTGTGTCTATACAAACTGCTTTTAACTTTGTCAAAATTTGGTAATTCTTTAATAATTTCATAACCATTATCTTTCAGCCTTTTAGTACATTTCCTGTATGTAGCTGGAATCGGCTTCAGATCTTCACATATAGTTTGTTTACATTTTTCGATGGCTACTTTCACTTCATTTTTTTTCAAAATTCGGAATACAAGAACTGCAGTGAGCATTTTCTCTTAATACATGGCTTCGATTTGAATTCAAAGTTACACTTGCTGAACATCCATCTTTTCTATTAACACAGCGCCACCAACTTGAGTCCTTATTATTTTTCTGTTTATAATATTGATGCCCAGCGCGTAATAAAATTTCACCGCCTCGTGTACTATTAATAATTTTTAAATTCACTGCACCACTAGAAGATCCCTCACCCGACATTGCAACGACCTTGCACTATGCATAAAACGAGTGAACTGATAAGTTAAACCCGGTAATAGATATAATTTACGTATACTTACTTATGTCTATCTCATTCACACCTTTTGTTTAAAACGATGGTAAGGACAATAAATCCCTACCTGAGAACCCGCTCGGTGCTTCTTTTGCGGGAAAAGCACGTGGTATTTTTAGTAGCATCGTGGTATTTTTACAGACTTTAATACGTTTTTTTTACTTCTTCTTGATCAGCCATTCTTTTTGATGGTCGAGATACTATCTCAAGACTGAAGCATTTAAAAATATATACATCTCTAATTTAATACTAATTTGACACTGACTGTACCGTACAAAAATAACAATACTAACAAAGTTTACCAAATGGGATTAAATGTATGAAGTAACGAAATGTTTACCAAACGCAACTTTTTAGTAGGTACAGTTTGAGGTTTACGAAATGGGAAGTTTACCAAATGGGAAGTAGCCAAGCATCAGAGTGCTTTCGCAACAGCAGCTTAATGAGAAACATTGTTGGGCCATTGCGTTAATCATGCGATTAATTTCCTTATCTCAATCAAAGGTATTAATCAAAGCCGTTGTCAAAGCGACGCCAAAAAAGGAGATCTTAAGCCGGACAAATCTTCTTAATACTAGAAACGAAATCCCTTCAAAGACTGCCCATAAAAATATTGATGCAGCTTTTAGCGAGTCGGGGGTGGGGGCGTACCCCCCGTTGCTATGGCGACGGAACCCTCCGAGGGGAAAAAACGGGTAAAAATTGCGGGAGCGAATGGACGGTGATTTTTTATGGCATCGTACATTTTTTCCCTCGCGCCGCGACGCCGGGCGTCGAGCGGCGTTAGTGTGCGCACCACATACAGGATGCTTCTTAAATTTTCAGCAACGTGTAATTTATTTGGAAACATTGAAATTAGTTGTTGAAAACATTTCGTCATTAATAATTCTACAACAGCTGTTTCCACTAAACATAGCGAAAAAGTGACAAAATATCAACCAATCGCGGTAAGTCTCGTAATGAAAATAAAAGTTCTCTAATCACATATTTATTACAGAAATTTTCTGCTCCTTTTTCCGCACCCATCATTGTTTTGATTCAAAAAATACCAAAGAGTTTTTAAGCTATAATCGATTGAAATATGTTGTGTGTTCGGGTTTACTTTTCAAGAGCAAAAGTCATTTCACTGATTGCTAGTTATTCATAGTCAGTTTCTGAGTGCGAAGATTCTTGCTAGATAGAGTAATTAACAATTTTACTACTATTCTAAAAAAGAATCCATGGTTTTGTCTTCTTACATCAGAACCAAGTAATTGTGTCAAGGCGAGCTCCGTGGCGCAGTGGTCAACACGCGAGCGTGCGACACGATAGTGCCCGGGTTCGATCCCCGGCCAGGTCAAGATGAAAAATGATCTTTTTCAGATTGGCCTGGGTCTTGGATGTTTATCTATATATGCATTTGTAATAAATTATAGTATCGTAACTTACTTTGGGGCTAGCACAATCTGTGTGATTTGTCCGTATATATTTATTATATTTATTTATATATTTATAGTGTCGGTGGAGTAATATACAGAATATGATTGGGTCAGACATTGCCTTGGCAACGAACCTTGTCATAACTATGAAGTAAATATAAACAAAAACCAGCCAATTGCGAGTCAAAATAACACACATATATATTGGCGTTCCGTACCGCCAAACAATATTTAAATAAAATAAATTAATAAATATATATAGGAACATATCACACAAATTGAGCTAGCCCTACAGTAAGTTGTGAACTTGTCTCGTAGGATACTAACTCAACGATACTAGGTATATTTCAAAACAGATACATATATAAATATCCAACACCCATGTCATCTGAAAAAGATCGTTTTCCAACTAAACATGGAACATATAATTTAAATACAAAGAAATTTATATCAAAATTAAAAAAATACTACACTCGTTTTTTAACCTAACGTAACCTTAACTGTATGTATCCATTTAGCTATTATATAGGTATATGATAAGCGTGAAACACTAGGCATGACCCTTTTTGGCAGTCGAGTTAAAAATGCTCAATAACACTTTTTTTGTATGAGTTTATAATTTGTTGTTATGGCGTCAATAAGATTTATTCATTCTGTAAGATTTTCAGGTTACAGCCCTGTGTTAGATGGATACCTATACGGACGGAACAAGAGCAGAGAGTTAGCATAAGGTCCCGTTTTTACATTTGGGGACGAAACCAAAACATAAAAATAAAACATATGTGTTAGACATTAATCGCTGAAACACCCTGTATTGCATCCGAAAGTCTCAGCGGAGTGCTAAATCGCGTTTCACGTGTGTGAGTGGAGTGCGGAGGCTGCAAATATTATAAGTATGGATTTTATACTCGTCCCGTTCCCTCGTCGTCGCCCGTCCCTTTTTAGCCTTCGGGAAAAAATTCCCTCTAAGGGAATCTAAAATTATGAGCGCAAGGGAAGACCGTTATATGAAAAGGGAATCTTGGAGTCATTTCGCTCAATAAATCTTGTGATATTCTTTTGCTGATGATATTGTTTGCTTTGGAAAATTGCTTACTTCCCTTTTGTTATTCCCGTTTGATAATCTGGCCTGCGATCAAATGGGGTAGGCTTTCGCGGATGATTTAAACAGGAGGAAGTGGAATAAATAAATCTTGTTTCCGAAAAATTGAGCTTTCGAAATCATTGATTTCGGAAACACTTACTTTTTAAACGAATATTCGTATTTCCGTAAAAAAGGGGTACAAAGTTTTTGCTTCACGTATTAATATAGATAAGATACAGTCCTACATAAAATGATTTGGCGACGTCTCTGACTTAGTGGTAACGCAATGTGCCTTTCAATTACAGGGTCCCGAGGTTGAACCCCCAGCGAGGTAAAGGCACATGAATAATATTCAATTTAAAATACAAACTATCATTTGATTAAAACATATTATCTTTCATCTGTTCACACAGCACTTCGGATATTGTCAATAAAGGGTTGCAAAATATTAGTCTTTTGTTACCCACCCCTTTTGCGAAATCACCGCATCGATTGTCAACCCATAAGTACTTATAACTGTTGTTATGTACTCTTCTTTCACCCCTTTTTCACAACGAATTCTTTGTACATAAGTATAAAATTGCCATTGATTGAACCCTTGTAGTATTTTTTCTTCTGTGCAATGAGGCTTTTCGGAATCGACTTTTCCCCAGGTGGCGGCACTGGGAGGAGAGGTATTTTTGACAGCTGTCAAAAGCCACCAATCATAAACATGATGATTAGACATGATTGGCTTCGCCACCTAAATAACAATGTATTCAGAGCCCTTCAGGCACGTAGGGACCAGGTCTGGATTGAGTTTCTTTCGGCGTATTCTTCTCACCAGTGGTCGTTCCGAAACGCTAGTAGTATTTCAATTTTGCATATATTAAAAAATATATAAGAAATAAAAATATGACGTTCAAAAAGAGATACATGTATCCAATTTTGAATAAAAATCTTTGACTTTGACTTTGACCTAGGGAATAAAATCCCAAAATCCTGATTAATAAGACTTTTTCTGCCATGGAACTTCTGTATCCGCTTATTCATAATTTCGTTGGACTGTTCTTTTATTTTATTTAATTATTTTATTGTACACACATACAAAATGTAACAAGTACAAAAGGTGGGCTTAATGCGAAACAGCATTCTCTAACAGTCGAACCTTTGGGTTGGTGAGAGAGTTTGAAGTGTTAAATAAAAATAATTATAAGGCTAATAATCTAAATTAAATAATTTTATAATACCTACTATGTACCACATAATATTTATTTATGATAAATACATACGATACGATTTAATGTATATTTCGACGTCAAGAGCAAATTAATAATTATACAACGTGATTTTCAACCTCCTGGCTTTATTGGAATATCGGAATCAGAATCCCTAATGGAACACAGATTGGCAAGAAAAAAAGCTATTTGTTAAAAAAAAGGATTTCTATATAAGGTCGCCGATCTAATAGACGAATTTCTATGGAAAGTCAAATGTTTTCGTTACGTTTTTACCTTTTTTCTTGCAATTCTGTATTCCATTAAGGATTCTGATTTCCAGATTTCAATATAGCTAATAGGAGGTACAAAATCACGGTGTATCATAAACATAAAATAAAAACATACAAAACTATAGTAATACTAAATAAGTTATGTTGGCAACAGTCTAGTAGTCTACTTGCACCCCCGCAGCCCCGTATTTATATTGAATGTTTACAATTTATTTTGGTATTTCTCTATCATCATCATCATCATCATCATCAGGTCCTTTTTAGTCTCCACTACAGGAGCACGACCCTCTCTATACTACTAGGGCCATACTTGGCCAGAGCAGCCAGAGGACTTGGCCTACACTCTCCACGCTGGCCAGACGGGTTGGAGAGGTCTCTTAGATGTTTCAAAGCTTTATTTAGCTTGTATTTCCTAAGCCTTCTACGACATCCACGGGAAGACTTGGAGTGGTCCTATTCTACTCTGCCGGATACCACACGGCTTAGTGTGTATTTGTCCTTGTTAGAGTGCAATGTATTCACTAGCCATTTTCTGTGTGCCATGCCAACACTTAACATTTGTCAAAAAAAGTAAATCAATACTATACAATTTACACCCCTTTTATTAAGCTCGCAAAAAAGCAGGGTGACGCTCAGAGGGGATGATCCGAGAGAAAGGGTTGGTCCACCCCATCCCCTATCGAATGTTTTATTCATGCTGTGTTCAGACAGATTCACATACGCATCAAACTTATTTCTTGATTGAATTTTTTTGAGATAGCTATACATTCATTCATTTTCAGCCCATATCAGCCCACTGCTGAGCATGGGCCTCCCTTTTTACACCGTTTTCTACGCTCCTGTGCTAGTCTCAGTCAGATAGCAGATATATCACACAGATTAAGCTATGCCCATTGTACTTACGTTGTGAATTTGTGTCGTAGGGTACTAACTAAATAATAACTAACGAAAAAGTCTAAAGATATTTATATCAACATCCCAAACACAAGTTAATCTGAAAAAGATCATTTTTTCTAAAACTGAACAGAGTTAAACGCCAGGATCCTATGATACAGAAGCACTTGCTTGGGGTACCGCTAAGTCATAGAGGTTGTCAGAAGACTTTGCCAACGATATGGAACAACTTTCTCATTAGGCTAGACAACTGAAATAATATGCATTACATATAAAAACGGTACCCTCGCGTGCTATTTTGTCGGGATTGCCGACTATATTTACGGACTGGAAAAGAGCCCACTTTCAAAGCGAGTGCTGGACGCGCGGCGGAGGGTCCTGACCTCGGTCGAGTCCGAAACTATAGTCGGCAATCCCGACCAAATACGTAAGTAACCCATTTTATACATAATGCCTTTATGTCACGTAAATTTCAATGATTACATAAGGATTATTTTAGAAAGGTAAAATTTAATTAAACTAAAATAATACTAATTATCTTATAATACTTTGGATTATTTTAACGTAAGCGATTGCTATTCCATGACTTGGAAATTTCAGAATATCGTATCGTAGTTTTTCATGGGAGGAATAGTCATCATTAGATATAGGTATATGAACAATAGAAAAGTATACCTAATAATAAAATAAATAGTCTCGCCGAAAAAGACAGTCGAGCTGATTTTAAATATATAGACAAAGTATTTATACTTTAAATACTTATAATATATTTAGTTAGGAGAGCAGTTTAATCAAACACAATTAATACATAAAAACCGGTCAAGTGCGAGTCGGATTCGCGGACGAAGGGTTCCGTACCGTTATCAATAAAAACTGCTATGTCTATTGTATGGGCCCCCCTTAAATATTAATTTTATTTTATTTTAATAATTTGTTTTCAAAGTAAATATATATCTAAATATTCTGTGAATATTTCAAGCGTCTACATGTTGCCGTTATCAATATCGAGCAAAAACAAGCAAAAAAAATCACGTTTATTGTATGGGAGCCCCCTAAATATTTATTTTATTCCATATTTTAGTATTTGTTGTTATAGCGGCAACAGAAATACATCATCTGTGAAAATTTCAACTGTCTAACTATCACGGTTCATGAGATACCTGGTGACAGACGGACAGACAGACAAACAGACAGACGAACAGCGGAGCGATATTAATAGGGTCCCGTATTTACCCTTTGGGTACGGAACCCCAAAAAACCATTGAAACCGACAAAATCACATCATGACCCAGGTGGTCATCATCATCATCATCAGGTCATTTTTAGTCTCCACTACAGGAGCACGACCGTCTCTGTACTACTAGGGCCATACTTGGCCAGAGCAGCCAGAGGACTTGGCCTACACTCCCCACGCTGGCCAGACAAGTTGGAGAGGTAAGACCCAGGTGGACCCAGGTGGTATTTAGCACTAAATAGATTTTTTTTAATTAGCTATATTTAAGTCCCACTGCTGGACAAAAGTTCTGTTTTCCACCTAGTCACTTATTTCATCGTTATTTTATAAGTGTTTTATTTTGCATTCACAATGCTATTTTGATATCATCATCATCATCAGGTCTTTTTAGTCTCCACTACAGGAGCACGACCCTATCTGTACTACTAAAGCCATACTTTGATATACTCTTAATAATTTAAGAAATAAAATATGGTGAAAAAATTTTATGCAAATATTTCCAAGGGGAAATGGGTTGTGGTGGAGATTTTCGGCGCCGAGATTGAATTGTGCGGTAGCTCAGATGGCAGAGCATAGGTCGTACAAAGACTTAGGTCGCCGGTTCAAGTCCCACCCGCATGAAATTTTTCACCATAATTATGTATATAAACGGAACTTAGCACTAACCTTTCGAAATTCTTTTTCGAGAAAAGGTTTGGTCTAAGTCCCGCTTTTAGTTATTTATATACATAATTATGTTATCATATTAAGCGCGAAAGTTAAAAAAAGGATTTTCACCATATTTTATTTCTTAATTTATTAAGAGTATTACTCATTATCAGTAAACTTTAGTCGTTTATTTAACATACATGTTTTTTATTACTTTTAAAACAATGATTAATCCATAAAACACATGTGTAACTATTTCGACGCTCAGACACAAATATTTAACAACCTATAAATTGTATAAAATGACGCACAAAATACTAATAACTTTAATTCCGCGTATCGCACTCACAAGAAAGTGCAGGTGGGACCCGGCTCATCGATCAATATGGCAGTTACTACCGCATTCAGAACGCGATATAACTCCACAAAATGGACATCCCTAATCGCTTGTCCTTTTTAAAGGACGACAAAAGGCTTCTTAAAAAAATATATTTCTTTGAACACCACATTTTTTATCTTCACACTTACTTCCTTATTTCTACTAAATATAGAGTTTAAAGTTGCTTGGGTTTGGTAGCCAAATTGAGCACTTGCTAAAAAATCTGCAGGGCGTCAATAAAAAAAAATCATCGATCTTACGTCATTGTCAAAAAGATTCAGTGTCATTCCTACGTGCTGCGCAAGTACCTGAGGTATTTAGTTTACCTGCGCTTCCATTGCTTTTTATCAATCGCATCCCTTGGGTTTCAATTATTATAATAAACTAGTCGGCATTTTCTGTTATTATGATTAATTAGTTTTTTTCTTAGTATAGATGAATAATTTCCCCCGTTTTCAAAATATTTGTTATTGATGCTTCGCTCCTATTGGTCGCAGCATGATGTTTAATAGCCTGAAGCCTTTCTCAATAAATGTACTATCCAATACAAAAATAATTTTCCAATTTGAACTAGTAGTTCCTGAGATTAGCGCGTTCAAACAAACAAACTCTTCAGCTTTATAATATTAGTATTAATTACTTTGCAATTGATAAATGCGTCTTGGTCTTTGTGGTATGCCTCTTTACGAGATACGTTAGGTGACATTTATCTAGAATTATATAAGAGCAGCTTCCTTATAAATTCAAAATTGTCTTGCATGAAGTGCTTTAGCTGTATATCACAGGCTAGTCGGAATGGACTAGAAATAAAATTGACTGAAATTAAAAATATTTATCTTTACCACTTTATAATAAATAGGCACATTACATTTTTCATGCTGATTTTTAGGACAAGAACAAAAGTAGAATGTATCAATGATACTTACAATAAGAACCGAAGCAACTCGTAGAGCCTTATCAATAAAACCTTTGAAATCTCTTTTATTGTCCGTGGGATAAAATTATGGAATGACCTACCGCTGGACACCTAGTATTAGAAAATTAAGGTTATTATTCGTAATAATATGTATGTGTAGCGAATGTATTGTTTATTGTATCACGTATCTTCTATTTTATGTTCTTTATTTCTCTTTTGTTTAAATTCAAAATCTGCACCCCCCAATCTGCATTACCCAGTTGGTTGAGTGGCAGAAAAAGCCTAAGGCTTTAATAATAATAATTCGTTTATTTGCATGGAATACAGGTATTACAGTTGTTAAGGTATTACATGTGTCTTAGCCGTATTCTACCGTAATATGGTGTGCAAAATTGTTACATAAATTAAGGGCCCGTACTACCTCACACTGCTTTGCATGATTGACTGTTATATCAATAACAATTAAATACTCAAGTTGAAATAAAAATGCAGCAAAGTTCAGGACTAAATCTGGTAATTATATGACTCAAAAACACGATTGCGTTAAATTTTCTCAATAGAAAAAAATTGCAAAGTTGCCTCCAA
Source organism: Elegia similella (assembly GCA_947532085.1). NCBI lineage: Eukaryota > Metazoa > Arthropoda > Insecta > Lepidoptera > Pyralidae > Elegia > Elegia similella. Next base: position 9,311,363 of record OX383927.1, read on the forward strand.
ATCACGTCTAATTTACTCGGTATATAGCATTATTCACCAAATACATTAAAATTAACCTTGAAACTTTTGATTATTATTGCATTACAGATAAGGCAGCCATCATATGTTTTTCTTTTTCGAATAACCCTTGAATATTCCTAAAAAACGAAAATATCCAAAGTAGCCAACGCGTTTATACCATCCGCGTTTGTATCGCCACGCCTCCTGGCATATGTCGGACTCTTAACACTGATAATGTATATAAGTAGTACAAATTATATTTTTACATTTAATTTAATCTCTTCTATTGTTTAGAACGTCTTTTATGTCATAAATATTATTCTGACTCAACCATTCATGCAATTTAAGTCCGCCATTTACTTGTAAATAAATTGTCTTGAAGCCTGATTCTTTGATTCTAGCCATTCCAGATCACTTTGGCCTTACGGCCCTGGATTTTGTCTACCCCGTAACGAGATTAATAAGTAATTCTATATATGTATCAAATAAAATCGAAATTGAAATCTCCATGGTCAAATGGCAGCCATTGTTGCCAAATTCCCAAAGTTTCCCGCCCATAAAATGGTTTAAATGGTCAGCGCGGGAAATTGCCTATAAATCGGGCCGTCAAGGGGTATTTTGAAGCATTTTTAATTTATCTGCCCCCGGCCATTATTTTCAACCGAGGGGTCAGATGCACATGCTTCCAGCGCATTGTGTTGTGTGTAAACTGAGTGCGTTTTATGACCCCTTCAAAATTTTGAATGACACGCTATTTAAAGTAGAGTAAGTCCTAATATTTTTTTTTATCAAAATGTATAAATGTATAAAGACATTATCACACAAACTGAGCTAGCCCCACAGTAAGTTGTGAACTTGTGTCGTAGGATACTAACTCAACGATACTACACTATATTTTATAATAGATACTTATATAGATAAACATCGAATAGGTTTATCTGAAAAAGATCGTTTTCCATCATGACCTGGCCGGGAATCAAACTTGGGCACCCTTGTGTCGCGTTTATAATAACACTGTACGTAACTACGTACGTAAGTAACGAACTCGTTACTGTGATACAAATGTAAGAAATTGGGTAATAAAGAGAAAAATAATAATAATTGAATGCATGTATATACTAAAAATTGTGCAAATGTAGGTAATGAGGTGAAAAATATGATTTATAGGAAATATATTAACATTTCTGTTCCTTAAGCCCAAAGTGTTTCAATTTGCCTTTAAAATGATTTAATTTTTGCGTGCTTATTTATCTATCTTAGCCTTTTATCCTGAACTTTGCTCGTTTAAAGTATGTCTCTGAGTTCAGTGTGCATATCAAATGCCTTCTCAAACCATTTCCAATGCTTTCTATATCTGGCAACTTTTCTCCAGTTAACACCTACTTGAGTTAAAGTTCGACCTCCCATCTAGTACATGGTCTACCTCCTCCTCTTTAGCCATCTTCGGAATACCAATGTGTGATAATTTTGCTCCATTTTTCTGACTTACACCGTAGCTTATGTCTAGTGATGTGCCGGAGAGAAATTCACTGTTCTCACGAATTCCAATTCCAAAAATTCCAAGAATAATTAAATTAATAAAGAGTCCAATAATTCTCAAGAATTTCTAAATAATTCCCTCACTTGAGAGAAAGAAGAAGAAATTCTCAGGAAAGATTTCCGTCCTGTTCTCACCGTTCTCGAAAATTTCGAGCTCGGCACAACACTATATGTCTAGTCCATCTCCAGTTTGCGCTTCTATAGTAACGTTTTACGTTGAAATGTCGTCAGTCACGTAGAACGTCCTAACATTTTTTTTTTCATAAGTGATGTAAAACCGAAAACTACTTTGGATAACTTGTAACTGCTTATCTCTACACACACTTACTCTAAATTTGTTACTTCAAAGTTGTTCGCACGCGTTATTTTTTAAACGCACACGTTATTTAAAATTTGTTCAAGTGTTTTTCACGAATTAAAATAACGTCAATAAACCACAGCTGACGCAATAAATATCTACGTGTTATTTGTACCTAGGTCAGAAACATATTCTGTCACCCAACACTAAAATTATTTATCCGCATACTCCATGATTGTTTTGTAGTATTTCTTACATTTTTTCATATGATAGTAATACACACATAATATCACGTCATTTTCCCTTGCGGGGTAGACAGAGTAATAATAAATATATACAATGTATTTACTGTTAGTTATAATAAGTAATAGTAGTATCGTACCCTTATACTTTTTCAAACTGTGTAAAACAGTTGGTCACCGGATGATAAGGATGAATGGGGTTCAAATAATACTTACACGATACCGTTAGAGAGCATCTGTTAAATAAAAAAAAATAACATTTTTCTAGCATTCCATTATTGTAATGACATCGGATTGTAAATCGTTCGAAATCCTTGCAGTCCTTTGGCGATCACGGCTGTGAAACGGAGCGGTCGCAAATTGCTCTAAGCCTGCAGGGGTCACCAACAATACAACGGTCACACATATTGACACCCCGACAATAGCCAGGGGTCACTTTTATTTGTTGCAGAACTTAATTTATAATCTTTTCACACACGCCATTAAGAAGATTACTAAAATCTACCCTTTTTCCTTGATAACAATTGTATATTGTTACATTTTTGTCCAAAATAAAATGTAACCGAATATCGGACGCCATTGTCAGAAGACCGTTACTTCGATTTTGACACATTTTCGAACGTGGAACTCCTTGTGTTCGAATATTGATTTATGTTGGAAACTGCGGAGTTTTAATTTGAAATTGGACCATAAGGATGGGAAGATGTTTAGGTTATGGGTCAATAGATCGATTGTGTCGAAAGTATACATTAACGGTCAGAAGGTCGCACACGTCTGGATCATAGGTTAACGGTCGTCTTCAGAAATAAATGATATTACATTTATATCTTAAGACATTTTCTTACAATGCATAGGTAGGTATTATGATAAATTCTACTTCTAAACTGTTTGCAAAGCATTGAGGGCTAAAGAATCAGTAGCACTATATATTGAAACTAATTATAAACTGATAATATTGAATCCATTTTTTTGTTACATTACTTACTGTTCTTAAAGTAATAAAGTAAAAGTATGCTTCATAATGAGCATACTCATTAGGCCAGTTATCTAACCCGTTAATACGGATAAGGTGATTATGCTAGGAATTTTTATTTTGTATAATCGATTGAATGTTAACTTGTTTTACTTCGAACTTTTATAACAAATAAGTACATAATTACAGCCATCGTTGTATTTTATAAAAACAAAAATCCGTAGAGACATGTGTAGAGTACACGTGTCTCTACGGATTTTTGTTTTTATAAACCCAACCAACTGACATTGTTCCAAAAAAATTGATTAAGTATGTAGAAAATCACAAATCAAGGGCAGTACCGTTAAATAATTTTACAACAATGTCACGGGTGTAATTTTTCTCAAAATGCTATAAATCGTTGACCCCCTGACCATTTTGACCCTATAGGGCCCGAACAAAGCATAGTTGCATCTTAGAGCAGATGACCCCAAATAATAGTCCCAATTATACTACTTATTGAGATGACATAAATTATAAATTACCGTTTTCAATTGTAACGCGTAAAAATTCTAATAAATCTTTCTTTTGTACAGCCCTACTTATTTTATCTGCAAAAAAATGTGTATTTTACAACTCTTCGTATCATATAAAATACAAAAGAAATCACTACTAAAAGGTGCCAATAAAAAGTTACACGCGTAAACATACCCTAATCAAGTGGAATTAACGCGAACACGGATAAAAACCTTTTAAAAAACGTGAGAGAGATCAGTATCGTGGCAAAAAGTCCCCTAAAATAACGTGTCGGATAAAAAAATGGCCCAAACACCTCGCGAACGCGGCAAATCGTTTTATCGACATAAAGAGATCGAAAAAACCTGCCACCTTTTTTATGAACCTGACTTTACGTACGTCCCCTCACTAAAACATGATTCATGTATTTAAAGTGCATTGTTCTTTTACTTTTTTATATTTTTAATCCTGACTCTAAATAAATGATACTGGCCTTCAAAGTAATTGCATTTTTTAGACAGAGAAACTTTCTGTTTCACAAATAATAAGACAGTTGCAAAAAAAGCATTGACATTCACTTTCTGCATTGTCTTGTGCAAAGTCCTTCCAGGAACGCAAAGTAAATGGCTACTGTACTTACCGGTCATTGAATAGAGAAAACAAAAAGCGTATAAAGAAATAATCTTATGCTTTTTACTTTCATTATGCAAAATACGTCGCATATTTTTGAGATGACTCAAAATTATTTTTTGTGGGACGTCTTATGTTACAAACTAACATGTTTATTTAGTACGTTAAAACTCGCAAAATGTGTATTTTAAAATTCGTTGGCGACAGCTTCTGTTGGGTATCGATATTTTCTTTTTTTTTTTCTTTTTTCGGAAGAGGAAGCGTAGCAGCTGCGTCTCGCGCCCGCGCCGTCGCGCGCCTCTACCGTTTTTGCACGCTCAACTAACAGGCGTTTATTTTTTTAATCAACTTTTTGTTTAAAAGACGTTACAATAGAAAAACTTCAAAAATAAACACATATGTTTCAATAATCTTGGTATGAGGAAACCTTTTGAATGGTACAAAATTATGCATTAAATAAAAATGTTTTAATATAAACTCAACTCAAAAACCATGAAAGCCAGTTTCCAGAATTTTTTTGAAATAATTTTATTTCAAAACATTTCTTCTATCAGTAGTAATGCTGGAAAAAATCTACTTATACCTATTATAACTTATTACCTACGTATGTCTTAAACTATTCACGTATGTACTGAAGTGGTTAGAAAAACTTACTATGAACAAACAGCAATTTGTGAATACAGAATGATTTATGACAACTAGCAGCTGAGACAGTTAAAATTTAAAAAGACCTTCGCTTTCATGGGTCAGTTGGTTCGCAAAATATATACAGGCTGTTACCAATTTAATTTTGTCCTAATGTATGGTTACATATTCTTGCAATTTAATGAAATATAAGATGTTATAAAAAGAGATGCCTATATCCAGCAGTGGGCTGATGTGACCTGAAAATGATGATAACGATTTATTTAATGTATACAGTTGAAAACATTTTAAAAATCGCGAGCTTTGATTAACGAGTACATGCATTTTTATACCTACTTTAAACCAACCTGCCTTCAGGTCTTATAGAACTTAGCTCTGTCTACCCCGCAAGGGAAAAAGACGTGATACTATGTATGTATTTAAAATAAAAACGTGCTAAATTTCATATAATAAAAAATCTACCTCCCTATCATACTTCATACGTTTATCTCTTTAAACAAGCTAGTTCGACCTAATGGTCAAATATTTTTAGTTTTTATATGTATCACTGTAATCAGTGATACATATAAAAACTAAAAATATTTGCACTACTATACATTTTTAAACAAAACAAAAAATTAAACATTTTAAGGAGAAGTTTTAATGTTTAAGTTTATATGTTAAAAATATTTTCATAATAATTAGTAATATTAACGCTTAATTACACTTAAAAACAATATTTTAAGCAAGTATTTACATTTTAAAAACAATTATTTTTACTGTAACATCCTGTACCCCCAATTAAAAATAGGTAGCCGCTCGGACAATGGTTTTGCGAACACAAAATAGACCCCGTCCCACAGCTCGCCAAAACAATTGCAAATCGGTAGGCCAGCAATAAATTATACAAGATCCACAAAGTTTTCTTTGCCGACGGTCAAACTTGGAGCTACTGGTTTTTCATACTTTTGTTTGTCATGTCCACATTACCTAGCGACATTTTTAATGAATCCATCTGCATTGATAACTTGGTACGGTCTGTGCTTCAGTACAAAACAGTTTATAGCACTCTCGCTTTTTTGCCCTTTTTTTAATTTTTGGAGAAAACGACACGTGGCCGTTGTTAGCCGTCCACGCTCGATTGGGACGTTTTTGGTGCGATTTCACTCGGTTCGTTTGCGACCGGAAATATTGCCTGTCGAAGCAAAGTTTATAAATTTTCTTCGTTTGCCGATTGAAGCCAATGTTCTCTGAAAGTTTCCAAAGTTACCTAAAGTGTTCAATATTACTCTATTTGTATAAATGCTTTTCATATTGTATGGTTGAAAAGCACTTACATTATCTTTGTCAATACTCTTCCATGCTGGCCTGGATGAAAAGAAAAGACGTAGAATATGCCAACTGCTTATTTTCCCTCGCAGATTGCAAAAGCCGATCGAAGGAAATGGGTGAAAATCTGCGGAATAATGTCAAAAGGCGATGCGGCTAGCAACCCATTACTATTTTGATTCTGTTTTATCTACACGCCCTTCAACATGCTAAATGGCCATAAGGTCTTACAAACCTTGGTTCTGTCTACCCCGCAAGGGATAAGATATGATACTATGAATGTATGTAAGGTACTTGATACAAATAAGGCCTACCTAATTTCAGACACTCATATCTTAATAAATATTGAAAGAAAGCAAAAATTAAAGCCAGGATATTATTAGTTGGTGTCTATATTTTAAGTAATTATTAAAACATATTCTAAGTTTTTATCAAAAACCACTAAAAGAAAGGTAATACTGAAACCTTAGTCTTGTGCCTATTAAAACAAAGTGATTTTACAAAGCCTTTAAATGTACTTTCATTTTTAAACAATAGTTTGATGTATTCATTGTATAAAAATATGTATTTGAAAGACTTTTATCAAGTTAACGTAAGATCCTTGCATGAATATCTACGTTATTTTGAGCTTAAATTGCTAGTGAAATTTGAAATAGTCTATAGGCGAAAAACTGATAGGCGTTCATTTAACAAGGTAAACTTAATAAGGCCTAGATACATCATATTGCGCCCAAGCTTTGTTAGCCACAACGCGCACCACTAAATGTTGCTCGTTACGTTTTGGTCGTTGGAAACGACATGCAAAGATATTAAAAATTGTACCAGCGCAAATATTGTTATTATGTAAATAAACGTAATAAAGTTAAAATTCATCAGTTTTTCATTAAGGACTAATTAAGTGTCACACACAATAAGGCCTTTTATAAAACATGGCCTTATTTAATACATCATACTTTATTTTAAATGATTAATTCTGTATTTAATTTTTAAATTTAGAAACGAACAATCAGTTTCATAGTTACATACATTCATAGTATTACGTCTTTTTCCCTTGCGGGATAGACATAGCCTAGATCAATAAGACCTTTTATGGATACATTTAGCAAGTTGGATGTGTTGATGGAAAACGTAAAAAATAGTTGAGAAGGGTTGCTAGGCGCATCGCCTATTGACATGGTTCCGCAGATTTTAGCCCAATCCCTCGATCGGCTTTTACGATCTGCGCGGGAAGAGAAGCAGTTGGCACATTCTACGTTTATTCTTTCTCCCAGACCAGCGTAGAAAAATGTATAATTACCTCATGAAGATTCATAGTTACCTTAATATTGAGCTACATTATGATCCTTATTGATTGTTTGAAATAAAACTTCAAAAAATAACGTATTAAAAGTGGTTAGAAATTACGACAAATTAATAACGCGCTATGTAAATGACCATCATTGACCATCTTTACAAACAACCGGCCGCCACCGTCGCTGTGAACGGTGCGCTCGCGCACTGTTTGCCGATCCGTAGACTTGTTGTCTAATGCATGTGTAAAGTATAGATAAAAAGATAGGTAAAGATAAAAATATATTTATTTTTCTCCAACAACCCAAAAAATTTACAAACAAGTATATCAAGGTAAGATGGTGGTATAAAATCAGATTGATGGAGAAAGTATTTTCGATATAAATATATTATAATGTACTTTTCTTCACTATAGGCCTTAATTGAGCATAGGCCTTATTTGTATCAAGTACCTTATGTTGCCTTCGTTTTATATTGGAAATATTCTGGCCTGACACCGTGATTTCCAACGAAGATCTGTGTAGAATATGTCACAAAGAACCGATAGACGTTCAGATCCCGCGGCGAAAGTGGCGGTGGATCGGGCACACGCTACGCCGCCCTCATGACCATATCTCCCGAAGAGCTCAGGAGTGGTATTTTTGAAATGATGCCGATCGTAAACGAGCGATTTTTCCATACAACAATCGCTCGAAGACGAGTATCACACTTTCAAAAATAGTACCCCTGGACTGGAATCCGCAGGGCAAGCGAAAGCGAGGACGCTCAAAACAAACGTGGCGCCGCACTGTCATAGCTGAGGCAAAGAAGCTGGGATACACCTGGAGTGAAACTAAGAATACTGCGTCGGATAGAACCAGATGGCGCCAACTTGTATCTGCCTTTTGCCTCGAATGTGGGGACATAGGAAACCAAGAAGAAAAATTATAAACCATGCCATGTTTGGGCCCTTTTATTCTATAACGTTATTTTTTTTATGTTATAGGGCGGCAAACGAGCAAGCGAGTCACCTGATGGTAAGCGATCAACGCTGCCCATGGACAACTTGCCGACCTTTCAAGGAGTTGGGGGGACATTGGGAGTAGGGAAAAATGGGGGACATGGGAGAAGGAGGAGAAGGATGGGCCTCCTCACTCACCGAACGAAGCATAGAAGCGGTAAAGCAACAACACAAACGTCGATTTTCTGTGAGAATCTGGTACTTCCCCGGACGGCCCATGCATACTACTAGCAAAATATAAATTTTGCCGGTAGCGAGGCTCTAACACAAAAAAAAAATTTCAATAGACCGACCGTGTCATTTTATGAGGTTTTTTTAAAAAAATCCAATATTGGTTCATGTCATTGATGAATACTTATTCGTGTAGATGGGCTGTATCGCCCTTCAAGGATTCATTTATATTTTTACACCTGTACATACAACTTCCGTACATAGTGAAACAAAGTCGCTTATCTCTGTCTGTTACTATTCATGCTTAGATGTTCAAAACCAAGCAACGGATTTTGATGCGGTTTTTCTAATAGATAGAGTGATTCAATAGGAAGGTTTATATGTATTTATCGCACCCGTTGCAAGCCGGGGTGGGTCGCTAGTCTACCTTACTCATCATATCAGCCGCAAGAAGTCAACTGCTGGACATAGGCCTCCCCCAAGGATTTCCTATACGGTTGGAAGCGGCCTGCATCAAGCGTCTTCTTGCGACCTTAGTCAGGTCATCCGACCATCTGGTTGGTGGGTGGTCTCCATTCGAGAACCCGTCTGCCCCATCGGCCATCGGTTCTGCGTGCTATTTTTAGTCTCATATATTGTTTGTTAAGCTTTCACGCCGTAAATACTGAACCGATCATAGTGAAACATTTTGCATACAAGTTCTCTGGAGTACGGAGAAGGACATAGGCTACGTTTTATCCCGGGAAAAAATACTATTCCCGAGGGATCGACATTGAAGAGCGGAGCGGCGAGCGAAAGCTAGTTATATAAAAATCTCTTTCTTAAATTTTCCTCTTGAAATATAGTCCTTGAACGTCGTCATTAAATATCACAGACTCCATTAGTGATTTTTATTACAGCTTATATTATTATTTTCCTTTATAATAAATACATACTGTCATGACTTTTTTCCTTGCGGGGTAGACAGGGCCCAGATCTGTAAGACCTAAAAGGCCCATTTAACACGTAAGTGTGCAAGTGGAAAACGGAATCAAAATGGTGATGAGTTGCTAGTCGCATCGCCTAGTTAACATGTTTCCTGATTTTTTTTTTTGAAAGGACTATGTAGCTAGCTCCAAGTGAGCTTTCGCTACTTCACCGGGCGTTTGAGGCGAGGGCAGAGTACCCTCAACCTTTATAGACAACATCACCAAAGGGCCCCCAGGAGGGACGGATCTCGGCTTTGGGCGTTGCCTGTGTGCGCAAGGCTTGGAGAGACAGCAAACTCTCATATTGCCTGATGGGCCGCGTATACGTGCATGCAAGCCTGAAGGGCCAATCTGAGAAACAATGGCAAAAGCCTTTAGAGAGCAGCAACTCTCCTCTTTTGCCTTATGGGCCGAAAGCTACGTTGCCAGAAGGGCCTATCCTGGGTGCAAGTCACCCGGGACCGCCGGGCGGTCACCAGTAATCGGAGCTAATCCTACTCTACGCACTCTATTCCGGTGGCGAGTGCGACCGAATCCGACGGGGTCGGATAGTGGGATTCCTCTGGCTATTCGGAGCCGAAGAGGGGTCGGGGCGGTTGATTCCTGACTTTCACACATTCCCTATATCGGCTTCCGCGATCAGCGCGGGAAGACAAGCAGCTGGCACTGGCACGATCTTATGGATTCGTCTCATGTCTGTCCGTCCGTACGTCACAGCCACTTTAACTATACTGTTTACACTTGCTAAGTACATGTATTCTGTGAACCGCATTATGATTTTCACACAAAAATAGGAAAAAAACAACAATCAATTTTGGGGGTTCCCCATACTTAGAACTGAAACTCAATTTTTTTTCATCAAACTCATACTTGTCTGTCTATGGATAGATCTTTAGAATTTATATTGAGGTTTCTAATATATTGTTTTTCTAAACTGCATAGTTTGCGCGACAGAAACTTCCAACGTGGTAAAATGTGTGTCGCCCCCCTAACATTCTCTTATTTTAGAAGTTAAGCGCCAATTAGACCATCCAGAATTCAGGATCCGGAATTCAGTCAACGGATAGTCAACGGACAGTTTAATCGCCGATCCGTTGTCAGGACAGAATGGCTTCCGACGTCCTTATCGGAAGCATAACGGAAGCGTAAAGTGAAACCATCCGGAATTCAGGATCGCCGCATGAGAGGGACGCCGCTATACGTTAGAAACGATACGATAATATCTCCAATCGCGTCGCACGTATAGCGGCGTCCCTCTCACGCATTCAGGATGGCCAACGGATGGCTCTGTCAGGACGCGCAGTCTCCGTTCAGGACACGTTCTGGATGGTTTAATCAGGAGCTCTGACGACTGAATGTCTTGTCCTTATCGGATGCTAAATTCCGGATCCTAGATTCAGGATGGTATAATAGTCGCTTTACAGGGCCCTGTAACTTCTAACATAGGAGAATGATAAAACTAAAAAAAATATGGTGTACCATGCAAAAGCGACTATTATACCATCCTGAATCTAGGATCCGGAATTTAGCATCCGATAAGGACAAGAAATTCAGTCGTCAGAGCTCCTGATTACACCGTCCAGAACGTGTCCTGAACGGAGACTGCGCGTCCTGACAGAGCCATCCGTTGGCCATGCCTGAATGCGTGAGAGGGACGCCGCTATACGTGCGACGCGATTGGAGATATTATCGTATCGTTTCTAACGTATAGCGGCGTCCCTCTCATGCGGCGATCCTGAATTCCGGATGGTTTCACTTTATGCTTTCGTTATGCTTCCGATAAGGACGTCGGAAGCCATTCTATCCTGACAACGGATCGACCGTCCTGAATGCGATTAAACTGTCCGTTGACTATCCGTTGACTGAATTCCGGATCCTAAATTCTGGATGGTCTAATTGGCGCTAAAGTTCTACCGAAAATTGGTTTGAACGAAAACCAGCACAGAACAGTTCGTTAATAATTTTAAAAACTACAAAATGTGTGTAATTAATAGCTGTTCAACGGACCAATACGCAAGTTAACCTTGCCAAAAAAAGTAATTCTTTACTCCAGTTATTTGCGCAGGTTACCTCAACGCAGACAATTCTCCAACATTTGCATAGCAAATATTTATTCTCAGCCATTCATTTCAATTTTGCCACATGATCATTTGCGCTTTATAAACGACTTCTAAAAAAGAGGTTATAAATTCGGTTTTCTTTTTTTTATGTTACCGATTTTAGTCCGTCAGGATTATCTTATCTCTATGGATTTTAGTGTCCTTATTTGTTTAAAAAGTATGCTTGCAAATTGGTTCCATTTAAATTTCATCAAAATTGGTTCAGTAGTTTGATTGAATTCAGTTTTTAGGGTTCCGTACCCAAAGGGTAAAAATGGGACCCTATTAATATCGCTCCGCTTTCCGTCTGTTTGTCTGTCTGTCTGTCCGTCTGTCACCAGGCTGTATCTTATGAACCGTGATAGTTAGACGGTTGAAATTTACACAGATGATGTATTTCTGTTGTCGCTATAACAACAAATACTAAAAAATTGAATTAAATAAATATTTAAGGGGGCTCTTATACAAAAGACATGATTTATTTGCCGTTTTCATAGATAACGGTACGAAACCCTTCGTGCGCGAGTCTGACTAGCACTTGGCCGGTTTTTCAAATGAATAACTATGCAATATTTTAACGATCTTTTACACGACTTCCAAAAAAAAAGGATTGTGTCTTCAGAGTTGCATATGAGACAGCTCCGTGGCGCAGTGGTTAACACGCCAGCCTGCGACACGGAGTGCCCGGGTTCGATACCCGGCCAGGTCAAGATGGAAAATGATCTTTTTCAGATTGGCCTGGGTCTTGGATGTTTATCTATATATGTATTTGTTATAAAATATAGTATCGTTGAGTTAGTATCCCATAACACAAGTCTCGAACTTACCTTGGGGCTAGCTCAATCTGTGTGATTTGTCCGTATATATTTATTTATTTATTTTATTTTTAGGGTTCCGTACCTCAAAAGGAAAAAAAACGGATCCCTTATAGGATCACTTGGTTGTTCGTCTGTCTGTCAAGACCATTTTTCTCAGGAACGCGCCAAGTGTGCCGAGGACATATTGGGGGTAACTACGGCACACATGCACGACTTGAAAAGAAGAAATATCATCTTTTCTATGATCTTAGCTTAAGATACCTTGCAGGCTGCAGACCTTTTATGATTATCACACAATACCTTTTTTTTCTACGATATCATGATGCCTTAGACAGACCGATATAGACAAAGACGAAGCGTGAAAGAAGAATTAGGTACCTTTTGGTGATTCTCCTCGTATAAAATGAAATACCATAGAAGTATGAATTTTTTTTTTAAATCTACATATGTGAAATACGAATAAATAAGAATATATTAAACTATTCATTTAATTCGTAGATATCCGTAGTATTCGTAGCATCTTGTAGATGATGACTCGTAGTTCGGAAAGTAAAAGAAAAAAATAATAAGCTTTATTTAAGAAAAAAACGGCCAAGTGCGAGTCGGACACGCGCACGAAGGTACATTATATATATTACGTTTTAAATTATTTAAAATATTTTTAACATGATGTTACTAAAAAATATGCTTTTCGAAAAATATATTTTTTCTTTATCTGTGCTATAAGACGTTACTTCGTACCAAATTTCAAGATTCTGAGTTCATGGGAAGTAGTTTTGATTCCCTTGCGAATGTCGAAAAAACACGAAATTCTTTTTGTGTTGCCTTAGAAGTTTGATTTTTTCACAGCTCCAAGGGACAGTAGACCTGAGTATTTGATATGAATTTCAGCTTGATACCTCGACGCGTTCCTGAGATAAAGGATCTTGACAGACAGACAGACAGACGGACAACCAAGTGATTCTATAAGGGTTCCGTTTTTTTCCTTTTAGGGTACGTAACTCTAAAAATGATTACATGTTAGTCGTTACACGTGCTTACACGTTAATTTGTATTTATTAGCAGAGTTAGAACACTGTGGACGGAAGCATCTGTAATCATACTTTACTAAGCGTATATGTACATAGGCAGCGTAACCAATTGGTGGACTGTGTTAGATTTCTGATATTTAATGAACATTTTGATCAATTACCTTTTAAATCTTGTGTCATTTCTTGTTTACGTAATCTATTTTTGTACGAATATTATCCAATAATTACCTAGCTTGCCCCCGGTGCGTCATCCTACTACTCTACCGTTTACTCTACCGTCTACTCTACCGTCTACTCTACCGTCTTCTCTACTGTTTACTCTACCGTCTACTCTACCGTCTACTCTAACGTCTACTCTACCGTCCACTCTACCGTCTACTCTACCGTCTACTCTATCGTATACTCTACCGTCTACTCTACCATCTACTGTGCCGTCTACTTTGCCGTCTACTCTACCGTCTACTCTACCGTCTACTCTGCCGTTTACCCTACCATTTACTCTATTGTCTACTCTACCGTTTACTCTGCTGTCTACTCTATCGTTTACTCTACCGTTTACTCAACCGTTTACTCTTTTTAGGGTTCCGTACCTCCTTATATAATAACCCTTATATTCTATAAGTGTACCGTTTTTTCCTTTTGAGGTCCACTTTTTTGTCTATCTGCCTGTCAAGAACCTTTTTCTCAGCGTGGAGGTATCAAGCTAAAATTGATATGGATCCCAAGAACAGTAGTAGATATCAAATACACAGGTCTACTATTATTAGTAATATCCGCGGTGCACTGAATCCAATGCGGCAAATTGATATCTGGCTGAGCCATCCCAAAGGTGGATGCGATACTCCATGCATGACCGGACCTGCGCCGTATAAACTGTAAGGAGCTGTATTTTTGTAAGTATTTTATTTTGCATTTACAATGCTATTTTTGATATTCTTCATCATCATCATCATCTCAGCCGCAATAAGTCCACTGCTGGACATAGGCCTCCCCCAAGGATTTCCAATATGACCGGTTGGAAGCGGCCTGCATCCAGCGATACACTTATTGTTGATATAGTTACTGTTATTTAATTAAGAAATAAAATATGATGAAAAAATTCCATGCAAGCTAAATAAAGCTTATAAACATAAGCATTGTTTATCTTGTATTTCCTAAGTCGCCTTCTACGACATCCACGGGAAGACTTGGAGTAGTCCTATTCTACTCTGCCGGATATCTATCACACGGCGCACGCCGCATATAATGAATGTAAATATAATAATAATAACCAAAATTATCTTGATGAACATACCTGAATGGTGAAACAAGTGGGTTCGTTCATCGGCAATATTTTCCCAGCTGGCGCGGGCCCATTGTTTCATACGCTATTTGAGTACAATCTGCGATTTTTTCCGTGACGTAGTTTCGGTTGCTAACTTTTTTTTTTATGGGACGTAGATAGTTGTGTGTGACAAAATTTATGTATTGATTCAGATGGGGACAACCGTATTACTGTCGTTACCGTATTACTATACTAACGTGTCTTTGAAATTTGGGCTTACAATAGTTTAATTATCAAATCCACGTATTTGCCAAGAATGTTGTTAATACTTTGACGTTGTCAGGAATTTTATTCCAAGATAGGTAAAGTATGTTTTAAAATTATACTTAATAACCTCTTAAGCAATTATACTTAATAACCTCTTAAGCTGGTGTGATGATATCATCATCATCATCATCAGGTCCTTTTTAGTCTCCACTACAGGAGCACGACCCTCTCTGTACTACTAGGGCCATAATAAATGGTCTGAAGTGGCACAAAATAGGGATGTTTGGAAGGAAATGGGTGAGTCCTTTACCCAGCAGTAGGACAACATAGGTTAAAAAAAAACCTCTTACTACTGTTTTATGTTCATCTTCTAGTGAGTACCTACGCGTTAAAGAATTAAAACGCTCGTTGGTATTTAATTACCAATGTGTTATTAATTACTCTTAAGGCGTTGAATCCCTTAACCGTTTGTAGCGGACGTCGCGCGATATATTATTATACTCGTAATGCAATAAGGTTGGAAGTGTCGATACCGGTTGGCTTGTCAACAGTCTCATTTCAAACCCGTGTCTGCCATTTCCGTGTTAAATTCACTTTTAATTTAATAAATCAATTTTTATTTATTTGCGGTAAAAGTGGTACAAAAACATTAGATGTTAGAACAAAATACAAAGTATCTCACCTTTAACCTATCTATTTATATCTATAATTATAACCAAATATTTATTTTTTAGGTATCAATCTTGCTAATTTAGTCGTACTTTATATAAACGTAAAAAAGTTTGTAGTTGTCACTGATAATATCAAGTTATTCGCGACGAAACTTTTCTGGATATATTTTTTTTTTTGCTATTTTATTTTGCAAGGCTTTAAATATTTTGATGTAATCATTTATTTTGATCTTTGAACTGTACTTCATTTTTTCATGCTAGTATTACATGAAAAATAAGGCTAACTGCGCGACGAAAAAATAGACGTGTTACGGTATTCTTCTGATGCACAGCGCCTTAAGTAAATTTGCTATACGCAAGTACGCTTTGAAATGAACATAATTTTTGACGTGATACTCGTAACGTTTTATAAATAGATGAACCCCGGCTCCACACACGAAAAAGTGTCATGCTTCGTGCGTGTGCAAGCGAGAGCGCGGAACAAGCGATAGATAGGCACGATGGGCCTAGGCGTTCAGCTTGTGACGCATCTATCTCTCTTCCACCGTTATCACGTAAAATTATTGTCCGTAAACCAATTTTACCGACAGCCATTTTTTTTAAGACTATGTCAGTCCTTATGTATGGTGTGCGCTCAGGGTTTGCGGGTCTCCGTTATTCCAACCTCCTTGACATTTATGAGCTATGCTCTTGTCGGTGTCATTGTATGGAAAGAAACGCATATAATAAATATTTTGGACGGAAATAATGGAGTGGTTGGACATAGCCTTCTTTCTTTCACACACTAGTGAACAATCCACTAGTGTGCAGGTTGCCTCACGATGTTATCTTTCTCCGAAAGAAGGTAGTGGTCAAAGGAAATTACCGTACTTTTGTAATTACGTCAGATTGGTCTACAAACTCAGAGGTACTATGGATACAGTTCGGGCTGGGCGGGGTTTGAAACTTTGAACCCGGGTCCTTTCGCTCTTAGACTACTGAGCCACTTACGCTTCTTTTCCACTATAAACTTACAATGCCTGAACAGTTTCAGACGTGTGCGGTATTGTTAATATCCTCGCTTTATTTTGAGTGACAAATCCTATATGTTTTTAGCATTTCAGTCCCTTTTTTTATTATATTTTTTTTATAAAATATACTGTATCCTCGACGATCCTTTAAAGGGGTGACTCAGACCATCAATATTAACAACTTTTCTTATGGGACCAATGCTGGGAACTCAAAAAAAATCGGCATATCCACACTAAAGAGTTCTGGCGCCCGGCCAGTTTGTGGGAATGTCGAAATATTTTTTGAGTTTCTCAGCATTGTTCCCATATGTCATATTGATGGGCTGAGTCACCCCGTTAGGGAACGTCGAGGGTCAATTAACACGCTGTATAGTATAAAACAAAGTCGCTTCCCGCGGTCTGTCTGTCCCTATTTATGCTTATCTAAGCAAGTTGCATAGTTTTAATTATCTCATTAAAACTACGCAACGAATCTTGATGCGGTTTCAAAGTCCAAACACCAGGTAATTGCTGTAAATCGTTGAGGAGTTCCCTCAATTGTCTTATGGCTCCATCATCAGATCTAATCCAGACCTTCATTACCTAAATAGAAGTGCGTTAAATTTTTAATGAAAAAAATTACAATCGCATTAGTCTTCATTACGATTTTCGAAGAATAGGCTCCGACTACTGGACCAAATTGAAAAATGTATTTTACCATTAGAAGCCTATATTATCCCTGATGAACTTAAGTCATAGAATATTTTCAAAAAGTTAGGGATCCGTATGAAAACTTTGATAATGAAACCCAGCTGTGAAAAAATACTTATATATTTATTTATATTTGAACAATGTTAATTATATGTACAAGGTAGAAAACCAACTTTTTAGGCCAATTTTTTCCTTATCCACTTCCTCATTGCGGTTGCTCTACTGCCAAATTTGGACCAGTTAATAAAAACTGATAACAAATTAACAACAAATGTATTTTTTGTCGGTGAGAAAGGGAAACCACAACGGCCGATACGATAAAAATAGCATTTTAGTAAAAATATTTCTGTTTTCGGTACATTGTATTTATATTATTTCTACAAGCTTTTATTAAAATGCAATGTATGTAACTAGGTTTGTTCGGGTGGAATCTTGCAACCCAATTTTGAAGCAGATATCTTCCACTGATTGAATTCAAATTTTGCATACTCGTTTAGTTTACTCGTAAAGTTAGCTGTGTGGAGTCATTCTAAATCCAACATGGCGGAATGCCCAATATGGCACTTCGACAATATGTTTAACAATTAATCCTTTAACTCTACATATTTTAACTATCTGATTACATCATGACATTGTTTGACTTTGGATGGGCATGAAATCTGTCTAAGTATCATCAAAATGATAAATTAAATATTGAGGCACAATAAATTTAATAGATTTTATTTTTAACTAGCTGTTGCCCGCGGCTCCGCCCGCGTTAATGTCGTTCCCCTGGGAACAGTAGAAATGATAAAAATTCCATACAAACCCCTGCCCCTTTGCTTTTTCCCCTTAAGGGGGAATTTAATACATTTCACCTGCATAGATCTTTAGCCCTTAAGGAGGGGATTTTGCCCATTTCACCTACACAGATATTTTTATATTGTAATGGAGAACTTCTTATTGTCATATTTCTAAGTAAATAAAAAAAATCCGTACAAACTTTACCCCACCTATTCTACTAAGTCTAGAAATGGAAAAATTCCATACAAACTTTACCCCCTATTTACCCCTTCAAGGGAGAATGTTGTCTGGTTCACCTAAACAGATCTTTTTTAATTTTAATTGAGAACTTGCGTACCTACTTTCAAACTTCTAAGTCCAGAAATGAGAAAATTCCATAAAACTTCAACTCCTTTGATTTTCTAAAAATCCTTTCTTAGTGCTCATTTACATCATAAAAAGAATCCCTGTGCCAAATTTCAAGTTTCTGCGCACAGTAGTTTCGGCTGTGCGTTGATATATAAGTCAGGTTTGCCTTTGGCCCGCGGCTCCGCCCGCGTAAGTGTCGATTTCTCAGGAACAGTAGAATTACCCGGAATACATTAGTTTATGACTTTCAATGAAACACCTTAATATTGAATTTCAATTGAATAACTTCAAAAACGGAAAGTTTCATACTAACTTTGCATCCCCGTTATATCCCCTTAAGGGATAATTTTTGTGAAAAATATTTTACTCGTGTTTCATGCCTTTTAGTAAAGAACCTTCATGCTGAATTTCATTCGACTAACTTCAAAAATGGCAAAGATTCATGCTTACTTTGCACCCCTATTTTACCCCCTTAAGGGATGATTTTTGAGTAAAAAATTTTACTCGTGTTTCATACCTTTCAGTAAAGAACCTTCATGCTGAATTTCATTCGAATAACTTCAAAAACAACAAAGTTTCATACTAACTTTGCAACCCGTTTTTCCCCCTAAGGAGATGAATTTCCAAAAATCCTTTCTTAGTACTCCCCTGCGTTATAAAAGGAACCCCTGTGCAAAATTTCAAGTTCCTAACCCTTATAGTTTAGGCCCTGCGTTGATATGTCAGTCAGTCAGTCAGCTTCTCCTTTTTTTTTAGTATGGATTACTATGGATAGTAAGGATAGGTATAATGCTGTCGTATAATGATGATGAATTGACTTTGGATTTTAATTTTCATAAGTCACTTATTATTTTCTTTTATTTTTGCTATGTTTGCAGGCAAACTCATGCCTTGAGTTCATTCAAATGACGATAACTTTTTTTTTAATGAACCGATTTTGATGAAACAAACTTTAAATGTTAAACTGAGTTAAAACAAAGCAATTGGTGAAAGTTTGAAGTAAATCGGTTCAGTATTTTCGGAGATAATCGTGATCATACATACAGACAGACAGACAGACAGACAGACAGACAGACAGACAGACAGACAGACAAGAAATTCCAAAAAATTTTTTTTGCTTTCTATTATTCTTTTTAAGTGTCCCTCTATCCATTTCAGTCAAAAATTCGAAATGTACAGACAAAATAATTTTACTGTTTTATTATATGTATAGATAAAGTATCTACTATTTATAATTTCTCCATATATTATAACCTCTATATACTTATTTTATTCTATATTTATTCTTCTTTAAAATTATCCAAAACTTCCACAGCTTTTTCACATAGGGAGGTGCTTATATAACGCCTCTGGGTAAAAACGAGCCACCATTTTATACTACATTCAAGTCATCTGAGTGAAGGGGATGAGAGGGTGACCTGAGGGAGCGGCCCTCCCGGATAGATTTGAAGGTACAATCATTTTTTATGCGAGGGGAAATAATGTCCGGTCGGCCTGCGCACACTGGGAGCAAGGTATTTTTATAGACGCTTTCTAATGGTTCCATTCGTGCGCCATAAAGGTGGCTACTGTAGTCACCAAAGAGCACATGTAAGAGCAAACCAGCGCAGCTCTCATCACAGTGTCTAACAGTCGCCGTGACCGAAATCGGTCAGGAACTACACACAAAAGTTAAAGATGAATCGTAGGAGGCTTTAGCTTTGTGAAACTTGTAGAATCTGTGAAATAAAAAGATATTATTTTCATATAAGTTTTAAAATATAGTCTACCAGGCCTCCTAGTGTCGGTATCAAAAACATATCTACGAGTACGCGCGGCGACCCTACAAAGGTAAAAACCGGAAAAATCCGGTAGGAACGACGCGCGTTTGGCCACATCTGTTCACCGACTTTAACGAATTATGAATAATATGTTAGTCATCTTCTTTTCGAGTCGGTCGGCAAACTGTAAAAAAATTACGCATTGCCAAATTTGACTACCTGGTTGGCGTTTGTATTAGCAGCAATCAGGTTCATTGTGCAGGTGTTGGAGTAAACCTCAACCTTGACCTTCTTATTAAATAACGAGGACTAACTTTAATACCTAGTTTAAACCATTATCCGACCAAAATAAGTCAACACTTATTACTTTGAAGTTTGGTTAATTGTCATAGTCAATTTGGTTCGAACCAAAGACAATATATTGTCTTTGGTTCGAACGGATAATGGTTTAAGCTAGCAGAACTCACCAACTTTTGAAATACTATATGGCTGTCGTATGATTGACTTTTTGTTTAAGATGTAAAAACAGTAATGAATGTTAAAATGACCATCAAAACGTTGTACACCACAGTTGCTAAATTAGCGTGTAGCCCTGCATACACTAAAGTTAATTTTCGTTTTATTATAAGACGTTTAAGTTGTGGCCGAAAATCAGGAAACGTGTTTTTAGGCGATGCGGCTAGCAAACCATCACTATTTTGCTTTCGTTTCCCACCTACACGCCCACTTAAATGCTAAACGTTGCTTTCAGGTCTTAAAGATCAGGGCTCTGTCTACCCCGCAAGGGAAAAAGTCGTGATAGTATGTATTATATAAGACGTTTTCCTCCCAGTGTGCCCTTGCCCTCCGCCGGCCCTCCGTAATAAAGAGCGTGTCTCGGGGTCGCTATAACGGCACACGCATTACTTTTTACTAGACGCGATAAGGGGAGCCCTGCGCGTTTCGGCGGAGCGCTGACCGGAAAATGGACATTTTTGGACTTCGCCCGCCATTTGGATCAGGATTTAGGATATCGATAATACTTATATCTCGGCGTACTCAAAGTCTAACAAATTGAATTCATACTATCGAAAATATATTTTTGTAAATGCAAAAATACCTCTGCTACTTCTTCACGCTTCAACCTCCTTTCTTATGTTTTTAAGAAAAATAAAAATATGAAAATTCTTTACATAATCGCCTAATGGTTTTGCGCAGCCTAATGGCTTGGGCAGAAGCAGAACTCACGTTCTTCGTAAGCGCGGCACATAGTTTCGGAATAAAATGGCTGTGACATACGGACGTACCAGATATGACGATTCTAAAAGGGTTCCGTGTTTTGCCATTCGGCTACGGAACCCTAAAAAGAACTATTTCCAAGGGATCTACATTCACATGAGCGGATCTGCAGGCGAAAGCTAGTATAGAACATATTTTAATAAGCTCAGTATGAGAATTTTATGAAACACTTATTATATACTGGAAATCAAATTCCTATGGGAAGAGATTAATGTTTTTCGTCTCTTTCACTCTTAGTATGTTTAAACTATTGAAATCAATATGCTGTATGAACCCTTTTAACTCCTGGGGTGCCATTGAAGGAATATTTTCATACGTCTTTTGAAGAAGTCCCCTCCGTATTTACTCGGTAGTTAGAGGAAGGAAACTTCATGTTTTCTAAGCGGCGTCCCTATAGAAATCAAAACTAAAACAAAAAGTTTGTCAAAGTCGTTTACTTCCATTTGCACTACACCTTTAACGAGTCAAAGGCATTTGAAGGTTTTCCTCTACACGCAACTTTGTAAGTTAGTCTATTTGGCAGTATAAGCAATAATAATATTAAATTAAACCGTCAGATAAATTTATTAAAAAAAAACCGGTCTAGTGCGAGTCGGACTCGCGCACGAAGAGTTCCGTACCAATATCTATAAAAACAGAAAAAGTCATGTTTGTTGTATGGGAGCGTCCCTCAAATATTTTATATATAAATTTTACTTAAACATTATTATTTATTTTTAAAGTGAATATATAACTAAATATTCTGTGAATATTTCAAGCGTCTACCTGTTGCCGTTATCAATATCGAGCAAAAACAAGCAGAAAAATCATGTTTGTTATATGGGAGCCATATTAATAGGGTATGGAAGCCTAAAAATATTGGACACGTATTTTTTCTTTTGCGTTTAAACAAAAAATGATAAAGATAAAGCGCGTTTTTATGAGTGAGCTCGTTACGTCCAGTTTACTCTATCTTTATATATTTTTTTTTTGTGTAATTAACAAAAGAAAAAATACTTCTCCAAAATTTTTTGATTATATAACTGACGGACTAAATATATTTTTGCAAGGAAACTAGCCTATTGCATGTGATGTGATGTGACGATAACATAACTAATGGTTTTTTTTTTTATTTAGTTATTAATTTCCTTCATATGAATGATAATTTAAATATAAATACATATTAATAACGTCTTTATCTCTTCGGGATAGACAGAGCCAAACATAACACCAAAAGCTACGATCAGCAAAATAAAAGGCTAGATTTTGATATACTCATATTAAATTAAGAAATAAAATATGGTGAAAAAATTTCAAGCAAGTGGGATTTAAACATCTAACCTCGCCTGTTCTAACCTGGGTTAGATAGAACAGGCGGTGGCTCAGTTGGAAGAGCGTAAGTCGTACATAGACTTAAGGTCGCAGGTTCAAATCCCGTCCGCTTAAAATTTTTTTTACCATATTTTATTTCTTATTTTAATAAGAGTATACCAAAAATAGCCTTTTATTTTGCTGATCGTAGATTTTGGTTTTTACACACTTAAAAATAATAAAAGGTTGGAAGACAGAAACTGCGGTGCATATCAAATTTGCGCCCAGAGTAGCAGATCCACAGAACTTCTAATATTCAGATTTAAAAATCAAAAGAAAAATCAAAATGTATTTATAGTGGAAACAGGTTTTAAGATCTTAAATTATAATTAATAGTAGTTTCACTGTTACCTGTCCTGTATGGACATACAATTTTATAAATATGGTTATAATTAATATTCGAAAAACAAAAGAAAAATGTTTAATAAGTAGGCATAATGTCAAAATCTATTCTGTCAAATTATCTTCTAAGTATTCTTTTACATTATAACAGCATTTAGCAGTCAAAAATAATTTTAATTTAATTTTAAATGTCACAATGTCTAATGTTTTAAAACTATCAGGTAATTTGTTATAAATAATAGGAGCTATTCCAATCACACTTTTGCGTATCTTAGCGGTATTGTATCCTCCAGTCGTCAGTTTCTGTCTATATTGTGTTCTTATGCGATCTGGTCTTGTTCTATTTGCAGTCCATTAAATAAACAAATGTGGATTTGCCTTAACAAATATACATATCTCTATTATATAAATGCAAGGAAGAGTCAGAAGCCTAAGAGACTTAAAAAAGGGCACACAACTTTCTCTAGATTTAAACCACACATTGCCCTTATGCACCTTTTTTGGACCTTGAAAACTTTGTCATTTTCCAATGAGTTACCCCAAAATATTACTCCATAACTTAAAAGCGGTGTAACAAGACCATGATAAGCTAGTAAAGCTACTTCCAATTTAACTTTTTTTTTCAATTTTTATTTAATAGAAGTTCTGTGAGCTGATCGCTATGTCACCAGCTGTGCCCCAAAGCAGTACAACCGGGCGTCATTTGCATACTCACTCCCGGGTAACGGCAGTGCCGGGGCGTTAGCAATACCGACTCATGGCGACTACAAATTGAATCACACTGCACTCTGACCTTTGCCCCTGTTTGATGGCGTGGCGCCCTTTACAGGTCCACCGCCTGGGCGGTCGCCCAACCGCGTACTACTCTAACGCCGCTACTGGATAACGGCGGTCTCAGGATACTTACTTACACATTTGCATACAGGTTAATTGTGAGAGAGGTTTCGGCTAATTCCGACAGAAAAATTGTTACGTCGATAGTTTCGGCTCCGGCATAAAATTGACTGAACATCCGGCGCCGACGTAACCACATTATTAGATATCTTTACCGTGACGTAACTCACGTGTACCTACAGGTGAATTTGTATCGCAAGGTCGCGACACGTGCGGCAATAGTTATACCAGTAGACGGGTCTATATTTTGTAAAAAAGTGTCGACTTTTTTTAACATGCTTAGTACCTCTATGTACAGTCAAGGACAGAGATACCTGGCCAGGCCCTCTACCTATATCTTGAATTTTCTTTTAAACTTTAAATAAAAATGTATACACCGTGTAAATAGACCCTCGACATTCCCTTAACGGGGTGACTCAGCCCATCAATATGAACAACTTTTCCTATGGGAACAATGCTGGCAACTCTAAAAAAAATTCGACCTTCCCATACAAACTGGCCGGGCGGCGGAACTCTTTTGTATGGAAATGACGATTTTTTTTTTGAGTTCCCATAGGAAAAGTTGTTCATATTGATGGGCTGAGTCTCCCCTTTAAGTAAATGTCGAGGGTACATTTACTTACACGCTGTATACAAGATTTTAATGAAGTATTCCGTAATATAAATTTTCATGTGAATATTTTCAATATATAGGAATGGGGCCTGGACAATTATCTCTGTCCCTTACTGTACTAGTACCTATATGTGTCAAAAATAAGTAATTTTAGTACATATTACTATGAGTATTGTAATTAATAGGTTTGGGTTTTGGTTCTGGATTGGACTGAGACCTTAACCGAAAGTTAATTTTCGGTTTTATTATTAGCCATAGTTTAGTCGTATGGTTTCCAGCAGAGTAGAATAGGACCACTCCTAGTCTTCCCATGGAGGTCGTAAGAGGCGACTTAGGAAATACAAGCTAAACAAAGCTCATAAACATCAATGAGACCTCTCCAACCCGTCTGGCCAGCGAGGAGAGTGTAGGCCAAATCTATCTGCTCTGGCCAAGTATGGCTCCGGTAGTACAGAGAGAGTCATGCTCCTGCAGTGGAAACTAAAAAGACCTGATGATGATGATGATTAGCCATAGTCAAATAATCCATCCAGTATTTAACAAATCAAAAAACCAGTTACCTAAAAACCCGATATTCTCACAATATATATACCTACCTAAATACTGCTTAAAATCACTAATTTTCATACTTAATAGGTGCCTATAATTATATCGTGTCGATTACTCATCGCATACAGCATTCCTTTTAATTGGATTAGTGCCTTACCGTTACTGTTATTTTTTATTTAAAAAGGTCATTACCGTTTGTGGTTAATTTTGATTTAATTGACTGAGGCGTCTAGTCGCGACGAATAAAGGTGTGGTTTCATTGTACAATACTAGTTGTCGCATCGGGCTTCTCATTAGGAAATTTAGGCTAGTTTCCTAAAAAAAAATTAGTTAAACAACTGAGGGATACGTATTTATATATATATTGTCGATAAATGACAAAGAAATAGCCCTCTGAAATTCTGTGTGAAGATTCGTGCTCTAAATAGTTTGGATGGAGTTTGGTTAACCTCATAAGAGAGATATACATGGTGAAATTTTTATCGTTTTGGACCCTTAAAGGGGTGACTCAGACCATCAAAATGAACAACTTTTCCTATAGGAACAATGCTGGGAACTCAAAAAAAAGTTTGACATTCCCATACTCTCTACAGGCAAACGCCTTAACCACTGGACCACGGAGGTAGTTCCACTCTTCACTTATTGATTGTAATGTATGACCACGCATAACTTTTTACAAAGTATTCTGATTTTGATAATTCTCTTTTTATTGGATAGGGCATAACTCGAATTAGGTCGTGTGGGAAAATAGGGGTAATTTGTTGAGAAAACCTCACAGTAAATGATCTTTAGAATTGTCAGTGTCTTGTGTGTAAACCACTAAGTCTGTGCATTTCTCGTTCATCGTGAGGTTTGTGTAATACCTTATTTGGATCTAGATCAGATAAAGCAATATCTTCAAGGGGTTTTACTCTACTAAGTGCCCTTTGGCAAACACTTTCTTTCCAAGACGAGTAAGCTGTAGTACAGCATATTCCTAAGCATACTGGTTGTGGAAATATATATAATTTCTGTATTATAATTTTGCTATAACTATGGGTCTATTAAGTCTCCTTCCAAGTTGTTATTATTTTCTTCTAGCGATTTTTTTCGATAATTAGATGTATGCAGATAACAATTAGATGATTGTCGTTGTTGCAACTGTTCTAGTTGTTTTTGGGGGGTTATCGTAAGTGGTGTCAGTAAAAAATATTCAGAATTTACACACTGACAGATGTATTTTCAATGATCAAATTCCTACTATGTACGATATTCGCAAATTATAAATATAAGTAGATCGTGTACTTCATGAAGTATCTGAAACCTTAGGGCCCCTTGCACATGGGAGTCAAACGACCAGTAAAAAACACCTCCAAGCTCTTGTCTACAATGGACGGCTACAGTTGTATCATTCAGCGTGAGTATGGCATAGCATAATAATAATAAATAAATATTTATTGTCTCATTTTACAACTCATACAATAAAATGTTAAAAACAGCTCACAGCAATCCTGACTACGATCAACCAACCAACATCTTGGACCAACATCTTGCAACCCACCATCGAACGAAAAAAACTACTAACCCACCAACGAAAAAAACTAGGAATAAACCTATATCTCGAGTGGTGGGAAGCATAATGACTGCACCACCAGCAGACCCGGCAAAAAACGGAAGCTTGACTTAAAAACTATTTCACATATTGCATGAAGTAGGAAAACAATTTATGTGTAAATAGTACTATTGGTTACGGTAATTCCCAAACTAGATTTTTGAGTTATTTGGGAACTGACATTTTAAAAATGAAATTTACAAAAAAAAATTACAATAAAATGAAGGAAGTTGCTCTCGGCCTATAACTATGATCCCTAAATACATTTATTAGAGCATATAACAAATTGGGAAATCCTTCTTCGGCATTGTCGTTATCTACGTGATTATTAAAAGCTGATTCATGACGAACATTGACATCGACTTTTCGATTGTTGTATATGATATTAGGTGAAAGCTCAGTTGTGGCCAAATACTCGATATGTGCTTCTTCGTGATTGGGGTTACCCTGAGCTGCAATACAATCTATAAAGTATTTATCTCCTTCCAATAATATGTAGAATCCAAGTATCTATGTTGCTTTTACACCAATCATTAGGATTGACAACAAAAAATTATTATTTATTATTTATTTATTTATTTATTTCTTCTTACACTATGCCACACTAGCAACATTTGCAATCACTATTTTTTTTTTTTACTAAATTTTTTATGAGGCATTTGTCTCCCATCTCACCTGATGGTAAGTGACGATGAAGACGCGGATGTTACACGCCTATCCAAGAGATACCCATTTATTCTACTTTTGAATGTCCCGGGACTGTACTTGTCTGGGAATATAGACGCAGGCAGTTCATTCCACACCTTAGCTACTCGAACCAAAAAGGAACTGTCAAAGCGTTTAGTTCGACTCTTTGGTATTCCAACGATAAAAGGGTGAAACTTCTGTCTGCGCCTCGTAGTCCGATGGAGGAATGGTGAGGGTTCAACTAGCTCAAAGAGCGCTTTCGCACACTCTCCAAAATGGATCCTATAAAATACCGATAGGCAAGCAACTATGTATTGCCGACCACGTGACTCTGGACTAAATCGTTCATTGCCCTGATGAAAAGAACCACGTTATAAAGATACATTGTTACTCAAGGCAGTATAGTTATTTGTACATACAGTTGACCGCAATTTGTTCTTTACTATTATGACCCGGTGCGGGTTCATCAGCAATTTGTGTTATTATAAAAATATCGATCACAGTAGGAAAATATAAACAAGCATCTTTATTGAATACTAGCTGTTTTCCCGCGACTTCGTCTGCGTAAAACACACCCTATGTTCAGTGCAGATAGTGTAGCTTCCCAGCTGTGAAGATTTTTTCAAATCCGTCTTGTAGTTTCGGAGCCTATTCGCGTCAAACAAACAAACAAATCTTTCCTCTTTATAATATTAGTATAGATATTATTCCTTAGGAGCCACTGCAATGCTAATTAAAGTTTACCTATATATATTTGAAACTTTCTAGAATGATCATATTATCACGACTGTCTCCTACGAGCACTAATCCAGTTTGATTAGGTTCAAGTGGAAGTTGCTCCGCCAGCTCGACTATATCTTGAGAAAAATGATTGCCTGCCCTTTGCATCAATCCTGACTCAAACGATTTTGAACTTTTATTATTTTAAGAAATGGCACTACACTGCAAATAAAACTTTTCTCAATTTCCGATAAGTCATCAACTTCTGTAGGCATCACATTGAAAGTCGCTCTCTTCATACCTAAACTCTTCTCTCTCATTTGAAAGTTGCTCTTTTATCAGATCTAAACGACGATAGCACTGCTTATCGCCTTCTTGCAATAACCTATCGTTAATGTTTTCTCGTCCTTTCTATTTGCTTCCTTTCTTTTTCTCAGTATTAGATTCGTCTCAATATCTTTTTGGGGATAAATAGAATGACCACCAAGAAAAAAATCACTTTGTATTGCCAAAAATAGTAAATGATTACCAAAATTAAATCCGAAAGACCAAAAATATTACAACTTGTCGGTATATAAAGCCAGCTTTTTGTTAAGTATTTATATTATACAACAAATAAGAGTTAAAGTACGATTTTACAACAGTTAATAGCTAAAGTAAGGTAGGTATTAAGGTCTCTTCATCTTCTCTTCATAATCGTATCCTCATGCCTGAGGGTCGTGACCATCGGTAGCAGCTCCCCTCACAATAGTTTTCCACCCTGAACGGTCTTGCGGCAGGTGTATTATTAAGGTATGGTATTAAGGTAGGTAACGGCTATTTTAAAATATATAGTAGTAATAAATAAAAACTTTTTAACATCTCTCGCTTGCAAACGGAACGTGACTCTTTTCCGTGCGTGCAGCCGGCGTTCATCGATTTATAAGACGTTATACCTTCAAAATGCGCTCTCCGCACGACCACTCGCAATGACGTGCGCCCTTACGTGTGTGCCCGGTCGGGTTGCTCTCTCGCTGACATTAACGTGACCCGTCAACGCTCGGCATTTTCCGGCGAAGGGGCGTTTCGCGCCGCGCCACGCACCACGCTTTACTTTACGCAAACAATTAATTTTCTTGTTTAGCGCCGACTTAAAATTTCTTAGTTATACTTACATTAGTATAAGAACGCCCTTTGGTGATGTTGTCTAAAAGGTTGAGGGCACTCTGCCCTCGCCTCAAACGCCCGGTGAAGTAGCGAAAGCTCACTTGGAGCTAGCTAAATAGTACTTCCAAAAAAAAAATAGATATTAAGGTTAAATAACAAAGGTTTATTATTTCTAAGCTTTTCAGATTTTCGTGCGGGTTTTTTTTTTGTTAAAAAGTTTTTATTTAAATATAGTCTAGCACTGGGCGTTGAAAACTTACGCGTTCCGCTTTAGAGCGGTTAGTGTAAGCTACGTTCAAAGATAATGTTAAGGCGTCTGTTTTGACCATTACCTAGCATAACGCTACCGGAGTTAATCACTAAATGTATTAAAAAACATTAATGTTGGCGTCTTACTAATAGACATTAACATTTGACTGTGCATCATCATGCTTAACTTAGTTGTACTTAGATACTCGTATTGTACGAGGCATAGGGCTGTCTAAGATATCAAATATGTATTTACAATATACGGACAATTTATCTTTTTTAATTGCATTGTAGTTTAGATTGATACATCATAGTTATTAAAAAAAGTTTGTAATCTAGATTAAGCATTTCAACACATTTTTTTTTGTTATGAAATAAATAAATTGAATTGTTCTTTTTTTCCACATAATCAAACTTATTAAGGGGCTTAGATCGGCGGAACTAGCGACACTCATCATTTTATTCTTTTACTCATTTCAATTCAGATCAAATTTAAAATAAAACTGTAGTTCGGTAGTTATATTACTGTTAGTATTTTTTGGTATTACTGCCGTATAAATTAAGAGAATAGTTTATTTCCGCCAATAGGATATTTTTGGAATCAACATTTCTCTTAATTTATCAAATACTTAATAATGAAAACTAATACCAAAAACATTACAAGAGAAGTACACAATTAGGTTTTTTTATTTTAATTAATTTAATAGTAAAAGAAATAAGATTATGGGTGGCGCTAGTTTCGCTACTCTAAGCCTTAAGTAACTAAATATGTTTTAATGTGTACAATATACTAACCAAGTAGTTAGTCATGTATAGAAATTGCGTGCATCTTTTTTCTTTTTACTATGATTCACATTTCATGTAATTACATATTCAATAATAAATAATAATAGCCATTGTTGTTGGTTGCACACAGTTGGTTGCACTATTCCAATCTTGCCTGCAGAGCTGTTCATACTACGATGGCTGTTTATCTGCAACCTCACCAACTAGGCTTTGGGACCCCACTAGGGTGTGCGGCCGCAATCCACGCGGCTAGAGCTTTTGCTATGGATCCCGCTGACGAGAATTGTGTGATCGTCAAGCTTGACCTCAAAAATACTTTCAACAGTGTAGAAAGGGATATTATTTTGCCAGAGGTAAAAAATCTAGTACCGTCTTTGCATCTTTTTCTACATTAATGTTATGCAAAACCAAACAACCTATATTATAATAATAAATCATAATATTCCATCCCAAGTAGGAGCTCAGCAGGTCAGCAGGGTGATCCTCTCGGTCCACTCATCTTTAGCTTGTCGATCCACCGCTTAATAACCTCTTTAAAGTCACCTTTAAATATTTTGTTCCTTGATGATGCTTTGATTGGTGGATTCGCGGAATCCCTGATTTTAGGAGTCTCTTAACGGGCTTAGAGCAGATAGGTTTAAAGTGATTTATTCTAAATGTAAAATTTTACCTAGTGGAGAGAGCGTCAAAGAATACTTTAGTATGTTTGATCATCTTATCCCAAACGTAAGAGAGCTTGACCAAAACACTTTTGAACTCTTAGGTGCGCCACTTTTTCCAGTAGCCACCCCGGCCGCTTTAGGTTCAAAGCTACAAATGCTTTTGCGGTGTCAGGATCGTCTTGCGAACCTATCAGCCCACATAGCTCTAATATATACTGTTTCACGCCTGCTTTTCACAACCCAAATTGACCTATCTTATTCGAACTGCTCCCACTTGGTTCTTTCCCGATTCCGTCTTGGCACTATAAGAATTGCACTATAAGGGCCACTTTGGAGAAAACCATAAATATTAATTTAGAAGACAGTCAGTTCTATAAAGCTGCATTACCAGTCAGGCACGGCGATTTAGGCGTAAGGAGCATTTAGACTGTAGGTCTTCCTGCATTCCTTGCATCTTCGTATGGGGTTGCTGATCTTGTTATTAATATTCTTCACTTACAAGGTACAAGACCTAAAACTCCCCTATATAACGACGCTTTGGAGGTATGGAAAACTATGTGTCCTAACATCCAGCCACCTGTAAATCTTAATTCTCAAAAGGCATGGGATGATTTATGTTTAAAGCTCTTCTTGATGGAATTTAACGAATTTTCGATAGGTTTAGATATCGCTCGTTTATAGGCTGCATCTTGCCCAAAGTCGGGCGCCTGGCTCCAAGCTTTGCCCTCACCTCAACTAGGTACACATTTGGAGGATAACATGATACGGGTTACAGTAGCTTTAAGGCTAGGGTGCAAAATCTGTGAACCACATCGTTACTCATGCGGTGAAAATGTTGACACCAGCGCTCAGAGTCCCCAGCATTGGTCCCATAGGAAAAGTTGTTCATATCGACGGGCTGAATCAGCCCTTTAAGGGTCCAGAACGATCAAAATTTCACCGTGTATAGTAAGCGGTTTTTTCCATAGGTTACTCCCCAGCATGACCATAAACTTTTTCTAATAAATGTAACATGTAAAAAAGAATTAAAAAAAAGATGTGAAACGTAGATTTAAAAATAAAACTTTTTTAAAAAAGCTTTTATTTAAACGCTCAAACGGAAGAAAATATTTTTTTCCTTAAAAATGTAAATATCAACTTATAACCTCATTATATACAATTTATATGATCATAAAAGCTTGTCGCGCGATTTAATTACCTATCAGGATTTAATTAAATTGAAATGGAAAATATAATAAACTTGGTACATAATGAAATTGGTACTAGTTTATTTACAAATCGCGCGACAAGCTTTTATGATCATATAAATTGTATATAAGGTTATAAGTTGATAGTTAAAATTTTTAAGAAAACTTTGTTTTCTTCTTTTTGAGCGTTTAAATAAAAGCTTTTTTTTAAGTTATTTTGCATTTTATTTATTTTTTAGTTATCAGGGTTCGCCCAGGTGCCCTGAGGTGGTACGTTCACGACATCATATTACACACCGATGCGACTCAGTCGTTGGCACGGCCTCACCTTGACTTGGGTGTTTGGGTGAATTCGCCACTTATTTCAGCTTGCAGCTTACTTGTGCCTGACGAAACACAGTTCCGAGTTTGATTTTGGAGTTGTCCTTCTCCTAGACAGGTTGCAGACCGGTGCTGATGACGCCCATATCGCCAAATTAAACAAGTCATTTACTCTCAATAAGCCCTTTCATTGAAACCCTTAAATAATAACTATTCCTCTATCTTGGATAATCCGCTATATTGGATTTAGAATGACGCTACATTATTTTTCGAGTTACTCCCAACAAACCCTTTTATTTGATATCCATATTGCAGAAATGCATTAAAAATAACTACTCCGCCATCTTGGATGGTCCGCCATATTGGATTTAGAATGACGCTACATTATTTTTCGAGTTACTCTCAATTATCCCTTTCATTTGATACCCATATTGTAGAAGTGCATTAAAATTAACTACTCCGCCATCTTGGATGGTCCACCATATTGGATTTAGAATGACGCTACATTATTTTTCGGGTTACTCTCAACAAGCCCTTTCATTTGATATCCATATTGTAGAAATGCATTAAAATAACTATTCCGCTATCTTGGATGGTCCGCCATATTGGATTTAGAATGACGATACATTATTTTTCGAGTTACTCTCAATTATCCCTTTCATTTGATACCCATATTCTAGAAGTGCATTAAAATTAACTACTCCGCCATCTTGGATGGTCCACCATATTGGATTAAGAATGACGCTACATTATTTTTCGGGGTACTCTCAACAAGCCCTTTCATTTGATATCCATATTGTATAAATGCATTAAAAACAACTATTCCGCCATCTTGGATGGTGTGTGATATCATTCTAAATCCAATATGGCAGATATTGGATTTAGAATGATGTCACACACCATATCGTGCATTGTCATCCATACTAAACGTGTATACAAAATTTCAGCTCAATCGGTTGAAGATATCTACTTCAAAATTGAGTTCAAAGATTCCACCGTAACAAACATACTTACATACATACATTGCAAGCTAAATAAAAGCTTTTAAAAATGGCGTCCTTCTATGATGTAAAATGTAGCTTGTATAATGTACGATTTTGTACAGATTTTTTTTATTATTAATTTTAAAATGTTGGAACAATTGCAATAAACGGAGTTAAATAAACTGACAATATCTTATACATAGCTGCTAAAAAAGGAATGTGTGTCTCTAAAGTTTATGTATATGTGTGTATGTAAATAAGTAAGAAATTTTTTTTTTTTTTTTTACTAAATATTGAATTAGGCATTTGTCTCCCATCTCACCTGATGGTAAGTGACGATGAAGACGAGGATGTTACATGCCTATCCAAGAGATACCCATTTATTCTACTTTTGAATGTCCCGGGACTGTACTTGTTTGGGAATATAGACGCAGGCAGTTCATTCCACACCTTAGCTACTCGAACCAAAAAGGAACTGTCAAAGCGTTTAGTTCGACTCTTAATGTAGATACTTATGTACATGTGAGTTTCTTTATTCCAACATTACCTCTAAATGGCTATTCAGATTTCAATGTATGAGATAGAATCCTTAAGTTAACCTAAAGGACATAAGCTATACAGCGTGATTTTGTACCTATGAACTATAAACGAAAAATAAAATTGAACCTCCCATACAAAATTGACGATCAGCTGGGCGAATTTCTATGAGAAGTCAAATTTTTATTTTATTTTTTACCTTTTTTTTCTTACATTTCCGTATTCAATTAGGGATTCTGATTCCTGGATTTTAATATCGTTCATAGGTAAAAAATCACGCGGTGTTTTATAGGCATCGGGTTTATTTTACTTTAGAAAAATTTGATGAGGTCTAGTACGGAGTGACAACCCTAATGAAGGGTTTGGTGCGAGATATCGAACTGCCGTTTAACGAGTGAAAGCGATTAATAAACGATGTTTCTTTACTGATTTGCTTGGTCAACATTTGAACAATATCGTACGAGCAAACCTGCACGTACGATGCTACTGATATTAGCTAAAGCTAAATATGAACGACTTAGGTAACTAAGTACTTTGATATACCTTCCAAAATCTAAGTTAGATATGTGAGACCTCGACCTGTCCCGCGCTCTAGTCGAGTTCCCACATATTTTATAAGGAAGTAGAGAACAGAAGACTCGACACACCAGTAGATTAAATGTATTTGTCACAGCTTAACTTCTATAAATATAATAATGTATTACAGATCAGAGACCGTAGGAACCAAGTAAACAGTCCGAGAGATGATGGTAGAATGAGCCATGACCGAGAGAGAAAATGATCCAAAAATGGAATGAAATGAAATTTGAAATAAAATGAGGAATGAAAAGTGGACAGGATGAGAAAGAAATGAGGTTGGAAGAGATGCAGCATGCAGGTGGCATGCAGCAACGTTACAGGTACCTATATGCACTGTACAGTCCGAATGCTCCGTAGTTTTCTTATTTCTGTTACACGCATGATTTTCTTAAATCTTTGTATTCTATGTGATTGGCTCGATTGTAGAGTAATAAAGCACCACACCTTGCTGCTTGCAACAAATAATGATATGCAGTATTTTTTTAAAAATGGAACCCTTATAGGGACACTTGGTTGTCCGCCTGTCTTTCTGTCTGTTTGTCGGTCTGTCAAGACCCTTTTTCGTAGGAACGCGACTCTTTTTCGAGATATCAAGCTGAAACTCATATCAAATACTCAGTCTACTGTCCCTTAGAGCTGTAAAAACATCAAACTTCAAAAGATACAGCATGCAAGGGATTCAAAACCTACATACAGGGTACTTCCCAGGTACTCAGAATCTTAAAATTTGGTACAAAGTAACGTCTTAAAACACACATAAAGGAAAAATTGCGAAAAGCATATTTTTTTTAGTTACATCGTATAATAAAAACATTTTTAATAATTTTCGACACTTGCAAGGGAATCAAAACCTACAGGAAACTTCCCGTGAACACAGAATCTTAAAATTTGGTAGGAAGCAACGTCTTATAACACAGATATAGGAAAAATTACGAGAAGCATATTTTTTTTTAGTTACATAATTTAATAAATATATTTTAAATAATTTTTCAACACTCGCAAGGGAATCAATACCTACAGGGTACTTCCCCTGAACTCAGAATCTTAAAATTTGGTACGAAGCAACGTACCGTCTTATAACACAGATATAGGAAAAATTACGAGAAGCATATTTTTTTTTCTTACATCGTTTAATAAATATATTTTAAATTATTTTTCAACACTTTGCAAGGGAATCAATACCTACAGGGTACTTCCCCTGAACTCAGAATCTTGAAATTTGATACGAAGCAACTTCTTATAGCACAGATAAAGGAAAAATTGCAAAAAGCATTAATTTTAAGTTACATCATATAATAAAAAACAAAATTCAAACTAATTATATATAATGTACGGGACCTTACGTGCGCGAGTTCGACTCGCACTTGGCCGGTTTTTTTTATTTAATTATATACCTAATGCGAGCCAAGAACGGTACAAATTGCTA
Source organism: Elegia similella (assembly GCA_947532085.1). Lineage (NCBI taxonomy): Eukaryota > Metazoa > Arthropoda > Insecta > Lepidoptera > Pyralidae > Elegia > Elegia similella. The sequence goes on from OX383927.1 coordinate 9,347,563, forward strand.
ATGACACGAGTTGCGAAAAAATAGAGAATAGGACGAGCTGCGAATAGGACGAGCTGCGAATGGGACGAACTGCTAATAGGACGAGTTGTAAATGAGACAAATTGTGATTTGGACGAATTGCGAATGGGACGATTTGCGTCACACCCCATGAAAGATTATAAGCATACCAAACTTCATGTCCATACTGACAATGGAAAATTCATTCCTTGAATCATGACGTAGGTAAGTAACGCTTACCACAAAAATCGGGAAAGTGCGAGTAAGGTGACTTATCCAGTCAAAATTATCAACTTTTCCTATGGAACCAATGCTGGAAACTCAAAAAAAAACATTTTCATCAGTGTTTGTTTTCAGTATTCGGCCGGCCCGGCAATAGGCTAGTTGCCTAAAAAAATATAATTAGTCCGTCAGTTAGATATTCAAAAAATATTGGACACGTATTTTTTATTTTGTCGATTAATCAAAAAATGATAAAGATATAGCCCTTTGAAGTTTCGTGTGACGTCATAGTTTGCTACAATTTTTAGCAAACTTTGACGTCACGAGCCCCCACTCCTGAACTTTGACGCGCTTTATCTTTATTATTTATTGTATAATTGACAAAAGAAAAAATACGTGTCCAATATTTTTTGATTATCTAACTGACGGACTAATTGTTATGTTATTATTACGACCCAGGAACCTAACCTAAATGTAAAAAAAATGACTTCCCAGCATTGGTCCCATAGGAAACATTGTTCAATTTGATGGGCTGAGTTACCCTTTCACGGGAATGTCGTTGGATAAGTTAAACGCTGTATTTTTTTAGATTTTTCACTCACCTATTTTAAAATTTAGAGGGACACACACATACACATTTTACAACTTTAGAGTCAAGTGTCTCTCTTTTAAAAAAATGTCTTTGAGAAAGTTTGGTGATTTTTCATATTAATTTATTCATTTATTCATCGCTTACATGTAATACATAATATAAAGATGATACAAAGCACCGATAATATGTCATGTACATGTACCCTGTCAGGGTATCGCGATATAAATTTACAACACATTATTAAATAAAATATTAATTGGAATGTCAAAATGTAAATAAGTCAAAGCATTAAAGTTTGTCAAAATTAAATATTTAATACACATAATTTTAATGCCTATCAGCCATATACTCTCCCATTGTTTAAAACATTTATTAATAAGATAGCATTTCAACCTATTTACGAAAGTCTGGTCCTTCTCAATAGTAAGTAGTTTTGTTTAGAGTCATTGCCATGTATGGGACTCACACCCTTACTTTTTTTTATTTTTGTATTAAAAACGTATAGCGGTTCATAATATAAATCTACATACCAAGATTCAACGATATACCTAAAAGTTTCGAAATAAAGTGAATGTAACAAACTGACGGACAGACAGATTAAGGAATCTATAAGAGTTCCATTTCTGCCATTTGGCTTCGGAACCCTAAAAATGGATTGCCATAGAAATAGCATTTATTTCTGTTGGATAAGAGGAAATACTTATATTCAGCTTAAAACCTGAAAACACCACAATTGAAATAAGTTTTTTGGCATAAAAATAATGCTCCAAATATTTACGCATAATTTTTCTAAGAATGTGTTATGTGTTTAAAAAAATCAATGCGAATTATTTAAATAATAAAGATATTTTATGTCAATCAAAATTATGTATTTAAACTGCTGCATAATACTATTTTTATAAGATTTGAATTACATCCGTGCTTAAAACTCACATTGTGAACAAAGAGCGAATCAAGTCATATTATGTAGATCTAATCCTCAGTAGCTATACCTAATTAACACCTGATGAAATATAGTGAATCATGATGGGAATAAAAATAAAAAATCATATATATGTTTTTTTATTAATCTCTATGTTAACTTATATCTAATCGTATAAAATTAATCTCTAAATTGACATTTTAGTTTATATTTATTTAATTTTATATTAATATAGTTTTCTTTTTTAATAATTGTTTTTAAGAACTTAATTTTAATCGATCAATATCGCTTAGTCCATAGTTTATACTATAAATACACTTAGTCCATAGTTTCGGAAACTGTTTAAAACTTAGCATGTAGATATCTTTAATGATTTTTTTGTTATGGAGAGCTGGGATTGCAAACACAAGTATGGTTTAACACTTATGTTTACTTAAATGTAGTCCCCATTCACAATGTAGAAATTTAATCCAAGATATATTATTAGTAATGTTTTCTGAATGAAAGAAAATACAGTATTAAAATTAGTCCGTCAGTTAGATAATTAAAAAATATTGGACACGCATTTCTTTCGTCTATATTATTTATTATAAAGATAAAGCGCATCAAAGTTCACGGTTGGTTTACTACTGATATGCTCATATTGTACAGATGTTCATTTTCGTCTTCGCGGTCCAAAATCTTTTTTTAACGTAATAACGTCTAATAAATCGAAGAACATCGGCTACATGCACGAAGAATGTCACGTTCCGTAGGTCCAGCAGTAACAGCAGCAGCAGCAGTAGTCGTATCTATCAATCATCTATCTCTCACCGTTATCACGTTAAATTATCGTCCGTAAACCGACTTTAAAGATAAGCATGTTTTTTCTAGCCGTGTGGTTTCCGGCAGAGAAGAATAGGACCACTCCAAGTCTTCCCATGGATGTCGTAAGAGGCGACTTATATATGTATTTTTGTATTACAATAAAAAAACAATATACTTACACATAAACATGAAATTGGATTTATTTTTATAAAAAAAAATACATACTTTTTGGATCCGATTCAAAGTTAGAATTAAATTCAAAGTGACCCAAGGTGACTGTACTTCAAAAATTACTTACAATCATTTTGGGCATTCAACTCTAAACGTACGGTATGAGGATCGATCGCTCGAACTATGGAAACCAGGTGTCGCAATTAACCTTCACGTATTTCACTAAGTAAGTATCTTATTAAATTTATTCATCGCTAGAGATGTCTGAATAAAGTTGTACATACACCGAATATCATTATATCTTTCATTGGTAATGTTTATTTTTTTCTCGTATCAAGTTTAATAAATTATGTTTAGTTCATTTAAAATGTTACATTTTATTGGGCTTGCGTTTGTCAGAGCACACAATTTTATATCCTAATCCTAATCCTAACTAATATTATAAATGCGAAAGTGAGTTTGTTTGTTTGTTTGTTACGCTTTCACGCCGTAACTACTGAACCGATCATCGTAAAATTTTGCATACAAGTTCTCTGGAGTACGAAGAAGGACATAGGCTACCTTTTATCCCGGGAAAAAATACTATTCCCGAGGGATCGACATTAACGCGGGCGGAGCCGCGGGCGATAGCTAGTTTTAGATATAAAGGGGGGGTTTTAGTGTAAAGTTAAATCAAAATTGGGGGGTTGCAACCCTTGTCCCACGGCCGCCATCTTGGAAGCCTTAAAAATGAATAAATTAAAAAAAATTACAATGAAAAGTGTTCCTTAAAACACCATTTATAAAAATGCTCTGATAGAAAAAAGTTATATAGTAGCAGTGCCCGCGACTTCATTCGCGTACATTTTATGTTATGTTGATATTGATTAGGACCCCTATACAAATTACAATTATTAATTTTCATACTACTAAGTGCAGAAATGAGAAAATTTCCATACAAACTTTATCCATGGGGGGAATTTTGTCCATTTCACCTTTACAGATATTTTTTGATTGTAATCAGGAAATGATATACTTATTTTCATACTTCTAAGTCTAGAATATTTTTTAAGTCTATTTTTTCATTCACTGTTATTTTGATAAACTCTTAAAAATCTGGTGAAAGAATTCCATGCGGGCGGGCCTCGACCTAGGACGCTGGTTCGAGTCCCGCCCGCATGAATTTTTTCACCAAATTTTATTTCTTAATTTATTAAGTTTCTAAGTCCAGAAATGAGAAATTTCCATACAAACTTTACCTACCCCCATTATTATTACCCTTTAGGGGGGAATTTTGACTATTTCGCCAACATTGATCTTTTTAATTGTAATTAAATAAGAACTTATATACCTATTTTCATACCTCTAAGTCCAGAAATTAGCAATTTTCTACATAAATTTTACCCCTTTAGGGATTGGATTTCTTATTGCACACTTGCAACATAAAAGAAGCCCCTGTACCAAATTTCAAGTTTCTAGGTACAGTAGTTTCGGCTGTGCGTTGATATAATAAGTCCAGCGACTCCGTTCGCGTACGTTTGTATGGGGGCCACGTCTATTCATAAGCGGAGAAAAAAAATGTAGCTTATTCTGTGTACTGTACGCCTATATGTTTTTCTGGCAACTTTCAGAAAATTCAGTTAGTTCATTTAATAGTTATGGAGCAACATACATACATACATAAAGAAAAAAAAATAACTTTACCCCCTTCATATCTAAACATTAAAATGCGTCCTCTAACAAACGCTACCCTAAATATAACTTTCCAGTGGACAATTGTAAACCGTACTGTATTTTTTACTACAAAAATAGGTATTTAGTTTAAAATTTTAATCACTGCTTGTATGTATATAATGTAAATTCAAAATTAGAATCGCCTTTTATTGGCTGGCTCGAATAACCTTGACAAAAATAAAAAGAGCGTTCCTTTTTTAATAGCGACTCGGCTATTGGCTGATCGGTTGACTTAAAAAAGTTCAACGCCCCTCAGAAGCGCCTCCCTTCAGCTTTTAAGTATGGGCTTTTTTAGGAATAAAAAAAAGTTACGCGGGGGAATAAAACATGGAGCGTTAAATAAAATAGGGGAATAGTTACATATCTACATACATTACTTTAAATATCTACAATGATTAGAATTTAGAATAGTTTAAACAGGTACCTATACCGTTATATCGCTTAAGTAGTTAACTCCTTTCATTACGTAGTTGTTTTCTATTTTATTGTTATACCCATAACTAATAGCGTATAAGCCATTTAATAAAACAACACATAAATATCGCATTAGAACCGGGAACACAATAGTAAAACAATCTCATTTCCCTACATTGATTGTCTCCAAATAACTGATGGGTTACCGCCGCCGCCGGTGGTTTATTACAATAACAACTGTAAGGGACGCTTATTTTTTATTATTAATATCGCATAAACAATAACTTAATAAGTTGATCCCCACCCCGCGTTAGCTCAGCGCGTATTGGTTCGAGTAAAAATAGGCTGTGGGGGTGTGAGTGAGACGCGTGTATCTGTGAGTCATTACTTCTCGCTTGCGCATTGGAACTCGTCGCCTCTCAATGTAGAATACATTTATCGATGTTTGGGGCATAAAAATTGACAGGCTTTTTTTCAGTTCATTGTAAGCTACCGAAGCGGTCATACCGTTCCGAGCGCGCGCGCTGAAGGGTTGTGCCCAAAAAACATAGTGAACTATTTTATTTTGTTTGTGAAACTTAAGGACTAAAGTGAAGTTATTGATGACATTTGTGTGTTGTGTTTAATTTTGACAAGTTTAACTTAAAGGGGAAGGTACGTTAATTTGATTTATATATTTCTTTAAAATAACTAGTAAGCTTTTTATATTTATTTTATTATAATTTTGTGTACGTGCAGTGGGCAGCACATGTTTTACAATTGAATTTTTAATAAAACTTATATGTTTAAGACAGTCTTTAATACTGTTTTTGGTACATATATAAATATTTATTTGCCACCCACACACTTTCTCGATTTTTTTTCCATTGCATATGCGTTTTATATATATTTTGTTTTATTTCGATGCTATACTTAAGCACATGATATTTAAACTTTTTAACATTTTACAAAAATTCAATTATTTTTTTCTTAACATTTTACTTAATTTTAATTCAATATTTAAACAAACTTAAATGTTAAAAAGTAGCGCTGGAAGCTCTAATTCTTTAAACTTATGTTTACGGGACATAATACATCCATACAAAAAGTTGTATAAGTTTTCCCCGATGCACGTTTATGTCTATTCTTAGCTTTAAACGAGTGTATATTTAAAATTACCTACGTTTATAATCTAGGCACAATGTAATATATACATAATTAAAAATATCTAACAGAACATAATCAACATAAGAATTGTTGTGATTATGAGAAGGGTTTCCCAATTTCAAGATTACATTAGGTCAAGCTATGGATTTTTCCATCAGTTAATAGAGAATTTGAGACAGCTAGGAGGATGATATCCTATTTTTACTATAAATTATTTTATTTAAGAAATCACTACGTACCTACCTACTAACCTAAGCATCTACACAAGTAGCGTGTTCTTATAAAGAAGTATGTAACCTATATTATTGACTAGCTCCGTGGCGCAGCGGTCAACACGCCAGCCTGCGACACGGAGTGACCGGGTTCGATCCCCGGCCAGGTCAAGATGGAAAATGATCTTTTTCAAATTGGCCTGGGTCTTGGATGTGTATCTATATATGTATTTGTTATAAAATATAGTATCGTTGAGTTAGTATCCCATAACACAAGTATCGAACTTACTTTGGGGCTAGCTCAATCTGTGTGATTTGTCCGTATATATTTATTTTATATTACTGTTCGGTGACCACTCAGATAGGCTTGGATGCACACATAATAAAAAAAGGGTCCCCTCGCCATACCGACCCCATCATTGCTACACGTGCCAAAATTTTCTAAACCTTACATTCTTAACAAGACTCGTAACTTCCTCTTTATAATAAAACATACCGGGAATATCTAAAATCATTGCACGCATATACGAAATAATTTGTACAAAAACAAGTGGTAATATTGAAATATAAATTTATCAGTCTGGGATACGTCTGGACGCAGAAGTCAGTGATTAGAACCACACCACACGAGGAAAACGATATCAAGCTTAAACGCTAGTAGAATATTTTTCAACCAAATTCCTCGTAATCAGCGTATTTTCAACAATTCGGGGATTAACTACGGATACAATAAAATCACTGTAATAAAACTAGCTTACTTAATCCTGTTTACAGCCTAAATACAATATTGACAAAGCTTTAAAAAATTAGGGCCGCTTTTGTCAAAACCCGTCCCAAACGACGTCGGTGATTGTAAAACTTTAATATTAGCATTTATTTACAATTATCTTAATCGATTGTCGGAACCTTTTATGATTATATAATTATTACACCATCGCTAAGTAGGTATATACCTACGTGTCCGCTGAGTGTTGCCGTTCCGCATTTTTTTGCGTCGCCAACTGCTGAGCAGGCGGATTTTTTACGACTGTTTATACGTTATGCAATATGAAAGGAAATACATAAAAATGCTAACTACGAATTCTGATAACGTGTCTCTAGACATAAACATATGAATGTATCTCGTTATTCAATATTCATTTATCAACAGGAATGATAAGCTGCGCCTCCCCTGCCGGCATGCCGCCAGCACCTCACTCTGCACACCCCCAGGCTTGGGGCTCACTCCTGCAACCTCCCACTGTGGTTAGTATCTAGAAAACTAATTCCGTACTTACGGAACATATAAACTTCTTATTTCTTCTCAAATTGTTAAAAACTGTTCTAAATAATTAATTTTCTTCATAGAAAACGGAGCCGATGGACGAAGGAAGTTTCTCGAAGGAGCAAACCAGTGGTTTCTACTCAGAAGGCTTTCACAGTGCTTCACCGTCTTCATCCAGCAAGGACTCCAACGGCCACTCGCCGCGCAGCGTCGGCAGTGGTGGCGAGCCATCACCGTTCTACGACAACATGCCACTCAAAGCTAAAGCTAACCTTGGTATGCACCTAGACTCTTACCGCGGCGGAATGCCCTATAGTCTGCTTACTCCGCCAGGGTTTGAACACCGCGCCAACGATGGACGAGATTCCTCGCCTGGATACGAGACCTCTTATTCTCCGAGATCACTAGCGCCTCCTGCTCATGTATCCACCCCTCTTACAAGAGCTGATGCGACGCCACCTAAATCCCCCAGAACTCCATCGTCACCAGAAAGAGACCACGAAAGGCGGTTTGACCGCTTTCATGACTCTGGATTTGATGGAGTATCACAGGGCAAGCACGACGGCGAAGATGGTCGTGAAGGATCGGGACTCGACGATGATTTCGATGATGAGCCCGGCCTCAGAGTACCCGCCGTCAACTCACATGGAAAAGTGAAAACCTTCAAATGTAAACAGTGCGAATTTGTCGCCGTGACAAAACTGAGTTTTTGGGAACATAGCAAGGAGCACATTAAGCCGGAGAAGATGCTGTGCTGCCGCAAGTGCCCCTTCGTTACGGAATACAAGCACCACCTGGAATACCACATGAGAAATCACTTGGGATCAAAACCTTTCCAATGCACTCAGTGCTCGTATTCATGCGTCAACAAATCTATGTTGAACTCTCATCTTAAATCGCACTCGAATGTTTATCAATATCGTTGCGCTGATTGCAACTATGCGACCAAGTACTGCCATTCCCTGAAACTTCACCTGCGCAAATACCAACATAACCCTGCCATGGTTCTAAACATCGACGGCACTCCTAATCCCCTGCCTATTATCGATGTATATGGCACTCGGCGAGGTCCCAAACAAAAGCCACTATCTAAAATCTTCGAACAACAAGTTTCAGTAAACAACAATAACAATAATCAACCCCAAGCGCCGCCGACACACCCCCTTTTTGGGAATCACTTTCCCGTCAATCTTCCATACTTTCCGCCTCTTCTGCCTCAGTCGTTCCTTTTCCCTCCGAATAACAACTACGAACAGAGGACGTCACCTAAACAACCTGAGATGGCCATGGTAGACAAACAAACTACCCCTCCCCCGGGATCCATACTGCACCAAAGACTATCATATGGAGAAAGGCCTACAGAAGTGGGGTCTACCCCACCTCCCACTAAATCACCAGTGAGTTTACCTCGCACGCCAACAACAACTCCAGCTCAATCGAACGATGCTCTAGACCTCACCAACACGAAAACAAGCGAAGCGGGATCACCACCGCCGAATGCAGAGCGACCTGTCCCCGTAACCCCAACCACTGCCCTCAAAAACAGGAGAAAGGGCCCCGCATTCAAACTTCAGCCCGCCGCGCTGCGACTTCAACATGAAGACGAGAAGGTGCGTGACGTTGACGCTACCGAATCCGAGTCAGATGAAGAGGTTCCCACGACCACCGCGACGAACACGTACACGTGTCAGTACTGTGACATTACCTTCGGTGACCTCACTATGCACACAATCCACATGGGTTTCCATGGCTACAATGACCCCTTCATGTGCAACAAATGTGGGGAGCGCAGCGCTGACCGAGTTGCCTTCTTCATACATCTCGGTCGCGCCCAGCACGCCTAGCTCTACTAAAAGTTATGGTGGAACCCTAGTCAGCTTGTTTATCTCGTTCAGATAGTTATAGGCCATTATAATTTATCGGTAATGGAAAGACGATATTATTATAGTGTTTACTCGAATTTTGATTTGATAATTAGGCCAAAGATTATATATGGTGTAGTATGATACTTATATAGCGCTTGTTGGTTTTCAAAAGTGAAATTATTTGTATTATAATATTTTCACTTTTAAAATAAAACATGTGGAAATATATTTTAAGATTAAATGGTGTTACATTGAAAATTGTAAATATACTTAGGTAAATTTTTGCCATGTAGTGTGTAGAATAGTGTTAGGGTAAAAAAGATAATGTAATTCCCTGTGTTATAATTTAGAAATAGATAATTTAAATTAGAAACGAGTGACCAATGTGTAAACAAGACTGTATTCTTGATTAAGTACAAAACAGACATTCGCCAATAATTATATTTGGTTCCGTATTTAATACAAATCAATTCAAAAATACAGTTTAGTACTTTGATATTCTTTGGCAAAATTATTTTTAAACCTTAAAAAATAAACCTATTTGTACATTAGAATGAGCGGTGAAGTTACCTATTAGTCTATGAAACGTGTATAATATTGTAATTTAATGCTTAAGATCAGAGTGTATTTATATCGATTGAGATGATTTATATTATTTATTTAATAATAGTGTGTATGATTTTAATTATAATTAATAACATGAATTTTCAAGGATATATCTCCTTTCAGGAAACGTAGATTTCACCAAATGTTTTAAGCGTTATTCTCAGACTTAAATAAAAACTTTGTTTAAACTCATGACGTTCCCTGACTATTTTTTTTCAATGACCTCATTTTATTATGAAGTAATTGTCATTTTTTTTCAGAATAACGCTTACAAACTGACATTCATTCCATAAAAATAACATTGGTAACGAAATAATGTAAACTCTACAAACTCGTGTGTTCTATGTTATACAACTTATTATTTCTGAATTTGTTTGTGTGCTGGATATGTTGTAATAAAAACGAAAGTTTTATCCTAATTTCTGTCTGTTATTTTATATCTTTCCTTAATCATTAGTAATCTGAATATTGGACGAATTTTGCACAGTTTGTGTTTTATTTATTTAGTATCAGGTCTTTTTAGTCTCCACTGCAGGAGAGCATGACCCTCTCTGTACTACCGGAGCCATACTTGGCCAAAGGAGACAGAGGATTTGGCCTACACTCTCCTCGCAGGCCAGACGGGTTGGAAAGGTCTCATTGATGTTTATTTGGTATATCTATATCCTAAAGAGTAAAATAATAATTTTATAGGAAGAATGAAAAAAAAAATGTATTTTTGACCTGCCCCGAAATCTGAAGTATTACGTGAGGTTGCAACAAAAATAAGGTCGGATGAAAGAAAGAAATAAAGCTTCTATCTTTACGCTACGTTCGATATATACGATATGGATAATATTTATCAAATTACTTTATAAAACTAACCTTAATATCTATAGGTAAGTATGGAATTAATAATTAGGTAAACTGAATGCGCACGTCATTTTTTGCAATGTTAATTGAAGGATTTTCGGTTTTGAATGGAATATTTCCTTGTATTATTACATATATGACTCTGATAATACTATCATAATAACAATTATTGAATACGATCGACAATTTTAAATATTTTTCTTTTATAAAGCAATTTTATTAAACATTTCTTCACATTATGGTATTTATGCTCTATACTTTATTTTATTTTTTATAAGTAGTATTATACTTATAAATAAAACTAATTAAAAATAAATAACCTAACCTACTTAACTAAAAATAACCATTATACCTAAGTAAACAATGACCCGCAGTTCGTTGTCACGCGGAAAAGTACAGTCAGCCAACGAGATACTTGACCCCACCATCTACCTATATCTTGAATTTTCTCTTAAACTAAAAGTAATATTAAAATGAAAATGTATAATAAGGAAGTCTTAATTAAAATCTTTCTGAATATATATTTTCATGTTAAAATTATTTTCAGTTTAAGAGAAAATTCAAGATATAGTTAGATGGCGGGGTATCTCGTTGGCTGACTGTTTTTTTTTTTATAGGGCTGACATCATTGCCACGTTGGATGGCAATTTATTTTATTTTTAAAGCGTTACCTTCTCGTCCGTAAATGAATAATTTTGCAAGGTACGAACCCGCAGTCCTTTGAACTAAATTGTTTTACAAGTACATCATATTTTTTATGATTTCATTTGGTTTTAGATAAGGTTAGTTTTCTGACTGCTTCTAAAACATACATTACTCAAATACGACACATACAACTCAAAAAAAAGAAAGATCTGAACATACTCAAAACACTAAAATTCTAGAGAAACAATGTATTGAGTATGTATGTGTCACTAATATGTAGAGTGGAGCAGAACCAAGGTAGACACCTACAAACAAAACGACAATGCCGGTGTTCTGATTGCGAAAAGCGTTACTTTTTTATTCAAAATAGTGCTGGGACACAATACGACACAAAGGAGCGAGGCATCACTAAACGCGGTAGCTAGCCGAGTTAAAAATAAAGTATTCTTTTGTCTCAAACTAATTGTTATTTATGAAGCGGCTATTTTTTAAAGAACAATGCCATTTTTATGTCACCGTTACGGGTAAAAACTTTGTATGAATATTCATATGACGTTTGCTGAATGTCTGTTTTTAGAATGTCTTGCTTACAATCCAACTGTTTTTTACACAACTACAGAAAAATATGAGAATATTATTACCTTATTTTAACCTATGTTTTAAGTTTTGTGACGTAGGATACTAACTGTATTATTATTTAGTATCCTACAACACAAGTTTACAACTTACTGTGTGTGATTTGTCCTTCACACAGATTGAACTAGCCCCTAGTTCAATCTGTGTGACTTATTCATAGATATACAACGTGATTTTGAACGTCCTAGCTTTATTGAAATCTCAGAATCAGAATCCCTAATGAAATATAGAACTGCAGGAAAAAAAGCTGAAAATCGAAAAAAAAAATAGGGTTTCCCATACAAAGTCGCCGATCAGCTGGACGAATTTCTATGGAAAGTCATTTTTTTTCGGTTTTTACCTTTTTTTCTTGCAATTCTGTATTCCATTAGGGATTCTGATTCCCAGATTTCAATATAGCTAGAGGGTTCAAAATCACGCTGTATGTATATACATTACACAGCATGGTGCTTTTTATCTATGTACTTAGGTATGTGAGTTTTTATTCCACCATAACTTCTAAATTTCTCAACGGATTGTCTTAGTGCCTCTTAAGTGACATAGGCTATAATTGTTTTGCTAAAGCCGTCTTACTCCTTTCTGTATGAAGAGAAAGAAAGCTCTCTCCATACGAGCTTTGCCTGTTCACGCAGTATGGATGTGATGGGCTAACCACTAGTGGAATAAAAATACCTCGAACTGCTTCGGAAGGCACGTTAAGCCGTTGGTCCCGGCTGTCATCAGTGATGTCAGTATTTAAGCTATGTCAGATGCCTTAAGTTAAGGCAGCTTGAAAGATCTGACACCAGTGTTGGCCACTTACACACACAACAGCAAACAACATGTAAGGTACATTGTTTTTTTATTATGCCTTGGTTATTATTCACGCTTACATCGATTTATTTTATTAACAAAAGTAATGGATTCGTTAGACGCGGAGTTATTTTATTAAAAACTATTCACGTGCGCTGATAAAAAAGCGTATCTACTTGCACAAATTAAAATACAAAAACACGTAACGAAAATACGTAATTTTCAGAATTAAAAATAAATAATAATTAAATATACAGGGACAAACCAGTTTGTACTTGTGTCGTGGGATACTAACTCAACGATACTATATTTTATAATAGACAGTTATATAGATAAGCATCTTAAACCCAGGGCAATCTGAAATAGATCGTTTTCTATATTGACCTGACCGGAGATCGAACCCACGTAATTCGTCGCATGGTTTTAGTATTTTTTCCCTGTGAGATAAAATGAAAAAACCGGCCAAGTGCGAGTCTCACTCGAGCATAAAGGGTTCCGTACGTACTATCCTTACTTCCTTACTAATATTATAAATGCGAAAGTGAGTTTGTTTGTTTGTTTGTTTATTTGTTTGTTTGTTACGCTATCACGTTGTAACTACTGAAACGTTCATCATGAAATTTTGCATACAAGTTCTCTGGAGTACGGAGAAGGACATAGGCTAATTTTTATCCCGGGAAAAAGTACTATTCCCGAGGGATCGACATTGACGCGGGCGGAGCCGCGGGCGAAAGCTAGTTATCTATAAAAACGGCAAAAAATCATGTTTCTTGTATGGGAGCCCCCCTTTAATATGATTTTATTTTCATTTAATTATTTATATTTAAAGTGAATATATAACTAAATATATACTAAAATACTAATTCTGTGAATATTTCAAGCGTCTACCTTTTGCCATTATCAATATCGAGCAAAAACAAGCAAAAAAAATCACGTTAGTTATATGGGAGCCCCCTTAAATATTTATTTTATTCTATTTTTAGTATTTGTTGTTAAAGCGGCAATAGAAATACATCATCTGTTAAAAATTCAACTGTCTAACTATCACCGTTCATGAGATACAGCCTGGTGATAGACAGACAGACAGACTGACAACGGAGAGATATTAATAGAGTCCCGTTTTTACCCTTTGGGAACGGAACCCTAAGAATTGTAATTTTGTATAGCCAGAGTATGAAAGTTAATCCTTACTAATATTATAAATGTGAAAGTGAGTTTGTTTGTTTATTTATTTGTTTGTTTGTTTGTTTGTTTGTTTGTTTGTTTGTTTGTTTGTTTGTTTGTTTGTTTGTTTGTTTGTTTGTTTGTTTGTTTGTTTGTTTGTTTGTTTGTTACGCTTTCATGCCGCAACTACTGAACCGATCTTCATAAAATTTTGCATACAAATACTCTGGAGTACGGAGAAGGACATAGGCTACCTTTTATCCTGGGAAAAATACTATTCCCGAGGGATCGACATTGACGCGGGCAGAGCCGCGGGTGAAAGCTAGTATGCTTATAATTTTACCGCATAGGTAATGAAGAGGAAAGTAACTTCTATCGATTTCAGTACCCAGAATATCGAAATTCGTGCTAAACTATTATAAACCCCACCACCAAAAGGGTGATGGGTTGCTTCGCTGAAAGCCGCATCGCTTATTGATATGACTCCTTCAATTTTCGCCCATTCCCTCACGCGAATAATCTAAATAGGGGACCCTTGATATCGAAGCACCTCAGTTGAGTTCGTTACCGACAACACGCTCAGCAAGCAACTTTTAATAACTGCGATGTACATCGTTTTAATAGGCACTTCATAATACATTGCGGCTTTCATACGATTGTTTATTTCTTTAATATATATTATATCATCATCATCAGGTCCTTTTTAGTCTCCAGTACAGGAGCGCGACCCTCTCTGTACTACTAGGGCCATACTTGGCCAGAGCAGCCAGAGGACTTGGCCTACATATTATATACACGGTAAAATTTTGATCGTTCTGGACCCTTAAAGGGGTGATTCAGCCCATCGATATGAACAACTTTTCCTATGAGACCAATGCTGGGAACTCAAAAAAATGGGCAGTTCCATACAAAAAATTTCGGCTGTCCGGTCAAATTGTATGGGAACGTCAAAAAATTCTTGAGTTCCCAGCATTGGTCCCATAGAAAAAGTTGTTTATATCAACGGGCTGAATCATCCCATTAAGAGTCCAGAACGATCAAAATTTCACCGTGTATATATATTTTTTACTAAATCTTGAAGTAGGCATTTGTTTCCCATGTCACCTGTCGGTAAGTAAAAAAAAAAATATGGGGACGTATCACACAAATTGAGCTAGCCCCACAGTAAGTTGTGAACTTGTGTCGTAGGATACTAACTCAACGATACTATATTTTGTAATAGATACTTATTATAGATAAACATCCAAGACCCAGGTCAATCTGAAAAAGATTGTTTTCTATCATGGCCTGACCGGGGATCGAACCCGGGCACTCTCGTGTTGCAGGCTGGCGTGTTAACCACTGCGCCACGGAGCTCGCCGAACGGTAAGTTACGACGAAGACGAGGATGTTACATGCCTATTCAAGAGGTACCCCATTTAATCTACGTTTGAATATCCCGGTACTGTACTTGCCTGGAAATATAGACGCAGGCAAATCAAAAAGGAACTGTCAAAGCGTTTAGTTCGACTCTTTGGTATCTCAACGACAAAAGGGTGAAATTTCTGTCTGCGTCTCGTAGTCCAATAGTCTTTAATATACATAAACCTTAATGGATGTTGAAGTGAACATTAAAACGTTGTAGGTAGGTATTTAATACTTTTAAACTTTCGCGCTGCATATAAAATAAATAAATAAATACGGACAAATGACATAGACCTAGCCCCAAAGTGAGTTCGAGACTTGTGTTATGGTGGGATACTAACTCAACGATGCTATATTTTATAACAAATACATATATAGATATACATCAAAGACCCATGCCAATCTGAAAAAGATCATTTTTCATTGAACTCTCGTGTCGCAGGCTGGCGTGTTGACTTAGCCAAGACTAGACTAGAGTCATCCAGTGACCATGGCCGGTGCAACCTGCCGGCCTATTTGCTAACTCAGTGTCCAACGTTTTGATGGTCACTTTAAAATACATTGCGGGTTTCGCATGATTGACTATTTTCATTTAAGATATATAAAACGTAATGTATTTTGAAATGACTATCAAAACGTTGTACACTGAGTTAGCAAATAAGCCGGCTGGTCGAAAAGTCTGGAGAAAAACGGTATGTTCGCGCTAATTCCCATTAATGCATTTAATTGTAGGTATTATTGTTAAAGTTAGCACATAGGCCTGCAGTTCAGAAAGAGACACGAAAACAATCTATCAAACTATGACGTCAGTGGCAACATAGTTGCATTCTAATCTACGAGAGGTATTAAAAGTATCCTTTCCGAGAAGCGTTGGTTGCACTTTTTGCACGGTGCATGCTTGCAATTCAACGATAATATAGGTATGGTCCCACTGGCCGAGTGCCATTGTCGCCTGACCCAAATCCAGCGGATGTTGCAGTTTTCTATAAAACGGCTTAAAAAAACGATAAAAAGAATTTTGGTTTAACTCTGTATGGTGCACTGAAGAACAGTGTGCGATAGAGTCGACATATATACATATATTTTTAAATGAACTATGTATTTCGTTTCGAGTGAGCTTTCGATAAAATCAATGCCAGTATTAATGATTAAATAAATAATAATATAACATGGGATAACACAGACATACAGTTATAGATGAGAAATGAATAAAATCCATAATTATTCCAAATAATTATTTCTGGCGTTTAAAAACAATAATTATGAAGTGTCAACATTTTAATAGTTGTGCCTTTTAGATAATAGATATTTTGTGTTGTTATACAATAGCAAACAAATATATACCCTACATCTATTTCTTTAATAAACTTCCCTTGACGACGTCAAAATAAACAACTTTTCTCCGAGATCAATATTGGGAACAAGTAAGAAATCGACATTTCCATACTAATTGCCGGGTCAGCCAAACTTTTGATTCGTCAATTTTTGTTTCGAGTTCCCAACGTTGGTCACATAGGAAAAGATTTTAATTTAAACAGACTGGGTCACCGCTTCAAAGGAATGACGGTGGTAAATTTATATTGTGTATCTATGCATATACCTAGCCACACAATAAAAGACGCCTGGTACACATTTATAGTTATTTTTGTTTTCAGATTATTTAATTAAGATTTTTTTCCTTAAATATTGTTATTTCAAGGTTGAAATTAGCAATATAATTAAGAACATGGAAGTTAGGAAAGGAAATTTACGACAAAGCATTAAGTGAACTTAACAGTAACTTAGCACGAATTTGTAATTTCCGATAATTGAATAGAACTAGCTTTCTAGCTTCTTCATAATACGGTTTTCAAAGCGCGGACGCGTAATTTATATTTTAATACAAAATAGGACTTAGCATAGAGTTATTTTTTTTTAAATAAATATTCGCTTCGATCGCTCGCTCTGTTTTGGTTATCAGTCTAGAATTACCTACAAGCTAATAACAGAATATTCAGACTCAGAGGAACCAAGCAAAACTGGAACGAGACATACCTCCAGAAGAAAGTAAATAATAGATAACCACATCTACGTACCTGTCACGTCTCTTCCCTTCCGGGGTAGACAGTGCTCTGGTCTTTAAGACCTAAGCCACGTTGGGGGCGTTAGGTTAGGTAAGTTGGTGTGATGGGTTGCTACATCGCCTACTAACATGATTCCCCAGATTTTCGCCCATTCCCTGGATTGACTTTTAAGATCTGCGCGGGAAGAGATTTTCCTTTCTACCCAGACCAAAAAAAATAATAACCTAAATAACTAAACATGTTTGAATACATACTCTACACTTTTCTGTTCTCTAACACTCATCCAAACGAATTCTAAATCGGGACTAGAATGGAATAGAGCACATGCTTTTTTGCCCGGTTCGTGCCGCGGCGACGCAGGTGTTGCCAGACACAATACATAAAAACCTGCAAAACACGCGTCTTTGACACATTGTGTTTCATTCAATACCTTTGGATACTTATGGGTAACTTTTTACGGAAACTATAAAAGATATATTTACTTACTTATGCACATTCTTGCCTGGCTAACCTTGCAGCCAGCCTCACTTTCTTAGGAAGCAGTCACCTAACTAATATAAATGCGAATCATTGACATACGTAATTCTTAGGGTTCCGTAACCAAAGGGTAAAAACGGGACCCTATTAATATCGCTCCGCTCAGTCCGTCTGTCTTTCTATTTGTCTGTCTATCTGTCCGTCTGTCACCAGTCTGTATCTCATGAACCGTGATAATTGAATTAGACAGTTGAAATATTCACAGATGATGTATTTCTATTGCTGCTATAACAGCAAATAGTGAAAAATATAATAAAATAAATATTTAAGGTATGCATACAACAAACGTGACGTTTTTTTGCTTGTTTTTGCTCGATATTGATAAC
Organism: Elegia similella; assembly: GCA_947532085.1. Taxonomy (NCBI): domain Eukaryota; kingdom Metazoa; phylum Arthropoda; class Insecta; order Lepidoptera; family Pyralidae; genus Elegia; species Elegia similella. The sequence continues at coordinate 9,365,913 of OX383927.1, forward strand.
GGCAACAGGTATATACCTACGCTTAAAATATTCACAGAATATTTAGTTATATATTCACTTTTAAAATTAATAATTAAATCCCATACAGACATTATCTTTTTTGCCGTTTATATAACGTTACGGAACCCTTCGTGCGCGAGTCCAACTCGCAACACATTTTGTTGATTTGTTTAATTATGAAATCAACAGGATAATATATTTATAACCATTATTTATGTATCTAAAAAAATATATTTTTGTAGCAGGATTGTGGAATGGGCTCCGAGGTTTTCCCTGCGTGCTATGACTTGGGGTCCTTCAAAAGGCGTGTTTACAGGTATCTTAAGAGTCGGCAACGCATCAGCATCTCCTCTGGTGTTGCAGATGCTCATGGGCAACGATAACCACTTTCGATCAGGTGGCCCGTCTGCTCGTTTACCGTCAAACATAGGTACATAAAAGTATTTGCATTTTTTTTTTTGACAAATTACACAGATTGAGCTAGCCCCAAAGTAAGTTCGAGACTTGTGTTATGGGATACTAACTCAACGATACTATATTTTATAACAAATACATATAAATACACATCCAAGACCCAGGCCAATCTGAAAAGATCATTTTCCATCTTGACCTGGCCGGGGATCGAACCCGGGCACCCCGTGTCGCAGGCTGGCGTGTTGACCGCTGCGCCACGGAGCTAGCCGAAGCTAGGCGAATAAATAACATGCAGATAAAACTATAACCCCTCTACAAACAGTTTTTAATAAAATAAAAGTATGTCTATGTCTACTTTCAAGTGAATGAATAATCGCCTAGTTCAAAGTTAAATCACATGAAAACGGATTAGATTTCGCACAGTAGTTATTCTATATGCTCATAAATCATGTTTTAGTTCCTAATGACTATCTCTTGCACTCCATAATTTTTGTAATTTACTACAGAAACGAAAGGCCGGCGCCAAAATATTTTAATGATCGCTTTTTATCGCACAATCGGCCACTAATTTGTGATTTTCCACACACGCCCCAAAACCGATGTTCTTTAAAAAATAAGTCAATTAATCATTTTTTAAGGAAAGCATTCTCGGAATTTTTCGGTGGGCCTTGAACGATTTCACTATAATTATGTAATTTAAACATTTTCGCTGATTAATGAAAGTCAGATTTTAATGATGCTCGGATAAAACGTTACATAATACAAAACACGTCGGTAGGTATGCTTTCATTAATTTTTATGCGTATTTTTATCATATCATACTTCAACTGAGAACACAACAATATCAAATTATGCTTGACCGAAAAAAATGGTAATTTAATGCCTTCCTGACGTAATAGAATTTAGGTACTGAACCATAATGATCTTTTTCTCAAACATGCTCGGAAATGTAGGCATTATTGTAGTAAAAAGAGGACACGAAGTTTGTAATTCTTGGCTCGTGCATTACTTTACCGGCGTAGGCCAGGAAAGTAAGTATAAAAATTCATTCCTGGCCGCTGCTCAAAACTTTTTAATTAATCTATGTAACTTGTCATACAGCCAATGGCTACCACATTATAAAAAATGCACTCATCGAGCATATAAGTATATGAATATGAAAATAATTTTAAAATGTTGGTATAAAATCACACAAAAATACACCAATAATAAAAAAAAAGAAACGCGGGAAAACATATTTTTACGGTATTACATTTTTGGGGTAAAATATGACTGGGCTGTATGGGCTATGTTTCCTTGGCACTAAATGACAATAGAATTAAAAAAGAAAATAACGCGGGAACATACTATTAGATTATTTTCGGCGGACTGCAAGGTTGTTGTTTTGGATTGTTTTGCAGATTGCTTCTAGTGGACTTTATAACGTAAAATCGGTGTAATTTGGTGTTATAAATTCCTATGTTTATGAACAATGCGTGGAATAACTAAAATTAAGTGTCATAGTGCAGCTGTGGTGCAGATTTAGAGATTTACATAGCGGGCTGGTGGTCGCTCGCGTTATTGCGTCTTATGATCAAACCAGAGGATTCGTGGGAATTGTCACCAGGAGCTCCGTCGAAAGACAACGAGATGAACTACACCATCATTTCTTTGATAAAACGTTGAAAAATATGAAGGGCTAAAAGGCGTAGAACGCCAAATGCCTTAAAACAAAAATGAAAATAAAAATGTACATACTATTATCGTTTTTTTTATATTATACTAATTTATTCCCATCGTACGTCTTTCATTATTTCCTCGCATTTATTGAGAAAAGCACAATACATGCCTTTGCCGGGAAACGGATTGCCGGACTCGTATTTATTCCAAGGCCTCGCTGACGCTCGGCCTTGAAAACTCTACTCGTCCGGCAATCCCTTACTTCCCGGCCTCTGCAGTAATGTACTATTATTTTTCTTTATTCCTATATATAATAAATAATATAATAAATAAGCATTTACTATTTTAGTTTAGTTTTAAATCTTTATATATAATCAATATGTAAAAAAAACCCTGACCGTGAAGGGGTAATTCAGCTCGTCGATATGAACAACTATTCCTATGGGACCAATGCTGGGAACTTATAATTTTTTTGACGTCCCCATACAGATTGACTGGGCGGCCGAACATTTTTATTTCAATAATTATGAAATACAATACAATACAATAATATTGACATTCAATTTTTGTGAGTTCCCAGCGTTGATCCCATAGAAAATTTGTTAATATTAACGGGCTAAATCACCCCTCTGTCTCAATCTGACAGGGATTTCTTTATATATTATATATATATATAAAATAAAGTCAGGTTGTTACACCATTTGTAACTCAAGAACAGCTGGACAGATTTCGATGAAATATGGTATGGAGTTAGCTGACACCCTGGATTATTTTTTAGGCTACATTTTACCCGACCACCCCAAAAAAAGGCGATACGAAATTCCCGGGTCAGCTAGTAACAAATATAATTAGGCCAGTAGCCATGTGCTTGTCGATGCACAGCACATTTTAAAAAGGGCACCGATCGGTTCTAAGCTCTAAATTAAAAAAATAATTGTAAAGTAAAAACTCATGTGGGCGGCGCGGGCGGCACGCTTCGAAAACCTCAAATGCACGGATTTTTTTCCTTTTTTTTGACCGTGCAGTTTTTTTTATCCAAGGGTTTTATTTCATAGAACCAGCTGTTGTTTGATGACCACTCATAGCGTTCTTTTTTTCTTAAAGGTCCACGTTAAGTGATACTGTTATTGAAGAGGTTTACCAAGAACAACCACGGCAGATGTTACAAAAACGCATAAAAAATCTAACATAGGTATTGCCGAACTTGAACCTTGGCAGCTTTAAAAAATACATGTAAAATGGTTATTTTAAAATTCAAATATCCGATAGAATTACGTAACAATTTACGTTTGGCCTTTAAAAAATCTTCATGTTGGACAGACAGCAAAAAAAAACTACAAGTTGCCTGTGCTCCCTAGTATATCTATACATACTTAGATAATATTGATTCGGGATTAATTTACGTTCTTAACGTGAAATACGTACCTAGATACTGTATTATGTTTCCACTGGGTATACACCAGGGGAAATGGGATATGGTGGAGAATATCGGCGCCGAGATTAAATCATGCGGTAGCTCAGATGGCAGAGCATAGGTCGCACATAGACCTGGGTCGCCGGTTCAAGTCCCGCCCTCATAAAATTTTTTCGCCATATTTTATCTCTTAATTTATTAAGAATATATCAAAATAATATTGGAAGTGCAAAATAAAACACTAAAAATATCACCATATTCTTTTTGCAAGTCACCTTTAAGTTCTTTACTTTAGTCATCCCAAAATCTGCATCTTTAGGAACAGAGACGTCGACGAACGATATTTCACACAAAGTAAAGTCGCAAACCCGAAAATAAGTTACAAAAAAGAATAAAAAAAGTAAAAATCGATTTGCCGCGTTCTAGGAAGCAACACGACACTTGCTTAATCCAGCGACACATGCCGTTTTATTTTTCTACGACACGTGTTTCTCCTTCATTTTTTTAAAGTCATACGAAATCTGTTCCTGATCTATACATATAATAAAACAGTAAAAATATTTTGTCTGTACATTTAGAATTTTTGACTGAAATGGATAGAGGGAAACTTAAAAAGAACAGAAAGGAAAAAAAAATTTTCGAATTTCTTGTCTGTCTGTCTGTATGTATGATCACGATTATCTCCGAAAATACTGAACCAATTTACTTCAAACTTTCATAAATTACTTTGTTTTAACTCAGCAAAACATTTAAAGTTTGTTTCATCAAAATCGATTCATTAAAAAAAAAAGTTATCGTCTTTTTAAAGAACTCAAGGCATGAGTTTGCCTGCAAACATATAACAAAATTAAAATAAAATAATAAGTGACATAAGAAAATTAAAATCCAAAGTCAATTCATCATCATTATACGACAGCATTATACCTATCCATACTATCCATAGTAATCCATACTAAAAAAAAGGAGAAGCTGACTGAATGACTGACATATCAACGCAGGGCCTAAACTATAAGGGTTAGGAACTTGAAATTTTGCACAGGGGTTCCTTTTATAACGTAGAGGAGCACTAAGAAAGGATTTTTGGAAATTCATCTCCTAAGGGGGTAAAACGGGTTGCAAAGTTAGTATGAAACTGTCGTTTTTGAAGTTATTCGAATGAAATTCAGCATGAAGGTTCTTTACTGAAAGGCATGAAACAAGTAAAATATTTTTCTCAAAAATCATACCTTAATGGGGTATAACGGGGATGCAAAGTTAGTATGAAACTTTCCGTTTTTGGGGGGGCGGGGGCGGGGGGTTAAAGGGAGGGGGGGGATTGTATGGAATTTTTCTCATTTCTGGACATAGAAGTATAAAAATAAGTATATATGTTTACATTACAATTAAAACGATCTGTGTAGTTAAAATGGACGAAATTTCCCCTTGAAGGCGTAAAATAGGTGGTGTAAAGTTTGTATGGATTTTTTATTTACTTAGAATAAGAAGTTCTCCATTACCATAAAAAAATGGGTAAGTAATATAACATATAAATACAAAATATATATCTTTTAAGATATATATCAACGAAATACATAATTTTGGTTAGTATAATTATCAAGTAAGATAAAAATCGAAAGAAATAAGTTTAAAAAACCTAAAATCTTTTATTATAACAATTATTTAACATATCAAACCTTTATAATACCGATTTATTATTATAAAATTTAAAAAATCGATTAGTTGTTATGCATAATAAACGTTATATATACATATTATTACGGATAATAATCATTGGTTATACGAATTAATTGGTAGAAGATTCTCAATACATAACTAATAATTAATATTTAGAAAAAAACAGAATTCCATTTTATTTTAGGAGTTTCTTCCATGTTTCCAATGTTTTTCATCATATCTTCACCAACTTAAAATGGGACCAACTTGGTAGTAAAGGTATTCAAACAAAAAAAGAAACATCAAAATCGGTTCACAATTAGCGAAGATATCGTGTACTTATTTTACTTAAAGTAGTTATAAAGTAAAGTGTTAAAATATTAATTAAACAAAAAGAAAGACTGCAATATATTTAACGAAAATCTGAATATTCCGAGTGTGAATTTCTTCGAGCTATGGCCTCTAATATAAGTTTAAAAAAATAAGATAAAATAGGTATTTTTAAAAATAATTGTAACACATTATTACTATATACAATAAAATATAGTAAGTTATCTTTCTACTTGAAAAAAATTGTGATACGTACAAAATGCGCGCGCATTTTGTATGTATCACAATTTATTTCATACTTTATCCGAATATTTACATACAATAAAATATAGTAAAAATTATCTTTCTACTTTAAAAAAATTGTGATACATACTAAATGCGCGCGCATTTTGTATGTATCACAATTTTTTTTATTTATTTCATACTTTATCCGATTATTTACATACAATAAAATATTGTAAAAATATTCTTTCTACTTTAAAAAAATTGTGATACATACAAAATGCGCGCGCATTTTGTATGTATCACATTTTTTTTTATTTATTTTATACTTTGTCCTAATCTTATGTCATTTACATACTATAAAATATTGTAATAAGTGCTTTTGTTTGTAATAGTTATTTTGTTTGGTATCCTATGATGTTCATTACTTTTTGTTTTACTTTCCGTTTGCATTACTAATAAAATCGATTACCTTCATCTTTGTTTGAATGATGCACCTTTTGCTGGCTACTCCGCATTTTTTACAAGAAAATGAAGTTTATTAGCTTGCGCGAACTTGAATTATTTCGTAGGTATTACTGAAATAATTCAAATTCGAAAAATAGACATGGGTCTATTAGCTGTTATATTTTCTCAGTTATATATTTTAATAGGTATACGTTTTGATTTCTATAGATTTTGATTGATATTAATTTTAAATAGTATATGTTTTGAATGGTATACATTTTGGCATGTATACTGCACAAGTTGTATAACAGGTGATATTTAGTGTTCATAAACGTTATAAATAATGGGTTTATGCTTTTCAAATTGAAAATGTTATGTATATTATAGCTTTTAAGAATATAATCGGTAATGATTATGTGAAGTAAACATTATATCTTTTGAACTTTATTGAAATGAAAATATATAATTTGTTATTATATCAAACAATACGCACCCTAAAAAAATATCTGTGTAGGTGAAATGGGCAAAATCCCACCTTAAGGGCTAAAGATCTATGCAGGTGAAATGTATTAAATTCCCCCTTAAGGGGAAAAAGCAGAGGGGGAGGGGTTTGTATGGAATTTTTATCATTTCTACTGTTCCTAAGGGAACGACATTAACGCGGGCGGAGCCGCGGGCAACAGCTAGTGTAAAATAAAATTGTAGAATTTGATTTGCAATTTTAAAACAACGTAAGCAAATAACACTATTTTATTGGCTTTATTTTTCAGTTAAAAAAAAATTGGTTGTCTATTAAGTCGGTTTACGGACAATTTTACGTGATAACGGTGAGAGAGCATGATAGACTACTACTTTTTTGATAGATTACTTTTGCTGCTGCTGTTCCGGAACGTGACATTTTTCGTGCATGCAACCGGTGTTCATCGATTTATAAGAAGATATCGCCTCAAAAATAAGTCACACGCGTTCAACATTATATTGTCTTTGATTCGAATTGTCCTAAAAATCTTGTCAAAGCTAAAATAGCCACATAGATACAGGACATAAACAGACTATCATAATCAATGATTTTCCAATTATTTTTGAAGTGACATTTTCTTAAGCGGCGTTTGCACTTTTTGGGATGGGTAAAAAATGTTAAACTCGCCTCAGAACACGTGACCAGATCAAAAATTCCTAAGACGGACACCTGACCTGAGACCGCCGGCGTGACGTAGGAGAGGAAGTAATATGCCCCTCTCTTTCCACCGCGTGGAGCTTTCACTTCTGCCGGCACTCCCGAAGTGCAACCCGTTGTTTATTTCATCGATCATAAATAATACATACATAGTATCACGTCTTTTTCTCTTGCGAGGTAAACAGAGCCCAGGTCTTTAAGTTGGTAGGTGTTAGGTGGAAAATGGAATCAAAATAGTGATGGGTTGCTAGTCGCAGCTTTACCAATATCCAACACGAACAGCCAAGATTATTACACGCCTCCCAACGTATTTTTAACCAACTTTAAAAAAAAAAAGGAGATTATCAATTCGGTTGTATTTTTCCCTTTTTTTTATGTTTGTGTCTGTATATCTCTGTCATTGTTATACCAATTTTAAAATTCGTTTTTTAGTTTGAAAGGGTATGCTTCCAAATGGTCCCATTTAAATTTAATCAAAATCAGTTCAATAGTATATTTAAAGTCGGTTTTGTATTATATGAAAGAATATTTAAAGTTGTTTATCCAATCAAGGTAGGTAAGACTGAGTGTTTATCTGTCACCTTTTAATCTCGATCTCGAATTTAAATTAATTTATCGGAGTTAAGTCTATTTTCCGAATAACTTGATGTTACATGCACAATGCATTTATCTGTGTAGCAATCGACACCATTCAAGCCTGCCCACATTTCTGGAGGATTATGGATTTGTTGATAACACAGCACCTTGCAAGCCTCAGATTGTATCTATATTCTTCTAGCGATTTATTTTTGAAGTCTTGTTACGTCAGCACAGAAAAAATTGGAAAACATATTTAACATGTTACAAACATTCAACATGTAAGACAAAGTTATAACTTGTTTTATCTTTTTCTTAAAACGTAACCAGTATTTGCATAACACACATAGTTAGAAAAAAAGTAGGTAGCGGTTAAAAAATTTTACTGTTACCTCCACAACTATCTTTCAATTAATACTTTTACTGTGGCATATAATTCATATTAGTACTGGGAAACATTATTAAGTAAAACATAGGTAAATAAGTTTTTTTATGATAAAGGACGGCAAACGAGCAATCGGGTTACCTGATGGTAAGTGATCACTGCTGCCCATGGACTACTGCAACACCAGAGTGTGACAGGTGCGTTGTCGGCCTTTCAAGGAGAGGGGGAAGGATGGGACTCCGACTCTCTCACTCACCGAAGGAAGCGGGGGGAAGGGAAGCTAAAATACAGGTTCAATCCTTGCTTAGGGACCAGGGAATCACTACCAGTTTATTGCAAATGTAAAGGTCAAATCGAATGTAACCATTTGTAACTTGACGTTTGTAATGTATTACTATGAAAATAAACGATATTTTATTATTATTTCGTGCTTTAATTGTTTTTTTTTCTCTCTTTTTGGAAGAAAAGAGATAAAATTTCGCCTGGGCCATGGCCAAGTGCATAAAAGCTACTGCAAGAATTTTAGCGTTATGCGGCATGTGTTTAGTATGACAGCCTTCTGCAATATGTGTATAATGTATTGGGGTTTGGGGTATGTCTAAGATGTGTAGGCTTGTATGGAGTGTTTTAGGTATGACACCTGTTGTGGATATTAATATAGGTACTATTTTCACAGTTCGAATTCGCCACTGTGTTTGTATTTCTATTGCCAGATCCTTGTATTTGGTCATTTTATCAGTGTGGGTTGTTTGCAAGTTATGGGTATTGGGGATTGCTATGTCTATGAGATATACAATGTCATTTAGTTTGTCGTGTATTGTAATATCTGGCCTACTGAAGTCTCGTCTGTTATTATTGTCCGATTCCAGTAAATTTTAACTGATTATCTATTATTTTTTCTGGAATATATTCATAATATGGAAGTTTTTGTTGAATTAATTGATACTTTGATGCTGTGTGTTGGTGTAGAACTGCTTATTATTATTCTCACAATTCTAAAATGTTTAGTAAGACCCTTGCTTAACTGACAAAGAGAGTTAGAGTAACTACAAAAAGACTATTTTATTTCACCGAAATATCCAACAGAATTGTTGCCCCTTTTTCCCCAGAAATACCTACGAGCATTTTCGATACAAAGCCCCACAATACAATCTACGAGACGTAATAAATGCACTGATTGGAAATTCAAATGAGGCTGGCCGAATTTATGGCCAGTCGCCCTCTGCCTACACCCTCTTCTTTATTTTATCTATGCCTTAACATGAGGCCACGGTTTCTTTTTAACCGGCTTCAAAAAAAGGAGGTGGTTCTCAATTCGGTTGTATTATTTAACATTTGTTACCTCGTAATTCCGTCATAAAGATATGATTTTTTTTAATAAGAACGGGTATGGTTCTCGATTAGTCCCATTCATTTCATCAAAATCAGTTGAATAGTTTGATCAAAGTCTTTTTTTTATAAGAAAGATCATTTTGGTGTTACTCCCAGACCAGGGAGAAAAGAAAAAACGTAGAATGTACCAGCTGCTTTTCTTCCCGCGCATCGTGAAAGTCGAACGAGGGAACGGGCAAAATTCCGTGGAATCAATGCCGATGCCGATGCGGCTAGCAACCCATTACTATTTTGATTCCGTTTTTCACCTAATGCTCACCAACATGCTAAACGTGGCCTTCGGGTCTTATAGACCTAGCCTCTGTCTATCCTGCAAGAGAAAGAGACGTAATACTATTTATGTATGTATTTTGGAGTAAGTTTGGAGCCATTTATTTTACTGAAATTCAAAGTACCACCACAGGATTTCACGATATTTTTCTCTAGCAACTAGAGTTGATTAGTTTCTTTTCAACTATTTTAAACATTGCTTCTTCTTCCACTCCTTATCCCACTATATGTGGGGTGTGGGGTCGGGACTGGTCTTTTATTCTTTCCATGCTATAAATAGTTTCGGCTTATTTTTACGACTGGCCGCCTGCCTAACGTCAACCCTCCAGGGAATGCGGCATATACAGGTTGAAATTGAATTCTTTAGCAAACATTTAAGGTGTGACTCAGACCACGAATCTGAACAACTTTCATTATGGGACCAACTTCAACATCGTGAAAAAATTATCTGCTCCATCCTACGAATAAGTATTACTTATTCGTTATCCTACGAATAAGTAGGTACTTATTACTTATTCGTTATCCTACGAATAAGTATTACTTATTCGTAGCTCCATCATACAAAAGTGGAATATCTACTTGGCTAAAATCTATGGAACAGCTGATTTTTTTTTTGCAATTTGGGAGTTGGTCCCAAAATGAAAGTTGTTCAGATTCGTGGTCTGAGTCACTCCTTAAACGTTTGCTAATGAATTCAATTTCACCCTGTATGAGCTTTTCTCTTTAGTCGTCCATCTCTTACGACATCCATGGGATAGAAAGTGGTGGTCCTATATTCTAGGCCTGAAACCACACAGCATTACTTTAACATTGCTCATTTAATGAAACTTACCTTGTATTAAAATTGTATCTACTTACTTATGTTTTTCCCACTATTACTTGGGGTCGGAACAGCATGTCAATCTTTTGCATGCAGCATGTCAGCACTTCAATCTGTCACAGGTCTGTCTCTCCCTTTTTCTATGACCTCTTACTTCAGTTTCAACACTCTTTCGTTACGCGATATTTTCCCTTCTCAAAACGTGGCCTAACCAACCTAACCTATCAATTTTTTATTGTAAGTCTCATGTGCTACTTTCATATGTTGGTCCTTTCGTGTTTCACACATCCAGTGCCATTGAACGCAAGGTAAATTTTTCATAAGCGAAGTACTTATCTAACTTTTTAATTAACGTGTTTGGAAAATACGTAGATACTCACGTTTATTATTAAATATGTTAAAAATAATTAATCAACTACGCGAATTTAACTATAGAAATAATAATTTATGAGTTCCCAGAAAAACCCTAAAACGTTACTTAACCAGTCAACGAAAAAATAAAACGCTTCGCCTGCTCAACAATTATTATTTTAAGATGAATCCCCGTCAAGCCACGTAGAGATTATTTATTTAAAAGAAAGTTTTTATTTGTAAAAAGCAAGGAAAGGAAATGCAAAAACGCGAGTACCTGCAGTGTCCCTTTCCAGCCACATGCACATTCGAATATTATCCCAATGATGATTGCCACATGAAAAAGCACCATTCATAACATGTCCATCTAGTGCGCGAAAAAATCTTTTGTCATTTCGCATAACTATTCCCTGCACCAAGGCCAAAAAAATCCTAAATTTTAATCCTTTTATGCGTACACATGTTCAGTTTTTGTCGTAAAATATTCAAGCCTTTTGCATCAACGGTTTTATTATTAAGGTAAACTGGACAATAACTTATTTTATCAAAGAATAAACGTTCAAAAGTAGCCGTCTGTGCAACTATCTATTTAGGTGCTTATTTATATTTGGGTCACAAATATTTATAATCGAAGGAATGTCAATTGTTCTATCTCCGTATTCGACTAAAATTGTAATAAACAAAAAATAATGTCATGTTAACACACGTGATAATGGAACTCTGGTTGTGGTTTTAGTTGCGGTCATAAGTTGAAACAAAACTTCCAATTAAGCAGAGAAAATATAAAATACCAAATAAATAACTGTATAACATTCATCATCATCATCCAGGTCTTTTTAGTCTCCACTACAGGAGCATGACCCTCTCTGTACTACCGGACCCATACTTGGCCAGAGCAGACAGAGGATTTGGCCAAGTATAGTTATACAATCCTCTGTATAACATTCATTTTCTACTTATTAATTATTGCAGAACCCAGAAAAAATAATTAACCGCTTATACGAAAAGTACTTTACTTTTAAGACGCATGTACTAGCGATTTTTTTTTAAATCTATGGTCCTAGCTTTTGCTCGCGGCTCCGCCCGCGTTTATGTAAATCCCTCGTGAACAATAGCTTTTTCTACATTTCTCAAACTACTATATCAAATTTGATCGCAATTAGTATGGATTGAAGCAGGCATGACTCATGCATGAGCATGACACAAGCTTATTGGTTATATTTTTTTAAAGAAATATGATTCGTTTATTTTTTAGCTACGCATGTTTATGACATGTCATGGAAGTAATGTATTCATCTCTTATAGAGTAGATTTTGTTTTCTACAATTTTCATGAATTGACGGTACAATTCGTGCCGCTCGCTTGTGCTGAGTTAGGCTTTGGCTTAAAACTTTGATTTGTATTTCTTCTCTAAGTTAGATACTTACTTGTATATTTAATCTCTTTGTATCTTCCCAAAAACGTGATTACTTTCTTGAATATTTTTTTGTGCTATTGACAGACAGACTAGCATATTTACTAAGGCACTTACATAAATGAAAATAAAAATGCAAACACGAATGGAAAGTTAGGTATGAAGTCCGCATAATCAGATATTTTTTAAAATAAGTTGTCAAAAATGTTTACGACATTACCTTTACGAGAAACCTTTGTTTCACTCGTTCCAAATGCTAATCCGTTCGTCAAACGGCCGCGCCGAAACGAATAACTGAATAATTCCGAAAAACAGTAAAAACTAAAATATTTTCTATTGATTTGCATTTTATTACTCAAGTCATTGTAGTTGACAAACATCGGTGTAAAACTTAACCCATCAATAGCTCGGCGGGTACAAAATGCAAATATCTGCTCTGAATATGCAAATATATTGCTTTCCGACGACAATGGTGCCGCGCCCGTCGTCGTAGGATGTCGTAAAAAGCTCAAAGAGTAAACAAAGAAATTGTTCCAAATATTGCCGAGGTAACGGTACTGGGGACCGGGCCGTAAAAAAGGGTTGGCCGTCAAAGAGGCGTTTTTGCAAATAATCCTTTTACTTGATTAATGTACAATAGCATTAATTTTTGTGTTTAGTTAGGCCCGCTTTGATTTTGGTGGTATATAAGTATAACGGGGTTTCTCTTTTATGTTCCCGATTGTTTGCGAAAAACGTGCTTTTATAATGTAATTCGTTATTTAAAAACAGTTCGAATAGCAAGTTATTACTCGACCGATTACTCCCAACCTGTAATAAAACATAAATCGATTGATAAAATGTAGATTTTTCCTTTGTTTCAGTTATTACTAAGATCAAAAAAATCTCAGTCTTTACATATTTACTTATAAATAGGTTATAATAACTTACTCTACAAGTATTTTTATAGATATACATATTATTGAATAGATATATAAATAAAAAATATTAATAAGTACCCAGATGGATGATTATGACATATCGCTTAAAATTGTTACACAACATTTTAACAGCCATCATCAGCTTTACCTTATCCTAGTATCTGAAGTCGGCGCAATATTTCATATTATTCACAATTCTCTATTCCCCACAATAGCGTTCGAATAGACAAACAAATATTAACTAGGTTGCGTTAACAAAGTGATATTTTGAGTATCTAAATCCGAAGAAATCCAGTCTAATACCTAATCAGAAATTAAAAGCAAGTCGTTAAAAAATTTTTTTCAACCAAAGATATACCTAGTTAATTAGCACGTTATCTCTCGGTAATGGATAGACTCCACAGCAGCTACTTAATTCTCGTTAGTTCTCTCTTATCGGCGTACTACTTTCATTTGTTTCCTTACTCCGAATCGATTAAAAAGACGCAATATCCAAACAGACGATAACCCGATGAGTTTTTTACTAACTGACCATACCGATTGGGCTACACGTATGACTAGTTGAAGAATCACGAAACTGGAGATGTTTTTCGTTTTGTCGACTGATCACACTCTCTCTTTATTTCATTATATCTATAATTATTATTATCTTTATGTATGTTATATTAAAATATTAATTTACTATCAAAATCAGTTTATTTGAGAGAAAAACATAGCAACTAAATCATAAATTCAAATGTGTGTGGTTGGTGATTGTAAATTTTATTGTTTTACGGCACTAAACTTTGTGAGTAATTAGTATTAATGATGTCAACAGTTTTTGTAAAATCAATTATGTGTGATTATAGTTCTAAGCTTAAATTTATATGGGTAATTAAAAAAACCATTTGAGTCTTGAATTGATTATTTCAATTAAGCTTGCTCTCACCTAGTGAATCAGAAATGAAGGCGTCAGAACAATGCTCCGAAAGCAAAATGTCAGCATTTATCATACTCGTGCTACGAATAATTAGTTACTTATTCGTAGTACTCGTGTCATATTCTTGAAATAGTAGGTAATATATATTTAGTTTCACCACCCGATCATACATGTGGTCAGTTAGTAACTAACCCCATTTAACTTAAGCAAATGCGTAAAATTATTTTATTGTGATTGCACCAAGTAGGTCGTTATAGGGATGTTTGCTTTTATAATCTTGGTTGTTTGGGCACACTTTAAGACAAATAGAATACAATATGGCGTCATTAATATAATGTGAGAAAAGCAAACGTTTACTTCTTTAAAATATACAAAACTAACATATTTTTGATCAATCGTTAGTTGATATGGAATTTGATCATTACTTAAAAAAAGTTAAACGCCTATTTTACGGGTCTGACACATGGGTATCAATGTTTTTTAACACAACTCATATTATAAGTGAATTCAATTTTTGAAATTGTTGTGACTGGGCTGCTCAGCATTGTGGAGTTTTTCATTATCATATAAAATTTTATTGACATTAGATCAGGGTTGCGTGTGGTACCTCTTAAACACACAGCCCGTCTTCGTCTTCGCTTTTGAAGCTATAACTTAATTTAACTATAGGTATATGTAAGTTAGGTACTTTAACCTAACTAAGGAACCAGTCTCCCATATATCTAATATGTAATTTCTGAATTGCTATTCTCTCTAGATAAGTATTAAATTTGTTACTTTTATGGAAGAGTTAAAAGTTTATTCATCATTTATTTTATTATAACCAAGTCTCTCATAATTTAAGTCTCAGATTATTTATCTTTTTAAGGAAAAGTAAATATTTATAAAAATAAATATGTAATGGGTAAAAAGCATATAAAAATAAAAAGATTACAAGTGTATAGAAACCACAAAGGCGTTGAAACTCACATCACTTATTTAAAGCTTCCCTTACGTCCCCTACATATGACGCTAAGAGGGTAGGTACCGGAAGCAGCTCCGCCACGCGACTTCCAAAAAACTCAAATTACCTTTTTAAAAGCTCCCCACGTTAGGTTGCCCTTTGTGCTTTTTTGCGGCTTCTGTTTTCAATGCTTGATGTGTGATGACGGCTTTATTGGCGTATCAATTAGATTACAGGGATATGAAGTATCTATTAAACAAGAATGATACCTGTAATCTGTTTTTTGTATTATAAAAAAATCTACTAGCTGAAAAGCCTATTCTGGTGACCGCGTCCCTATGAAAAGCCGTGTTATAACGTGGAATAACATAATCTGAAATTGCTTACCCTATATTTTAATCATAACTTATTACTTACTTACCTAGGGAAAAACACGACATTTTTATTTCGAAATCCCTACTACATAATCTTCACAAAACAAATAATACTAAAGTAAAAATAGTTAACCAGCGGGATAACCAAAACCATCGAAAAATTTTAATAATATATTTTTTTATAAATATATTTGCCTATATGTTATACAAACGTTGGGTAGGTACAATAGTTTTTTTGGTAGTTGGTGAACTTGCTACAACGGTACGAAAAAGTGATAGTTAGATTTTTTACAAATTAAAATCAGTAACCTCAAATCTGCGGTCACCCACGTTGACGTTTTTTATAAACTTGTCGTAAAAAGCATAAAAAAACAACTTGTTTTACCAACCTAGTACATACTGCCGTCAACAATTTGACAAAAAACATCCCCAATGTAAAAAGGTTCAATTATTATATGGCGCTTTAAAAAATGAGGGGAGCTTTTTATTGTGCGTTTACAAAAAGTGATTATTAGGTGATTAGGGGTTTAAAGTTGTTATGAATTAGGGGAGGTCAGGTACTGCGAGACAAGTGATAAAGATCATTTTTTATGAGTCAAATAGGTATAATCAAAATGTATAAATATAAAGTGGTGTTAGATTGAATTAAACTGATCGACAGATTCGACAGCGACATAAAAGTGGTTATGTTGGTAAAGTGGTAATTTTGGAAAAAGAAGTAGTCATTTTGAAACAGTGGTAATTTTGGGAAAGTGGTCATTTTGGTAAAGTAGGTATTATGTACCTAATCGGTAAAGTCGCGTTATGTACAAAATTTTAGTACGAAGCGTGACACGTGTCGCTCAATTTCAAAGTCTGCCTTATGATTTTATACGATTTCTAGTAAAAAACCCTTTCCTTGAGAAAGTCGGGAACACAGTATTTTTTTTCTTTGAGTTAATATAAATACTTAAAACACTGTATGTAGCAAATACATGCGTAAACGCTACGGTAGAGTACACATATACAGCGTGTAAATGCACCCTCGACGTTCCCTTTGAGTGACTCAGACCATCAATATGAACAACTTTTTATATGGGACCAATGCTGGGAACTCAAAAAAAATTGGCATTTCCATACTTAAGAATTCTGCCGGCCGGCCAGTTTGTATGGGAATGTCGATATTCATTTTTAGGTTCCCAGCATTGTTGCCATAGGTAAAGTTGTTCATATTGATGGGCTGAGTATACAGTGTCTAAACTGACCTGCGACGTTTCCATAACAGAGTGACTAGTAAGTAGAGGTTGGCCTCTACTTAATACTCTATAGGTACTAGGGTTAAATATACCTTTACTTATAAGACTCTACGCTCGACCTCGACACCTGCATGGTGAGTATGGCAATATCCTCCCGTGAAACAAAGAATCCTTGGGAGAGGTCTTTGACCAGCAGTGGACTTCTTACAGCTGAAATCATCATCATCATTTCGAGTAGGTGACACTGTAAATCGACCATGCACACCCTGATGTCAGAGTTCTTATTATAAGACGAAAATATTGTTTCAATTTTAAATAACATTATTTAGTGCATATTGCTTTTATTTTTTTATAATTTGATCGACACATATTTGTAACAAAACCTATAGCGCCATCTATGAGCCATTATAAGAAAAAATCGTACGCTTAATGAGAGGGGACCTTGGTCCGTGGATGGGACCACATGCCGGTAGTTCTTATTTTTTCCTGTTGTATTTGTACAGTTGAAACCTTGAGTAAGTAAAATCATTCAGTTGGAGAATATCAGATAAGGTTAGAAGATAAGAACAGAATACTTCTAGATATAATATAATGTGTTGGTCAAAAAATAAAGAACACTATTCTTATATTAATAAACTTAAAAATTCTTAGTATATTTAACAACTTAAAGCGTAAAAGCTTCACAATTCATAGTCTAAAAAAAATTTCTCTACTTATCAAAAATATCGGGCAGGATCGTTAATTGTGATAGTGTGCAACGTAATAACGTCGAAAAGTTGTCCATAAATCGATGAACACCGCCTGCATTCAAAAATGTCACGTTTCGTCATCGTCATCATCATCTATCTCTCTTCCACCGTTTCAATCACGTAAAATTATCGTCCGTAAACCGACTTTACATGCAACCAAAATTTATTACCTACATTTTCTTCCAAGTAAGTCTAAAAGTCTACAACTATTCAAAATTGAAAGTGACACAGTGTCCACATAGAGACGTGTTACATTACCATCAAGGAATCATATTAGAAATCGAAAAATCTTTTTGAAATAACTTAACATCGGCTTCAGCTAATCTTTATTAAAATATCGTTTTACAAGACAGCTGACTGTACACGAGTCTGAATAAAGAAAATAAAATCAACAAATTGAGTACTCAAACAGCGATTGCACGCGCCATCACATCTTGCTCGATCTCTATCAGTCTAGCCGATTTTCCACTCTTTAGTACGGTAAAATCAAGATGCGTAACCGATATCCGTCTACAAAAACGTAAATAAAAAGAACCCTATGGGTGCTTAGATTTCGAACATTTTTGCGATGTACTCATCGTTACTTTATCCGCACAAAAAAGTTCGGTCAGTCAACAGGCCTTATCCTTTGTCAGAGTTTTTCGACTCAAGCCCACAATGACGAGTAATCTCCAAAAAGTGACCCCAAAGTATTGGCTGAATGCCAGCTACGGACAAACGGTGTGTCCGAAAAAAATGACATTCGGGTTTTCTGCGTATATCGATACACAGGGTGTTGCGCTGCGATGAGCTAGCGTTAAACTGGAAAATAAAATAAATTTTTCAAATGTTAGTAACATTCGATAGAATTTTATTAGAACATGATAGATGTTTTTGCATTGACAATGCTTACGACCTAAGGTCACTGGTTTAAACACTGTTCACGTAGATATTTTTCACTATATGTTATTTCTTAATTTAATAAGAGTATCTAGTCGAATCTCGAAGAGAGGCTTAGCAGTGGACGGAAAATAAGCTGAGATGATGATGGTGATGTTCTAGCTTTAATTTTTAACCGAGAACAGGATTTTGAGTAAGATTCGATTACGAAAAAAACATCTAAATGGTAAAAAAATTAAACATCTATTTAAATATTCAATACTCTTAAGTTTGAGGAAGTTATGCTTTTCTATGTTTTCCTTATTCTGATATTTTATATTATATTTATAACTAAGGGCATACCATGTGACTTTATATGTTATACATATAACAGGAAATAAGTAGATATGTAACACGTCTAACACTAATAAATAATAGATACCTACTAATAAAAGACGTTGTCCTATCTGAGCTCTGAGTATTTAGTATTTTAGAGTTTTCCAATGAAACCAGGTCGACACCCGATCATAAAAAATGTAAGGTCTGGCCTTTTTTACCCAAATGTCCGGCCAAACTGGGGGCTCCATCCGGCTTTTGTACCCAAATGTCCAACCAAACTGGCGGCTGGCTTTTGTACCCAAATGTCCGGCAAAACTGGCGGGGTCTGTCTGGCTTTTAGGTATAACCTGGCAAGCTGTAACCTACCTAGTTTAAATTATTATTTTTTTATTTTTTTTTTTTCACTAGCCTATCCTTACTATAAATTCCTAACTGCACCAAATACTAGCTGTATTACTCTTAATCTACTTTATCATCCTACATACCCTATTCATGTTTTGTTTCTTTGTTCAATTCCATATGGCGTGATCGTACATCTAGTGGAGCAACCCTTGTTTTATTATAGTAACCCCTGGACCTTCTTAAATGAAGTGATTTTGAAACTAACCTATGGTGATGAAGCCTAGCCCTATCTTATGCTATGTCTAAAGTTGCTATCGGCCTTGTGTATGACTAATTTCTACTTATAAATAAGAATAACTTTATCCTAAGATGCGCTTATGTTTTTCCTAATAAATATTGTTTAAGATGCACTTTGTGTTATTTTATGTTGCCTGCTATTTCACATTAATAGAATTGCCTTATTTTATGAAGGGTTGATTAATTATTTATCATAAATGAGCATACTGCTTATCTAGCATGGTTCATTCTACAGAAATATGTTCCTCTACCAGCGGCTTATGGATATAGTATTGAATTTCGGATATGTACAGTAAGTATTAGAATGTAAGTAGCCATATTGGCCTATAATGAGATATAGATTACTACAACTGTAGGTAATGAATAGAAGTTTAAGGTAATAGTTTAATATTATCATTGTATGTGTTAGTTAGTGGTGGTAGATATACATTATAGTGAATATACCCAGCGTTTTTGGTGTTACGGTTTACTGTCGAGCCCCGCCTTCCGCCCGCCAGAGTACCACTCGTCATCCAGACTTGGACGTGATTCCTCCGTATGCTAATTTCTTTTGGAAAGCAATAGGGATACCCATTAAAGAGTAAATAGTACCTGTTCCCACCTAATAGTAGGATAGGCAATTTGTCAGTAAAATTATGTCTGACTATTAATTCAGAGACAAGAGGGTAGACTAAATGTCTTCAAGCGTATTACCTGCTACACAAGCATTATGCTCTCATTGTGTTCGCTGGGATGAGTTCAGACTTATTTACTTTGAAATAACACCACGGAGGTGTAAAAGCAAAGAACTCAAATTATGAATTTACAACAAGCAGGTAGTACTAGGTACTCAGATGGAGTTTTATAGCAAGGGTTTGTTTGTCAGTCAAACTATACCTCAACCTTCACTGTAGAAAAGGCATCCTTACATGATAATACCTCCTGTATCAATTGTTACTCATTATCCTATTATTTTCAGGAATTATGTAGCTATGTATGTAAGCATGTAAATGTTATGCCATGCTGTTATATATAAGCACTATGATGCACTAACTCTAGGTCTTAGAGATAGATTGAGATGAAATGTCTATTAGTATTTAAGTACATTTACATCAGACTTATTTGTCTCAGTGATTCAACAAATTTAAGTGTGAGGATTGTAATATTCCTAGATTTCAATATATAGGGGTTTGAGTCAATCTTACACTCGCCCTTGGTAGTATATAAGGAACATTACTCTCCCAGAATTCATTATTTATTCCAGAATTAGATGAATCATATGGTATATATGTGGATTGTCAATATCTCAACCTTACAGAATTTACATGACTTCCATGGAACCAACAGACCATCCCCTTCAGAGAATGATTATCATGATAATATATTGTCAGAGAGTTATGAGATCTCACTGGACTAAACAAATCTGAATTTACCAACAGAATAGGTAGATCAAGAAGGTATTTATTTAGTAATTAAATAGACAACTCCGACTCAATCCATTGTCAAGTAGCTATGAGATTATGCCACAAGTTATGATATTAGTTGTTCATGGCCAATCTATGTGATTTTACAATATGAAAATCCCCAAATCATTCAGGTAGATACTCTATACACTATTATATATCAGGGCCTTGTACATAAAAATTAAGGTTAGGAATTTCATACCTTTGTTAGAAACAGATTCTCTGAATCTTTCACAATCAGAATACGCACATTTCGTCAGTATTATCACTTGTCACTATCACAGAACCAACTTATGCCATTTTGTTATCATATTTTCACATTCAACTTCACTTTCATATTAGATACGACTATCTAACTTAAAATTACTGTCGAAGATTAATTGTTTGAATTATTAACGTCCTACCCACCAGCAGCTTGAATGGTTATATTGCTACCACCGGATTTACCGTGAAAACGAATGGAATTTTATCTCCTATACCCCTCTTTTCCTTATCCTGACGCAACCGTTAATGGGCCTAATCTAGTCCCTATCAGTCCCTAATTTCTAGTCTAAAGGTGTTAAGTTACTGTCCCCCCATCCCCAAAGTGTGTGTGTGTGTAGAACGAACTCCGGTGTAAGAGATCGCTCCCTAATCTAGCTAAAAAGATTTGAGGAAGCTTCCCTCGCCCTATTTTAATGATTCTACCTGCCTGACTGCTCCTAAAATCAGATTTCCTACTCTGGTAAATAGATTAGGTTCCTAGCAAGGATCCGTCATCTCTAAGCTGTAAAAGGGAGCCAGAGTTTGGGCCCACGAACCTATTATTCCTATCACTCTTGGGTTGTGGTCATCTCTTGTGGTCAGGATCGAGACTTCCACGCCCTAACAAAGGTTTGAGGTCCCAGACGTGTCCCCAAGTGGCTAGGGAGCTGAAAACTAGCGCACCGTTCGGACCGTAGGTTTCCGTAGGCACAGAGGCCGTCTGGACGCCCCAAGTAGCATAGCTAGGCTGGGAATTTCAGCCCATTCGACCAGCTACAATGTCGAATTATTTTTACTCCTACTTGGCCGCTACCCTCATAAAGAACAATCGCTCTCATAAGGAATAGAGGTCCAGCGTTGATCTTGGCCATGTATTCCCCAATTCGACACAAAACTCTATTAAACTTACATTAAAATCAAACAAATAGAAACTAGATATCTCTGATTTGACACGGAGAAGATTTCGAAGAATCAAAGATCTCCCCAACATCATTTCCTCAATATCATTCAAAACTTTACAGTATATGAAACTATTATGGTGAATTTACTCTGGACAAGCTAATATTCATATATTTCAAAAGAATCTACAATATTTTAACTTCAGAACACGATACCAATGTGCTTCTTAGCTAAAATATTTTTGCAAGGGACTTCGCGGGACTTTTCGATCCTAATTTGCCAAGATAACGCGATAACCCACACTTTAAACTACTTCTTTCTTGATTTAAAATAAAACTTGCAGTGGCGTTCTGGCAGCAATTCCTCTTGACTCTTCAAATTCCCCGATGCGTAATCACCCAGACTAATGGCGCCGTAGCCTTTTATACTCGCTACCGTGCGGTTCTCAGAAATCACACCACTTCGACTGAAAAACCGTTGGCCAATATTTTTTCTAAAAAGCTCACGCAAATATCTAACTAATATACCTACATTTAATAACTAAACTGCCTTGCTCATTCCTGTCGATAAGACCTTTTTCATTAAATTCTCAATTGAATAAAGTTTTTCCATTGGTTAGTTCCAAAACTTTCTAAACCATTCTAAGACTCCCTGTCTCTTTCTTCACCCCTAATAGTAACGAAATAAAGGTCAGCGTGCCTTGTAACAAATTTAATTCCATAGACAATCTCATAGCTTTCTTTTAATTATTAGTGTTCCCTGTGCTATCTATAAGATCCCTTGAATCGACCTATTAGGATAATCTAATATCACGAGATATTATAATAAATTTTACCATTTAAATTCCTTTTACGCTGAGTATTAATTTATATTAATATTTGTTTAATTTTGATTGAATCGATTCTCTCGATTATCCGTAAAATGCTTACTTTTTTCAACTAGACAAAAAATAAACTAATTATCAATTTTTTTGATCAAATTTTGTTATCATCATGATTATTTATTTCCTTGTTCTTACTTAAAGATATAAAGTCAGTCAAACCATACTTTTAATTTCATATTTTTTTACATTTCCCTGCCTTCGTTCTAAGTTTTATTTTTCATAGATCATAGATCAATTTTCTTCCTCGCGTCAATTATTGACAAGACAAACTGTCAATGTCATTCTGCTTCATAACAAACAAAATAAGATGGATATAATGAATTATTGTGAAACAATTTACAAAAGACTGTATTTTATGATTGAATTTCAGTTTTCCAGTTAATATTTGAGAATTGTGAACGAGAACATAAGTGTTCCGTTACAGCCGACCCTTCAAATTTAGACGAAAGCGACTTTCTCAAAGGACCTGGAGTTTAAATTTTAACAAATTTAAATTTTAAATTAAATTCTCAAATATTTCTCTATATGTTATTTATTCACATTTTAGCAAAACAACCCCTTTTTTTTCAATTCCCCCCCTTTTTCCAAAATATTATTCTCCCAAAACCTTCGAATGGTGTAGCCCTAATCTGTGTGTGTGTGTCCCTAAGCTAGTGTATAGTGTATTTAAACCAAGGACATGTTTTTCATTGCTAAACTACAGTTTTGAGCTAATACCCCCTTCTATATCCAACAATAATCTTCCCCAGGGTTCATCATAGCCCAAGACGGAGTAATTTTAAACTACTGATCCTAATGATCCTATAGTGAAGATATGAACGGATTCAACCTTACAATCGGAACTATAACGTCACCATACCCTTCCTATGACCGATCTTCCCCACGGAGTAATAAATTATTGAAGTCGATATCCAGAAGCAATACCCAAAAACCTTGCTTAAACAAATCTTAACATCGCCTTGGAGCATGGTGTGGTAACCGAAGAATATCAGTGTGTAGTGCGGAGTTTCATACAGGTGTAGTATCACATGGGATATTGGATATATTTATCCTTAACTAAACCTAACATCAAATTCCCCCTGTATAAAGGTCATGTTTGTGGTGTGTAAATTCTAAGTCTTGGGTAAATAATATTGGTAATTCGGTTTCACATCTGGCATAAACCAAGGCCCTCCCTAGACACTATTCCCTTATCCCCAACCCTGTTCTAATCAAAGTGTACATTCCTCCTCAATCACACAATCACGCTTGCCAAAGAATATATCAGAGCTTCACCGAATCACATTAAAATTAATGGAACTAATAATTATTTTTATTTAAAATGTCTTCCTATATTTATTTAAATAACTACTAAAATAATTTTACATGTGATGTGACCATAGGTCAACTATCAAAGTAAAGAAGGACGGACAAAACAAGCCTTTTTTTTATATTTTAAATTAATTATTAGTCTACATCCACAATAATTCTCAAATATCAACGTTAAGTCTTCGAAATCGACACCCGATTTTAATTAAGTAACTTAAAAGCTTTGGATTGAATTGATTTTACTTATCCAGGATTATAGAACAATTTATTAAAATTAATTTTAATTTACGTGAACTTATTTGAATTTATCTGATTTTATTTGAATTTATTTGAATTTATTTTAAATTTTTAGAATTTATTTTGAATTTATTTGAATTAGTTTGAATTTATTCGAACCTATTTTAAATTTTTAGAATTTATTTGGATTTGTTTGAATTTAATTGAATTAGTTTGAATTTATTCGAACCTATTTTAAATTTTTAGAATTGATTTGTTTGAATTTAATTGAACCTATTTTAAATTTTTAGAATTTATTTAGATTTGTTTTGAATTTATTTGAATTTATTTGAATTTATTTTAGATTTATCTTTAATTTATTTTGATTTAAATATTTTTTTAATAATCTAATGAACCCGGCGAATCTCATACCGCCCCTTAAGTAGTCGGGTAAAAGTAATATGCCAATCTAGGGCGTCAACACCTTAACAACAAATTCCATCAAAATGTGTACAGCCATTCTCGAGCTAATCATATATAATATACAGTCAAACATAGAACCCCTCTTTTTTTTTTTAGTCGGTTGAAAATTATCATTTCTCTATGGTTGAAGACCTCTAATTAATCATAAGTTAAATTATTACCTACTATCCGCTATTACCATAGAGTATGCTATTACGGTGTTTTCGAGATTTTAAATATCCCGCCTAACATTTATGCACGCGAAGTATGTATAAAGCATAGAGATAAGACAATGGTATAGAGCCACATTAACAATTGATAACGACAACCAATCAAGAGTGTTACTTCCACTTGACGAACGATGCCATTCGTAAACGAGCGTTACACTTTCAAGAATAGCACCCCAAGAAGCGTTTTAAGTATCGATCAATTATCGATTTCCGAACGAAATAACTAAGCGTCATGTCATAATCTACTAATGTTATAATAAACATGGCGTCGGCAATCGAATAAACAAAACATCGTTTATTTATTAATAATTACCTGATTATTCAAGGAATTAACGCATGTACGACCTATAAATAATCTACAATGTGTTAATATAATATACTATGTCGCGTCAAAAGTTACAAAATGAGAAAGCAATATCCAATGTATTCACGGACATTCCGCTTCGACAATCGTAAGTATTTATGGATTTTTAAAGTTAAATCTTCTCAATAAACAGCAAGAATAGCAGTAAGGAAAGCTACGATGAGCCTATAAATGTGTCCTGCCTATAAACTCGTGAAAATAACAATTTACAATGCTATTGTGGTATAACCTAGAAGTAACTTATTCATACTATCTAATCAACCTAATCTCTACATAAAAGTACATAAAACTACCCAATGACTCGTCATAAGGGTACATCCTTCAAAAATGCGACTCATATAATGATTTACATTAAGTTCTCTATCAAATTGTTGCAAAAATATATAACATAACCTTACTTCTATTGTTTTAGATAAACTGAATAAGCATCCTTATATAAGTCTATGGCATCTACCTGTGTAGATCTATGTAATGCTAAGAGAAAACTAATCAAGCCCTACATTCATCGAAGTTTTGAAGAAACTGTAAGAAGTCATCGTCGGAATGTGACTAAGTGTGAAATGCAACAGTGTTATAGCCTAACTTATAATAGTGAATCTATTTGAATAAAAAATGTTTTACTCTGCCTAAAAGATTTACTATGCCATACCTTATAAACATTTAGGGTACTATGTAAGTAAGAGAACTATTATGTACAACCCGTTTTATTATATAAACTATAATTTCTATTTCTATCTTTACATAGTTCAAAACGAAGATGTTTCTGCTATGTGTTTGTGAATACCTCACAAACGACTGAACCATATTTGATGCAGTTTCCAACAACAGATAGATTGATTCAAAAAAGGAAAATCTATATGAAAAATACATACATATTATGAGACTAACTAATCTATAACTTCTATCTAGGAAATTATAAGTAAATATTGGACTAGGTACTGATTTGGTACATTACTAACTAGTTGTAGGTTACAAATTATGCTTTGAGTTAGCGATCAGGTATAGTCCATTCTTCAGAATATGGGTGTTACTGAACCGACCCTACGACTTGTTACAACTTTATATATTACATAATTTATATTACCCTGACCTGAACTAACACTTTATTTGTATGTATCTAAAAAATTGAACCGTTAGATATATTTTTATCTAGATGTTTTATTTTTTTTTCTCTGACGGCATGAAGTTATACTTTTTATTATTTTGATGACAAGCTAGGAACATTTTTATTTACGATGGATTATATAATTATTTAGCTTAGCTTAGATTTTGAAAATCACTAGATTTTGAGAATGATCCTACACAACCGTTATGGAGTATGCTACAAATATGTAAACTAGATTTTATTGTGAACCACCGAATTGGATGCTGATGGAAACTAAATTATTAAATTTATATTAAAGAAATACTTTAGCAACATACATGGTTTGTTTTAGTTTTATAACCTAACCCTTTTTTTTATATATAACGAGTGGTACTATACATAGCTATCTGTGTATTATTTCAACCGAACACTTCACTTTAACTTGTGCACTATCACCTTAACTATAGCACTTTCACTACTTATTGTTTATTGAATCTATTAATTTTATGTATTTAACTTATTATATTAAAATTCCCCCCCAGAAAAGCCGCCACAACTCCCCTCTATCTGACGCTACGTTCAACTCGAGAGTATGTGTAATGTTGTTTAATTTTAATTAATATAAATAATGGTATTGTAACAATGTTCCATGTTTTCCTCATAGAAAATTTGTATGTATGAAAGTAATCTTCCTGCTAGACAATAGTTTCTTATGACTTTTCTTATACATTGTAAATGTTAAAACTCAGACGAGTTGGTTATTGTAAAGTCAGATAGGCTTTTCCCTGTGTCCACCAGATTCTACACAAATCTACCCCTGAACTTTATTTATTAATTCTTATTCAAATTACAAGGTTTAAACTTTTCCTTTTTTTTTTTTTTAAATTAGATAAAAAAGAAAACAATATGATTATCTATCTTTTATATAAATCAATCACTTCACTTGTAATACCTAGACAGTTGTTTAATGTTATACATCCCCTTATCTTTATTTGTCACCGGATCAACTAATAGATAGGAATTTTTATATGGATTAGCCGCTATCACATAAGGACCTTCATATAATAGCTCAAATTTCTCAGTAGCACTTAATTTATCATCTGACTTTTCTTGCCTCCTTATCTTAACTAAATGTCCTATCTGATTTTGTATAGATTTTTGTCTTTTAATAAAATTATACTCTGGCACCGGGCCTACTCTGTGTAAATTTTCCCTAACCTTTTCCCTAATGGATACTTTGGTTTGAATACCTAAGTCAGTATTATGTACATCAGAATTCTGTTTAGTAGATCCACCATACAAGATGTCGCTTGGTGAAAATCCTGTACTTTCATGAAGAGTATTGTTATATAAGATTTCTAATTTTGACAATAAGATGTCCCAACTTTGATGTTCTGTCCTGCAATACATTTCAAGTAAACTGCCTAATTGTTTATTTATTCTTTTAGTTGTTTTAGAATGAGTGTTAGCTACTGTAGTATAAATGATTTGAATACTTTGCTGACTCATCATTTCAGTCCATGCTTTGCTAGTAAACTGAGAACATTTTTCAGAGACAATTACTTTTGGTTTTATTATTTTAAAGAATGTTTTTGTATTTGTTATAACCGATGAGACCGTCGGCTTCTCGAGATTAAATAATTTAATAAATTTACTAAAATAATCTTGAATTACTAAAATATAGTGCATACCAGATTTACTACTAGGAAATGGCCCATATATGTTAAACATGGCTAAATCCCCTACATCTTCAGAAATTAATAATTGGCAAGGTCCTACAAGCTTTATAGTATTACCCTTTATGAACTGACAATCATGACATCCCTTTAATACCTTTTTGACCTGCTTAGTAAGTCCCTTCCAATAATATCTATCCCGTATGTACTTAATGACCTTATATACCCCTACATGTCCCTTATCAAGATGAATCCTCCATATCATTTCCTCCCTAAGTATTTTTGGTAAGCAAATAACTTTATTCCCTACTTTATCTGGAGAAAAATATAACAACTGATCTTTGATAGTATATCTTTTAAGTAATTGTTTTGAATGATTATTTATTTCTTGATTCTCTAATTCTGACATTATCATACTCATTTCTGAATCTTCTCGTTGGTATCTAGGCAATTCGTTTAGTGCAATTGTTAAATCCTTATCTAATCTAATCTCTCCATATAATGTGTTAAGGAAATAATTTTTACCTGGATCTGGAGTTTCCTTAATCTCTTCTAATACCATACTGTTCACTTGCACACTCTCATGAAACTTAAAAAAGTGACTTTCCTGTCCTATAGCAATTTCAACTCCATCTCCATCTCTTTTTAACATAATAGAGGTTTCATTTTCCTTCATCCAGTCAAAACCCAGTATAAGCTTTCTTACGGTAAATCCTGGCACTATAAATACAGAAAGATGTCTTTCATATGGTCCTATTCTCAACGTAACTAATCCTATCTTACGTATTTCTACATTTTTTTGTCCTACTGCAGTTTTAATAAAGAAGGGTTTAACAGCAAAGGAAGTTATATTTGGTCTCTTATCAAGTAATGTTTTCCAAAATTCTTCAGATATATAAGTTAAATCGCTACCGGTATCTAAGAGAGCAACTATTTCTTCATCGAATACGCTTACCAACAACTCAGATTTGAAATTACGCTTTTCCGTTGATTTTCTATCCCTTATATTGTAATTAACTAACCCTTCACAGCCCTTAGTATCCATAAATGAATTTTCGCAATTTAATTTTAACACATCTACCATTTGACTGATATTATGCAACGGCCTCAAATCTAAATCTCGACATCCCAAACCATGTCTATTATTATAATATTTTATTTGCGAACATATTGGAAATTTTAACCCACTACTAATTTTTCCCAGAGCTTGACCTGGCTTCCATTTCATTTGAACCATCATATAACATGCCTTATTATTATTATCTTTTGTTAAAGTTGATCCGGAGACTACAGTTTTATTTTTAACTACCTTTTTTACTAAGTTATTATTTTTTTTTTGCTTAGGCTGCGATTTCTTCTGACTGTTTCGCCACTGACGATACATTTTTATAACATTATTCTTCTTAGACTTTCGACATTCAAAATTCTTCGCTACTCCGACATAGTTTTGACACTCCTTCCTCTGTATGATATCGTCCATTCTTTCCAGAAATTCTAAAGTTTCTATTATTGTTTCTATGTTTTTTGAAATCCACATTTGTCTCACGTATCTAGGATAATGCCGCATTATGTCAGTTATGAGATGTTTTTCAGTCATATTGATACTAAGCCTCTGAGCTTTACCCGTCAGTTCCAGAAAATGCTGAGTCATCGAGGGAGTAATTGACCTATTCCAAGATCCTTGAAGTATTTTCCGTCGCAAATCATTCTGCTCGCTTTCCCCCCAATAAGTTTTAAGGAAATCCCTCTTAAAATCCTCTAATGTATTCCAGCGACCCTTATAGATTCTTGCCCAGTCTCTGGCATGACCTACAAGACACTCTTGGATCATATCCAACTCATTCTCCGAATTATCCATCCTTTTCAAATAAACCTCTAGGTCCTCTACAAACGTTACCGGATGTATGGCTACCTTTCCAAATATCGGTTTTTCTAATTTAATAATATTAATATTACATTCTATATATTTCTTGCTGTCTGTGGGAATCCGCTTTTTCTCCCGCGATGAGTCTATATCTACTTCTATATTTATTAAATCTCGAGGTACTGAGTTGTTATAGATTTCTGTACTATCAGATAAGGCCATTCTAATTTGTTTAACATTTTTTTCCGTTTCATTCATCTTCTTTGTTAAATATCCCATTGATAACTGCGACAGCGACTGCATTGTGGTTACGCCTAATCTTCCCTCTTTACTATAAAATATTCGCTCTTGTTTGCGGTGTTTGTTTTAGCACTGATTTCACTAAGTTTTGGTTTATCACAAGGTTTCTTCCGGTTGCAGGTAGCGTCAGATCTACCAACCAAACATTTGTTCTAAATTAACTTTCCGCATTAGAATCATAGAACTCAAGGAGTAAAATGTGTATATATGTAGTAGGACAATACTATATGTATGCAATTAAGTGATCATTTGCTTTATTTTAGTTTCTCATTTTATTTTTTAACCCAAAATTGTTAGTTTATATTTCAAGAATATTAAATATTTTGCCAGTAATTGGTATCAGGAGTTATTCCTGCTATTACAACCACTGTACCGCTCCGGAATTACATTATTTTAAACTAATATTTAACTAATTTTAATCCAATAAGTTATGTCTAGGTATAGCTGAGAGGTATATGCTTTCGCATTAATAGTACCACGCAAACATAATTATTTTTATTCCCTATTCATATGAGTCGGTTAAATTAATGAAGCTTTTATTAGTTTATAATCTATACTGATACTGATAAGTGGAATTGATAAGTTCAAAATACATTTTTTTATTATTGTTTAACTAATTACTTTTATTATTTGTTATATATCTGTACAAACAAGAAAACAGGAAACTAATCTACCATTTATTTTATATAATGAGGTAAGTAAGTATTTGTGTAAAATATTCTCGCATAGTGTAGAGCCTCCCTCGTATGACTGTATAACATTATTTATCTTGGCATAATATGTCAACGACAACGACTACTATCAAACGTGAAAATAATGGCAGATTCACAATATCAAAATGCGTAGTAGCAGAATTAAGCATTTATTTCCTTTTTATTTAGTTATTTTATTTGTTCCAGGTATTCAAACTGATATATAATACAACTCATAGAAAACACGACCCTACTACTTTGCCTACGAGTTCGAGTGATGTGAAATATAGCTCAAACAACGAGATCAAAGTACATGAAACTATCTCAACAAAATCACGACATCTTTTCCATGTCTCGGCATCAAAATGTGACCAAACCAAGCCATCCTCATGGAGAATCAGCCTGTCTAGTCACTAAGCAGATTTGAACAGTGAAACAAAACATTGAATCGAACATTTCTACTATCAAATTAACCTATGTATGTATACAATGCTATGCTAACAATTTGGATTAAAACGCACCCGATATGCTACCTTATTGGGGCTGTAATCAATCAAGCTACTATTCTTAGTAATACAGCTATCCTGGTCATGGAACACTAAAATGTAACCTACCTAGTTTAAATTATTATTTTTTTATTTTTTTTTTTTCACTAGCCTATCCTTACTATAAATTCCTAACTGCACCAAATACTAGCTGTATTACTCTTAATCTACTTTATCATCCTACATACCCTATTCATGTTTTGTTTCTTTGTTCAATTCCATATGGCGTGATCGTACATCTAGTGGAGCAACCCTTGTTTTATTATAGTAACCCCTGGACCTTCTTAAATGAAGTGATTTTGAAACTAACCTATGGTGATGAAGCCTAGCCCTATCTTATGCTATGTCTAAAGTTGCTATCGGCCTTGTGTATGACTAATTTCTACTTATAAATAAGAATAACTTTATCCTAAGATGCGCTTATGTTTTTCCTAATAAATATTGTTTAAGATGCACTTTGTGTTATTTTATGTTGCCTGCTATTTCACATTAATAGAATTGCCTTATTTTATGAAGGGTTGATTAATTATTTATCATAAATGAGCATACTGCTTATCTAGCATGGTTCATTCTACAGAAATATGTTCCTCTACCAGCGGCTTATGGATATAGTATTGAATTTCGGATATGTACAGTAAGTATTAGAATGTAAGTAGCCATATTGGCCTATAATGAGATATAGATTACTACAACTGTAGGTAATGAATAGAAGTTTAAGGTAATAGTTTAATATTATCATTGTATGTGTTAGTTAGTGGTGGTAGATATACATTATAGTGAATATACCCAGCGTTTTTGGTGTTACGGTTTACTGTCGAGCCCCGCCTTCCGCCCGCCAGAGTACCACTCGTCATCCAGACTTGGACGTGATTCCTCCGTATGCTAATTTCTTTTGGAAAGCAATAGGGATACCCATTAAAGAGTAAATAGTACCTGTTCCCACCTAATAGTAGGATAGGCAATTTGTCAGTAAAATTATGTCTGACTATTAATTCAGAGACAAGAGGGTAGACTAAATGTCTTCAAGCGTATTACCTGCTACACAAGCATTATGCTCTCATTGTGTTCGCTGGGATGAGTTCAGACTTATTTACTTTGAAATAACACCACGGAGGTGTAAAAGCAAAGAACTCAAATTATGAATTTACAACAAGCAGGTAGTACTAGGTACTCAGATGGAGTTTTATAGCAAGGGTTTGTTTGTCAGTCAAACTATACCTCAACCTTCACTGTAGAAAAGGCATCCTTACATGATAATACCTCCTGTATCAATTGTTACTCATTATCCTATTATTTTCAGGAATTATGTAGCTATGTATGTAAGCATGTAAATGTTATGCCATGCTGTTATATATAAGCACTATGATGCACTAACTCTAGGTCTTAGAGATAGATTGAGATGAAATGTCTATTAGTATTTAAGTACATTTACATCAGACTTATTTGTCTCAGTGATTCAACAAATTTAAGTGTGAGGATTGTAATATTCCTAGATTTCAATATATAGGGGTTTGAGTCAATCTTACACTCGCCCTTGGTAGTATATAAGGAACATTACTCTCCCAGAATTCATTATTTATTCCAGAATTAGATGAATCATATGGTATATATGTGGATTGTCAATATCTCAACCTTACAGAATTTACATGACTTCCATGGAACCAACAGACCATCCCCTTCAGAGAATGATTATCATGATAATATATTGTCAGAGAGTTATGAGATCTCACTGGACTAAACAAATCTGAATTTACCAACAGAATAGGTAGATCAAGAAGGTATTTATTTAGTAATTAAATAGACAACTCCGACTCAATCCATTGTCAAGTAGCTATGAGATTATGCCACAAGTTATGATATTAGTTGTTCATGGCCAATCTATGTGATTTTACAATATGAAAATCCCCAAATCATTCAGGTAGATACTCTATACACTATTATATATCAGGGCCTTGTACATAAAAATTAAGGTTAGGAATTTCATACCTTTGTTAGAAACAGATTCTCTGAATCTTTCACAATCAGAATACGCACATTTCGTCAGTATTATCACTTGTCACTATCACAGAACCAACTTATGCCATTTTGTTATCATATTTTCACATTCAACTTCACTTTCATATTAGATACGACTATCTAACTTAAAATTACTGTCGAAGATTAATTGTTTGAATTATTAACGTCCTACCCACCAGCAGCTTGAATGGTTATATTGCTACCACCGGATTTACCGTGAAAACGAATGGAATTTTATCTCCTATACCCCTCTTTTCCTTATCCTGACGCAACCGTTAATGGGCCTAATCTAGTCCCTATCAGTCCCTAATTTCTAGTCTAAAGGTGTTAAGTTACTGTCCCCCCATCCCCAAAGTGTGTGTGTGTGTAGAACGAACTCCGGTGTAAGAGATCGCTCCCTAATCTAGCTAAAAAGATTTGAGGAAGCTTCCCTCGCCCTATTTTAATGATTCTACCTGCCTGACTGCTCCTAAAATCAGATTTCCTACTCTGGTAAATAGATTAGGTTCCTAGCAAGGATCCGTCATCTCTAAGCTGTAAAAGGGAGCCAGAGTTTGGGCCCACGAACCTATTATTCCTATCACTCTTGGGTTGTGGTCATCTCTTGTGGTCAGGATCGAGACTTCCACGCCCTAACAAAGGTTTGAGGTCCCAGACGTGTCCCCAAGTGGCTAGGGAGCTGAAAACTAGCGCACCGTTCGGACCGTAGGTTTCCGTAGGCACAGAGGCCGTCTGGACGCCCCAAGTAGCATAGCTAGGCTGGGAATTTCAGCCCATTCGACCAGCTACAATGTCGAATTATTTTTACTCCTACTTGGCCGCTACCCTCATAAAGAACAATCGCTCTCATAAGGAATAGAGGTCCAGCGTTGATCTTGGCCATGTATTCCCCAATTCGACACAAAACTCTATTAAACTTACATTAAAATCAAACAAATAGAAACTAGATATCTCTGATTTGACACGGAGAAGATTTCGAAGAATCAAAGATCTCCCCAACATCATTTCCTCAATATCATTCAAAACTTTACAGTATATGAAACTATTATGGTGAATTTACTCTGGACAAGCTAATATTCATATATTTCAAAAGAATCTACAATATTTTAACTTCAGAACACGATACCAATGTGCTTCTTAGCTAAAATATTTTTGCAAGGGACTTCGCGGGACTTTTCGATCCTAATTTGCCAAGATAACGCGATAACCCACACTTTAAACTACTTCTTTCTTGATTTAAAATAAAACTTGCAGTGGCGTTCTGGCAGCAATTCCTCTTGACTCTTCAAATTCCCCGATGCGTAATCACCCAGACTAATGGCGCCGTAGCCTTTTATACTCGCTACCGTGCGGTTCTCAGAAATCACACCACTTCGACTGAAAAACCGTTGGCCAATATTTTTTCTAAAAAGCTCACGCAAATATCTAACTAATATACCTACATTTAATAACTAAACTGCCTTGCTCATTCCTGTCGATAAGACCTTTTTCATTAAATTCTCAATTGAATAAAGTTTTTCCATTGGTTAGTTCCAAAACTTTCTAAACCATTCTAAGACTCCCTGTCTCTTTCTTCACCCCTAATAGTAACGAAATAAAGGTCAGCGTGCCTTGTAACAAATTTAATTCCATAGACAATCTCATAGCTTTCTTTTAATTATTAGTGTTCCCTGTGCTATCTATAAGATCCCTTGAATCGACCTATTAGGATAATCTAATATCACGAGATATTATAATAAATTTTACCATTTAAATTCCTTTTACGCTGAGTATTAATTTATATTAATATTTGTTTAATTTTGATTGAATCGATTCTCTCGATTATCCGTAAAATGCTTACTTTTTTCAACTAGACAAAAAAATAAACTAATTATCAATTTTTTTGATCAAATTTTGTTATCATCATGATTATTTATTTCCTTGTTCTTACTTAAAGATATAAAGTCAGTCAAACCATACTTTTAATTTCATATTTTTTTACATTTCCCTGCCTTCGTTCTAAGTTTTATTTTTCATAGATCATAGATCAATTTTCTTCCTCGCGTCAATTATTGACAAGACAAACTGTCAATGTCATTCTGCTTCATAACAAACAAAATAAGATGGATATAATGAATTATTGTGAAACAATTTACAAAAGACTGTATTTTATGATTGAATTTCAGTTTTCCAGTTAATATTTGAGAATTGTGAACGAGAACATAAGTGTTCCGTTACAAAGCCAAGACAACCTGTATGCAAAATATTATGATAATCGGTTCAGTAGCCCACAAATAATATCTAATAAAAAACCATCAAAAAAACTCACTCTCACATTTATAATATTAGTTAGGATATATTATACAATAAACTGTTGATCAAAATTAATAAGTTCACTTACTTGCATGCATGTATGTATGTACATACATACATGCTGGCAAGAAGGTACTTGTGTGTAAGCAGGAACTTACTCGTATACATTTCGGTTGAGACTTTTCTTCTACTCCTCACTTCAGTCGTCATCACACTTCGGTTTTCGCCGTCTTTGCCTACGACCTCTTTGAATAGTACCTATGTACCTAATGTATGCCTAAATTAATACAAATACGCTTCAATAACTCTTATTGTATATTAACAAGTGTTTTATGACAGTGACGGACGGACGAACGGACACGTGTACACGTGTACCGAAAAGTTACAAATATGTCGTTACATTTTTGCATGTTATACCTACTGTTGTAAGATTATAGCAGAATATAAGAATTCAATAAATCTTTAAGAATAGGCAAATGTCAACTTAGCGAACATGAAAACTGTAAAATTTTCGAAACGTCGTATTAGGCGATATAAATGTCTTTAAGAAAATTTGGTACGAATAAAAATTTTATGTTACCTGGTAAGCCAAAAATTCGATGGCGAACCAAACTTTCATCATCAGGTCTTTTTTAGTCTCCACTACAGGAGCACGACCCTCTCTGTACTACTAGGGCCATAGGTACTTGGCCAGAGCAGCCAGAGGACTTGGCCTACACTCTCCACGCTGGCCAGACGGGTTGGAGAGGTCTCTTGGATGTTTAAAAGCTTTGTTTTGCTTCTATTTCCTAAGTCGCCTTCTACGACATCCACGGGAAAACTTGGAGTGGTTCTATTCTACTCTGCCGGATACCAAACGGCATCAAACTTTAATACCACAAAAACCGGAAAAACCTAGCACATGATCGGTATCGAAATAGAGGCAAGCCTTTGCCCAGCTATGGCATAGTTAATCGGTCATCCTAATCCTAACTTCCTAACTAATATTATATATGCGAAAGTAAGTTTGTTTGTTACGCTTTCACGCCGTAACTACTGTACTGATCATAATGAAATTTTACATACAAGTTCTCTGGAGTACGGAGAATGACATATGCTATATATTGAGAAAGCAACCGGGAAAAAGCTCAAATGATGAGAAGATATTTTCTAACTAAAAAGAGTAAAGTAGCTACTTAGTACATGGTATGTTAATGCCACAAACATTACTTAGTTTGGAAGTAGGAAAGGCTCAATCCTAGATAGTTCCTAAAAAAATATATTTACACGGTGAATTTTCATTCATTTTGGACCCTTAAAGGGATGATTCAGCCCGTCGATATGAACAACTTTTCCTATGGAACAAATGCTGCGACCTCAAAAAAAATTACAGTTCCATACAAAAATATTCCGTCGCTGAGTCAATTTGTATGGGAATGTCAAAAAAATGAGTTCCTAGCATTGGTCCCATAGGAAAAGTTGTTCATATCGACGGGATTAATCATCCCTTGATTTAATGTATAACTTAGGAAACATCCTGTAGCCACACAATGTGCGAGATGGGTGCCCACTCAATTGGGCCCGCAGCTTGTGCCAAATAAAGGATGGACGCGCGCGAGCCGACCTCTGCGACACACCTGCCCCTGGGCTATTTACTGAGTATAGGGTAGATTACATATCATCTTAGTAACCTTGCTCATCAATGCAACATCAAGAGTTGCTGTCAATGGAAATAAAACGGTATTCACACACACTATCTTTTACCCTTGCGGGGTAGAAAAGCCCCTGTCTATAAGACCTAAAAAGCACATTTAGTATATGATGGGCGTGTATATGGAAAACGAAATCAGAATAGTGGTTGCTAGCCGCCTCGCCCGCCTATTCCCTCAATCGGCTTTTACATTCTGCGCAGGGAGAGAGGCAGCTGGTATATATTACGTTTTTTCTTTTCTCCCCGACCTGCAATAAAATTAAAATGTGTAGAAAAGTATTCGGCAAAGATTTTCTACACATTGTACAAAATGGAATCAGAACCACAGCGTCATACGTCAGTATATTTACCTCATTGATCACTCCTGCAGACAGAATTATGGTGTGCAATGTTTTGATGATCATTTCAACATCCATCACAGTTTATATGCCTTAAATAAAAATAGTAAATCATACGCAAATTTCAATGTAGACCGAAGAAATGTGAGTAGGCCGTCTGTTCCTAGGCCTACCACGTCAATATAATGTAGAATGAGTGTTATCTTTGTAGGTGGTCATAATTTAATAACAAGACTGTCAAACAAATGATGAAAGTGATTTTCTAGAGGTATTGTCATTTTTTTGTTTGGAATTTTAAACAAAAATAATGCAAATAAAACTCGTAATCGAAGCTTCCCGTACAAACCTCTGCCGGCCTATTTGCTAACTCAGTGTCCAACGATTTGATAGTCACATCAAAATACATTACGGTATGATTGACTATTTTTATTTAAGATATGTATATAAATTGACGTGATAGGCCTAGGAACACACGGCCTTCTCGCATTTCTTCGGCCTCCATTGAAATTTGCGTATGATTTACTATTTTTATTTAAGGCATATAAACTGTAATGGTTGTTGAAATGATCATCAAAACAGTGCACAACGTAGTTCTGTCTGCAGGTGTGATCAATGAGGTAAATATAGACGTATGACGATGTAGTTCTGATTCCATTTTGTACAATGTGTAGAGAATCATTGCCGAATACTTTCTACACAGTGCTAATTTTAATGCAGGTCGGGGAGAAAAGAAAAAAACGTAACACGAGCTTAGCAAATAGGCCGGCTGGTCTTAGCATGAGTACCTACCTAAGTAAGTAACCTACAAGTCCTAGAACATCACTAAATGTAGGTAGACCTGCAACGAAAAGACTAACATCGCCTAGAAATACGTTAAGAGCCCGACATATGCCAGGCGGCGTGGCGATACAAACGCGGATGGTCTAAACGCGTTGGCTACTTTGGATATTTTCGTTTTTTAGGAATATTCAAGGGTTATTCGAAAAAGAAAAACATATGATGGCTGCCTTATCTGTAATGGAATAATAATCAAAAGTTTCAAGGTTAATTTTAATGTATTTGGTGAATAATGCTATATACCGAGTAAATTAGACGTGATTTGGAGGCAACTTTGCGATTTTATTCTATCGAGAAAATTTAAGGCAATCGTGTTTTTGAGTCATATAGTTACCAGAGTTAGTCCTGAACTTTGCTGCATTTTTATTTCAACTTGAGTATTAAATTATTATTGATATAACAGTCAATCATGCAAAGCAGTGTGATAGTTAATATACCTCAGATAAATTTAAATAGGTCTGTTATTCTGAACTGAATTATAAACATTGGCAACGAATAAAACAGAATGAGCTATATTCTCCGAATGTACGTCTTTTCCATTAGCTTTCCAATAACCCCATTCAGAAAATATGACGTCCGAATCTTAAAAGAAATTCCAGTCGAAGCCCTCCCGTAATAACTGCCAAAGGCCCGGATCAATATCGCTCGCTGTTTCATCACGTATATGGGAAAAAAGAGGAGAAAAAATACATAACTTTTTAGGGGCCGCCACCCTCCTGTCTCCCCCGCGCGCCGGCCCTGGGGAGACTTACATAAATGCGAGAAAAAAATATAAAAATTGACTGGTGGCGCGTGGATACAATGGAAAAATATCGCATCAAAATTATATAAAGCACCTTTGTTGGATGAAGGTGAAAAGGTCTTTTGATTCGCGAATGGATGGGCAGTTTTGATGGGTTTAACGCGATGGAGCGAATGTCTAGTGGTCTAACTAAAGATCTACTTAGACAAGATAATTTGGTTAGGCAATTTAAAATGTTTTCTATATTTTTTGTAGTAAAATAAGTTCACACCAATATTTGGCTACGACGATATTAGCTTCACTAAATATATCTACTTATACGGACAAGTCACACAGATTATGCTAGCCCCAAAGTAAATTCGAGACTTGCGTTAACGATACTATAATTGTAACATATACTTATATAGATAAACATCCAGGCCCAAGGTCAATCTGGAAAAGATCATTTTCCATTTTGACCTGACCGGGGATCGAACCCGGGACCTCCTCCGGTGTGATAGCCTGGCGTGATGACCACTACGCCAAAGAGGTCGTCACAACAAAATGTCGTAGCACTTCCGTAGCACCGTAGCATTTAACCTTTATAACCTATATTGCCATTGGCTTTATGTATTTACCTTTCTAATATTATTTATGAGACCAAGTCAAACTGTTCCATTACAAATATACGCGTCTTTGTTTCTTTAACCGACTTTAAAAAAGAAGGAGTAGGTTATCAATTCGGTTGTATTCTTTTAATTTTTGTTACCTCAGTACTCCGTTAATTAAGAACCGATTTAAAAAAAAGTCTTTTTTACCGTCTGTCTGTATATCAAGACCTTTTTCAAAAAAGGAATCAATACCTACAGGGTACTTCCCGTGATCTCAAAATCTTGAAATTTGGTACAAAGCAAGCAACGTCTTATTACGTACTAGCTTTCGCCCGCGGCTCCGCCCGCGTCAATGTCGATCCCTCGGGAATAGTTCTTTTTTCCGGGATAAAAGGTAGCCTATGTCCTTCTCCGTACTCCAGAGAACTTGTATGCAAAATTTCATGATGATTGGTTCAGTAGTTACGGCGTGAAAGCGTAACAAACAAACAAACAAACAAATAGACAAACAAACTCACTTTCGCATTTATAATATTAGTATGGATACGCACAGATAAGGGAAAAATTGCAAAAAACAATTATTTTGAGTTACATCATATAATAAAAATATTTTTAATAATTACAAACTTATTATATACTAGCTTTCGCCCGCGGCTCCGCCCGCGTCAATGTCGTTCCTTTGGGAATAGTACTTTTTCCCGGGATAAAGGGTAGCCTATGTCCTTCTCCGCACTCCAGAGAACTTGTATGCAAAATTTCATGATGATCGGTTCAGAAGTTACGGCGTGAAAGCGTAACAAACAAACAAACAAACTCACTTTCGCATTTATAATATTAGTAAGGATAATGTACGGAACCATTCGTGCGCGAGTCCGACTCGCACTTGGCCGGTATTGTTTATAAAAGATAATCTTTCAAGTTGTTCCCATAAAATTTTCATTATAATCGTTTCAGTATCGTTTGATTGAAGTCGTTTTTTTTATATGAAAGATTATTATATATACCATTAACAATAGGCACCTTCTATTACCATTAACTAATCAGTTATGCTATTACGTCTGTCGACATAAGACCCATTCCATTACGCTATACTTTTATTTCCTATTTATTACAAACACGAAACAATTAGAATTTCTTTTCATATTCTGAAAACCATTTTACTGGGTTTCACTTCTCTGAGTTATATTAGTTATCCGCGCTAGATGAAGCCAGAAATCGTTTTAACTTTTCTTTCATCGGAGAGCTTTATAGGTTATGTTAGGTAAGAAGTTTGTATGCGTGTATATATTTCAGTAGCTTTTGCCCGCGGCTCCGCCTATTCCGTAATGAAAAGTACCCTATGTCCTTTCTCGGGCCTCAAGCTACCCACGACAAAGTGATAGACAGTTGTTTTCACAGATGATGTATTTCTGTTGCCGCTATAACAACAAATGCTAAAAAACAGAATAATTAAATGTTCAAGAGGACTCCCATACAACAAACGTGATTATTTTGCTCGATATTGATAACAGCTACAGGTAGACGCTTGAAATATTAACAAAATAATTCGTTATATATTCACTTTAAAAAGAAATAACTAAATTAAAATAAAACAAACATTCTATTGGG
Organism: Elegia similella; assembly: GCA_947532085.1. Taxonomy (NCBI): domain Eukaryota; kingdom Metazoa; phylum Arthropoda; class Insecta; order Lepidoptera; family Pyralidae; genus Elegia; species Elegia similella. The sequence goes on from OX383927.1 coordinate 9,407,735, forward strand.
CTACCATACAACAGACAAATTTTTAGGGTTCCGTACCCAAAGGGTAAAAATGGGACCCTATTAATATGGTGTCGCTGTCCATCTATCTGTCTGTCTGCCCGTCCATCTGTCACCAGGCTGTATCTCATGAACCGTGATAGCTAGAGAGTTGATATTTTCACAGATTATGTATTTCTGTTGCCGCTATACTTTAACAACAAGTACTCAACAAACCGGCCAAATGCGAGTCGGACTTGCGCACTAAGGGTTTCGTACATTATAATAATAAGTTTGATATTATTCTTTTTTTATTATTATATTATGCAAATCAAAGCTATTCGCAAGTTTTATTTTATCTATGCTATAAGACGTTTCTTCGTGCCGTTTTTATAAGTAAATAATGGTACGGAACCCTTCGTGCGCGAGTCCGACTCGCACTTGGTCGGTTTTTAAGTTTAATGTTGATTTGAGTTTAAAGATTTATAAGAGATTAATAAGTGTTTGATTTTATAACCATTATTTATTATTATTTCGAGCCATCATCTGTCCCACTGCTGGGCAAAGGCCTCTCTCCACTTCTTCCATTCAGTCCGGTCCTGCGTTATTTCCTTCCAATCATAACCATATTTAGATAAAATTCTTTCGTCCTGTTATGAATCAAAAGTTATTTTTCGTTATTATTATTATTATTATTATTATTCTTTATTACCATTTAAATCACATATACAAATACACATATTATGCATTACAATAAAAACCACGGAGGTTTGTTTGGCAATAATGCAAGATTCTACATCTATTTTTTAAGCTATGTTGCTTCATAATACAAATTTCAAAAAGGAAAACATTAATAGTACTTATACTTAATTTAAAAACTAGCAAACAAGAAATATATATATATTTTTTTTTTACCTACCTACACAAACAGAGACATCGTATTCATACATGTATGAAAAATATAGTTAGATTTTTCATATGTGAGCACTATGTAACTAATACGTATTCCTAGTAACGCAAACAGCAAAAAAATGTATTTAGGAAATCCGTAAATCAAATATTTGCTTGCCAACCATAGAGATAATATAATCATGTTGCCAACCTAGTCCGCAAAAAATAAGTAGTTTCAAATAAAGAAGATTTATATATAATATAGGTATTTAAAACCACGACGTCATTGTTAGGTGTAGTATTACACCGAACAGGTATCATAATTTTTTAAATCATATACGTCAAGTAATAGAATATACGTCAAATAAGCCGATATTAGCAGGATCGGTTCTGGCAGACCTATTTTTTCCAAGTCTTTGTGACGGACAACGATCTAAAGGTAGGCATTGGTCTCATAGGAAAAGTTGTTCATTTTAACGAGCTGATTTGATGGTTTGAAGTACAACAATGTTTACCCTAACAAATATATCTATACTATTATTATAAAGCTGAAGAGTTTGTTTGATTGTTTGATCGCGCTCATCTCAGGAACTACTGGTTCAAATTGGAAATTTTGTGTTGGATAGTCCATTTATTGAGGACGGCTTTTACAAAACATCACGCTACGACCAATAGGAGCAAAACATCAATAAAAAATGTTTTGTAAACGGGGTAAAATTATTCATCTATACTAAGAAAAAACCTAATTGTTCATAATAACAGAAATTGCCGCGGACGAAGTCGCGGGCAACAGCTAGTCCTATATATTTCCAGTCCATCAGTCAAAATCCCTCGAATCATAGATCCAACGACAGTTGACCGTTGAACGGAAGCTCGCACAATAGCCTATCCTACGAACTTAAAATACATTGTAATGTAGAAAAAATATCAACATCTGGCCATTGTCTCGGCCGCGGGGGAGTCGCTATAAAATAAAATAAATAAATAGCAAAATGTCGCCACCGCACGAGTCATTATTCAATGGATTGACAGCCACTTCCATGGGTCGCGGGTGAGATTCCACACAATAATACGCCTACTTATAGTCCTGAGCAACCGCGGTACACGCTGACTATTATTATTTGATACTTCTGTATATCAAAGTAATGTAGCAGTCAACAAGCATTTGCCCGCGACTGCGTCCACGTATGCCTATTGCGATAAAATGTATTGTATATGCTAGATATCAACTTTTAAACCAACTCTCAAATTTCTTTCACGCTGGTCTGGGAGAAATAAAAACAACATAGAATGTACCAGCTGCTTCTCTTCCCGCGCAGATCGTAATAGACGATCGAGGGAATCGGTAAAATCCGAGGAATCATGTTAATAGGCAATGCAGCTAGCAGCCCATCGCTATTTTGATTCCGTTTTTCAACCACCAACTTGCTAAACGTGGCCAAAGTTGAATAGACCTAGGCTCTGTCTACCCCGCAAAGGAAAAAGACGTGATACTATGTATGTATGTACCCTCAGATTGATTATTCTTATAAGTAGTATGCTGTACTGATACTGTAAAGAGGAAACAAGAAATAAGTAGTAGTAGTGATAGTAAGTAGTGGTAAGTTTGGATTTAATGTGACCATTCGTTATCGCAGGTGCAGGCACCATTATGTTCTTTAAAAAGTTTAGAGGTAAATAAATAGGTATTCTAAATAGGCTAGTTTCCTAAAAAATATAATTAAAAAACATTGGATACGTATTTTTTCTTTTGTCGATTTAACAAACAATTGTAAAGTTAGAGCCCTTTGAAACTCCATGTGACGTCATAGTTTGCTACTTTTTAGCAAACTTTGACGTCACGAGCCCCCACTCATAAACTTTGAAGAGCTATATCTTTATATTTTTTTGTTTAATGAACGGAATGACAACTAAGAAACTAATGTTATAATGATGAATAAATTATATTTGATCGTAAAATAAGTAGATATCTTCTAGATTTTCTTTTGAGAATGGAAAATGAATTCTCATGCTCTGTGATTTGGATCATTAACCTATTGTAATTTCAGTTTAATAGATTAGCAAAATTTAATAATACCTAAGTAATGTGAAACATCTTTAGCGGCGCGGTGGGTTATACCGACTGCTGGCGAGGCCACGCGTCGCCACGGCATGCGTTGCCACACTTGCCACATTTTATGATTGAATGTACCTATGTATGGACAAAATATTTTCGATGTTTCTCATCTGCCAGCTGTCCCGCGACGGTTCACAATGTTTTTGTATCAATTTCAACGCGATTATGTCATAATAGAGTTGTATCAGTTAATAGAATGTATCGTTCAGCAGCTCTATCTAGGTGTATTTATTACATGCTGTAAGTCTTAAATTATTTATATTTATAATTTTTCGACGTATATAAAAATAATTGAAAGTTACTTTAAAAATATGATTAAAGTAATTTGCATGCTTGTATGTACAGGTTGGGAATACCCAACCACGAAAAATATTTAATTTTGCAATTTGTTTAAGGAAAAATATTCTAAACGATTCGGACAACATATTCAGAATAGATCTCTAAAATTTTCCTACTTGTTCAAAAGTAGCTCCGACCGCGGCTTCGGAAGCGTTTCCTTTTTAGTTATAAGTAGGTAGGTTAGGTATTATATTTTTGTATAAACTAAACTAAATGCGTAACAAGGTATCCAAAGGTACTCCTTAATAACATCTTTTACGAAACGATACTGTTAGAAAAAGCAAATATATATCAAGGCCCTCGTCTTGGCCAAGCTTATTATTCACTGTTCCTAAATCTGCCGGTTGAAAGTATTTTATAAGGCCTCAGAACAATAACTAAAGCATAGAAACCGTGTTAAAATAACAACAAAATACAATATTCTACACTGTTTTTACTTATGGCATTGTTAAAGCATCAGAAAGAGATGCATATACAATGCCATTTGCGTAAATGTGCAGGTTGTCCTGGGGTACTGATGTGATCAGGGTTGTACTATATCGATGAAATATATTTATCGACTAAATGTTTCGTCCTAAGAAAGTCATAAATGTACTCTACTCTGATTGTATCGATTCGTTAAATGAGTACGATTCATAAAAAAAAAACAACTAGTTGCACTCCAGGAGTGCCGGCAGAAGTGAAAACTCGCCTTTGCGGCATACTCAGGTCCGTGTCCTTCTTACGAATTTTCGATCAATTCACGTGTCCTGACGCGAGTTTTCTATTTTACCCATCCCAAAAAGTGCACAAAGCCGCTAAAGAGGCTTTTACTTTAAAAGTTACGTCAAGATACACCTAAATAACTCCTAATCGCATGGCGTCGCTTGGCTTCATCTGATAAATAGGTAAAAAAAAAATCCATACATTACCCACCGCGCCTCTACTGTCTACTGCTGGTCATTAGGCCTTACCCAGTATTGGTCGAACGGCAGAATACCTAATATGATGTCAATCATATTTTCGATTATTTCGAAATTCAAACAGTGCCTACTTACCTACCTTACCTATTACCTATGAATGCGCAAAAAACCCAATGCATTCTATTTACAGTCCCCAATGTGAGGCAGTCCAACGTTGACATACTAGTTGAAGGTAAAATAGACTTTGTAAATGATACCACCTTCTTAGGAATCACAATAGACTCTAAATTGCAATGGGGCGCTCATGTATCAAAAGGTAATATAAGGTCAGATATATTTTTCACTTGATCAATGGGCCATTCAGCATATTCCAAAACCATCTAAAGCTTTTCCCAGCTAGCTTTGAGGAACAGTCAGTAAAGGAAACATAATCAGGTAGGTAAAGAGAAACACATAATTCGAAGTGATATTTTTTATTTTATAAAACTTTTACACTAGGGTAAAAAAGTGCCAGTGTGTTATTTGTGAAAAATTCACAGTGTTGGTAATAGAAAAACAAGAGGTGAAGAAAAACAAGAGATTACTTTACCCACTTTCATTACTGTCCAAAATAAAATGTTTTTCATAATTTTAAATATAAATAATAAAACCGTTTCCGTAAACTTTCTTATTACCATTGATTTATAATTCGCCAAATATAAATGTAGGTAAAGCATCGTGTTTCAATCGCTTCCATTTAATTTTATATTCGAAATTAATGTATCGGCACGGCAGTAAAATATTTTGAACAAATTCGAGTATGTATGACATTTTATGTCCAATATGTCGCTTGAAAGTTCCTCGGATCCACACCTTTTTATCCTTTTACTTCAGGGAGCTGCAATAAAATTTCAACAATAATTTTCTTCATATTAGTAAAAATCGATTCTTTTTAGGGTTCCGTACCCAAAGGATAAAAACAGGACCCTACTAATATGACTCCGATATCCATCTGTCTGTCACCAGGCTGTATCTCATGAACCGTGATAGTGAGACAGTTGAAATATTACAAACAAAAATTTCGGGCGTTTTTATAGCTTACGCCCACGGCTCCGCTCGCGTTAATGTCTATCCCCGATAACAGTACCTTATTCTGAGATGTAATTTATGTCTATGTTCTTTTCCGTACTCCAGAGATCGTGCAATGGTGATGATGATGATGCAAAATTTCATGATGATCGGTTCAGAAGTTACGGCGTGGAAGCGTAACAAACAAACTCACTTTCACAATTATAATATTTTATGTAAGGATGGTACGGAACCCTTCGTGCGCGAGTCCGACTCACACTTTGCTGGTTGTTTAATTACCATGATGGTTCAATTTGTTACATTACTATTGCATGGCTCAACACTAACAAAAATATCCCTGATAGCAAGACCGTCATAAAAAATATCGATATACTCGTAGATACGTGATTTTACCACATCACTAGCAAAAAAAACTAACCTAATTTGAAATAAGGAAAAAACGATAATTTTAAGCAAAATACCTATAAAAGTTGTCATTTATACAATACGTTATATAATTGACAATATTATTGTTGTATTTTGAGGTATTTTGGGTTTTAATTATGCACTTTTAACTGAAAAACTTACCGAAGAAAATTATGTTTTACAGAATTTATTTCTGTTCGTCCTGAATGGGATTTACATCGCTCCATTGCACAAGACATTGTTTAGTATAATGGTCATTTGATAACGCACCAACCCAACACCGGTTAATACTTTTTTCCGTGAGAATTTTAGCACAATCCTATATTTAATTTGCAGACATCACAATTCCGCCGCAATGTTTTTGTCGATATATAACCCGATCAAATCGGCAAGATGCTAATATTACAGACGTTGAACTGTAATAAGTTATTTTGAATTTAGTCGGATTTAATTGGAGTCCAATGGAGTCCATTGACATTTCAAGTCGGGACAACCATGAAAATAATAGAAACTGACTGAAGTTTTTGTCTCATTCTGTCATAAGCGAAAGCTCATAAGAAAAATACAGTGTCAACTATCTGTTTTCAGTTTCTATTTTTATGCGGCTTCTATGTATATTATTCTTCTGAGTATAAGGCACACAATTTCTCTTTTCAAGATTTTTTTATATTTTCAATTGAAATATAGGTAATATCCAGTTTTTGATTTTATTTGTTTGTTGTACTTCCGTGATTATCAAGGGTGTATTGTCAATACCCTTTGTCCTTTTAAAAGTCACTATGACATTGGGCAGAATTTTCAAGATATTTTTTTATGTATTTGTCCTTTTTATGGGATACTGAGTACAATAAAATAGAAAGAAGGCATATTAACCAAACAATGACACCCCGTTACGAGACGTCGACACGGTCAGTTCTGTGCATACAAGTGTGCCACAGCCGCCAGAAGTAGATGATGACGGAGTAGAACCAGCCACAACATCTTCGGGGGCGTCTGACCCCCTAATCAACGCATCGGCGCGAGCGCTTCGCGCGGAGGGAGAGACGGGCGGCGCGGGCGGCGAACCTCAGTGCTCGAGGGACTGCCGTGTCGCGACGTCCCTAACACTCGTCCTGAAGATGGCCATCTGAATTGGCTGAAACTTGTCGGCGATACCGACTAACGATACGTGAGTGAAACCGTTTGTTATAATATAAAAGGCATTAAATTATTATTTCCCTATTATTTTTTTAAGAAAGGTACTTAAGGTACTTTTTTAAGAAAGGTACTTACTAAGATCCTGGGACCAGTGAGAAGAGAATGGTATTTGGAAAAGAAGCAATGGCGAAGTACAAGAACTAGTGGGCGAGCCTAACATTATGGACGAAGTTAAAGCACACCGTCTTCGCTCCGTATTCGTCCGTCAATGGAGGAGGATCGGGGGGTAAAGAGAGCATACTTGGGCCGGCCGATCGGTCGCAGACCGGTGGGCCGTCCCAGGTATCGCTGGAGTGACCTTGTGACGGCGGACCTGCGCAAGCTGTGTGCGCGAGTGTGTGCGCAAGTTGGTGACAATTGGCAAGAGCTAGCACAGGACCGAAAGGGCTGGCGTTCTCTTGTGCTGGAGGCCAAGACTCACTTTGGATCGCTGAGCCAGGATAGTAAGTAAGTAAGTATTGGTTTTATATAATAAAATAATGCTTCAAATATGTATATTAATGATGGATATTCCTTTTATAGCATAGTCACATAAGAAGGTTTCGTTGTTTTCAAGCTTTTAGGTTTTATATTGTTTTCCGAATTCCAGCACTACTTGTCTGAAGAAATAATGTCACTGAAATCGGAATTTGCAATCATATCTTCTTCTCTTTACATTTCATTAAGAGTTATTTAAATCTATAACAACAAAATATATACTAAGAACTTTTTTTGTGTACATAAAATAAATAAATAGGTACCTATATAAAATTATAAAATACATCTTTTGCATGTAGCGCTCTTTTCACCATTTGATCTGGTGGTGCTTACAGATTTTTTGTCTATGAATTACAAAATGAGACCTTCCATCACAACATTCCAGACAATGACGTGAAAGCAGTTAAACTGCCAATTAGAGGTAATTTCGAATTCTAGAGGAGAATTGTGAAATATGTGATTATAAAATCACAAATCCTTTTAAACTTGTGAGCATGGTGTTCTTTAAAATCACAATGAGCAGGATGAGGTAGGAAGTATATTGGTATATCTATTTGCTAATAGATATCGGCAAAGCTTTAGACGGTATCCCCATCTGTTTGCGTTGAAATTTTAAATCTCGAACTTCAGAAATTATTGTTACCTATACCATACCTCCCACCATAACTCCCACCATAACTCCCACCACCCTTTTTATGAAAAAAGTCAATCCCAAGGATTCATACTGAAGAATTTTATTTATTTTAAATCTTTTATGTTTGTAAGCATCAAGTATCAAAACTTGTTGATCCCATTCCGCGGAAAAAGATTTTTTAAGACGCGTGCGCGATCGTTTTCAACAACGGTGGCGAATCGCAGTTCATGAATAAATAAATTCCATATTCCTTTTGAATGAAAACGTCGAATAAAATAGTGATTTATCAAAAACGTCAGCTCGCTGAATAGCCTGCTTTTATAACTTTTAAATAAACATCGTTTTTGGGATGACGTACAAAATGGCGCGTTGCGAATCTAAAGTTTTTTTAGATGCATTTCAGTGGGACAAGGGATACTAATGAGTGGAGGACACCCACGAACGGTGATCTTGCGTTTCTATTTGTTAATGCAACAATAGTCACAGTATTTTACGAAATTTAAGAACTTTATGCTAGCCCTGGAATAAAGAAATTCAGCTGTTAGTCGTCGTCGTCTTAATAGTAAATCATGGGAATTTACAACAACCTACAGATTATTTTTAAACGGGCTAGCCGCATGCTGCAATTTACTAATTATTTCTGTTTTCAACGTGTGGGCCTAAAATTTACTCTTGCGGCCTATGCTACATAGTATACTTAGTACTAGACGTATGCGCCGCGCCGTCGCGCCGCCGTGCCGTGCCGCCGCCGTTATTAGGCTGCGCAGAACCATTCGGCGATTAGGAAAAATAGGATTAAGAGTCTTAATATTTTCATATTTATACCTTTATAAAAAAAATAAGAAAGGGGGCGACCTCTGAGACGTACATATAAATATTTTCATGTGAGAATTATTGTTTTAGAAGTAAAAATTACAAAGTTTTCGAAGAAAAATGCTTTTAGATATCATACCATATATAAATCATTTTTAAATTTCATATGTATCTGTTTCAAATTCCAACAAGGGGGCGTTCTTGTTAAAGGATTGATCTAAATTATACAAATACTTTTGATGTATTTAAATAATTCAGCGCATAGTACTAGTAATTTAAAAAGAGACTGAGCCCTGATTATGTGGATCATCATCATCATCATCAGGTTCTTTTCAGTCTCCACTACAGGAGCACGACCCTCTCTGTACTACTAGAGCCATACTTGGCCAAAGCAGCCAGAGGACTTGGCCTACACTCTCCACGCTGGCCAGACGGGTTGGAGAGGTCTCACAGATGTTTTAAAGCTTTGTTTAGCTTGTATTTCCTAAGTCGCCTTCTACGACATCCACGGGAAGACTTGGAGTGGTCCTATTCTACTCTGCCGGATACTACACGGCACAGTGTGGATAAAATAATATTTATCTATTATAATCCTAAGTTATGTCATAGCTTATTTAAAAAAAATATGGTAAGTGATTTTTTTTGTAAGGGCTATCATCCTCAACTGCTTGGCCGGTGGTTGCAGGTATGGCGCGCCCGACCTCATGAGCTGCTTCTTGCTTATTCCCCATTCATCCAAATGAGTAGATATTCTTAACCTTCCCCTGCTTAAAAATGCTTCCGATGGGCAGCAGCGTCGAAAGCATAAGCCAAAGAAACTGCCAACCCACCTGCCAAGCGTGGTGAGTATGGCAATATGGCAATATCCTTCTGTGGGTCGAAGAATGCTTGTAGTCCAGTCGACAAGTCGCAAAAAGTGGAGTTTGGTGGAAAAAGGTCGGAATTTAATCAAACTTGAAGATGTGTGGAGTGATGGATAATTAACATTTTATCAAGTTTTGGACCCAAATGAATGCAAAGCTTTTCGTCAATAACTTTTTTCCTTACATCCTGCGCCAGAAACGTAAAGTGAGTTTATTCGTTTATTTCTTTATCTGTTTAGTGTAGTGAAGCTGCGAAAGCTGGTAAATTGATGTGTGATTGACCAACCATTGTAGAAAATCTGCTATTGTATGTACATTGGAGTTATAGTTACAGGGCAACAAACAATAGCGCGTTTTAAAATTGACCCAACGCCATCTAGTTCGCGAAATAGGAACCAAGTTTATCAATTTGCTATTTATAAATTGTTACATTTACATATCCGTAAAATGGATGTTTTATTTTAGCTGATGTCACATTGCATATAAGACTTATGAGAAGAATACAAATTAAATGAGGCCTCATTCTTCAAAATTGGTCAAGCCATTAGGGCTACAGGAAGTGACAACTCTTTGCAAGTTTTTGCCCGTTTACGTTCACCATATTAATATTTTACTGACATCATATAGCCTATGACACTCCAGGGAGGAATACGAATCATATGACACCTTACACTTCAAAATCAGTCAAGCCGTTTAGGCTACAGGAGTGGGCAATGGAACAGCATACTTACCTACATACATATAGACATAAATACCCGCGAAACACATTACCCTCCTTCTGGGTAGGTCAGTTGGGTAAAAATCCCTACCCACCCCTATGTACAGTTACTAAGTAAAGACGCGACATCTATTGAGAATTTGTTGCACTAAAACAAGAACAAATCTTTAGATAGGGATCGAAGAAGTAAGATCATATATTTTTATGCGAGTTTGATCATCAAACACGCATAAAAATATATCATATATTACTTTTACTTACTTTTGTACGATTGTAATTGCGTTTCATTTAATACACGGTTCACTATATTTGTACGTTTTATCTCTGTAAAAGATGTGAAATATTTTATTAAATGTTATTAAATCAGTAAATATAATGCTTTTTTATTCTTAATGAATCTTCTCCTTTTTAGCGTATTTTTTAGTTCATTTAATTTAATTGTAGAAGTATCTATTGAAAATAAATACTAGAATGCGTATATTGGATCGTAACGATGAATTGACGTTTTTGTTTTCTGACAGTGACAGATAAAAGTTTGGCGTTTGTATTTGCCGGAGTCCGATCGTGACTTTCATAAAAATATTATTTGTGAATTCTATTGAAAACCTATGTAAGTACCCTCCAATAATATACTTTAATAGAAAAACAGAAAATCGAGTGCCTACAAAATTATATTTCAATTAATTATAGTATTCATATAACCTCTATTACCTGGTCACAGCCTCTGACGAAACATCAACAACAGAAATTATCAAAAATGTATTGTAATATATTTGTGTCTCTTCATGTTAAATCACTAGATTGTAAAACTATTCAGTATGAACATCATGGGATCGTTGAATTTTATCGTAATTATAAGTAACCAAACAGAGATTCGAGTAATGCTTGGTAAAATTTCCTGTGCCAGATTTCCCTTACCTACCTTAAAAGATTGAGATGACAATTGTATTGTATAAGCCCTTTATCCTGAACTCTTGGGTTATATTAGTTATTCCTATAGGATGTCTCTGAGTTCAGTGTGGCTCTTGACACAGGGCTCCTCCAACCACTTCCCCTGCTTTCTGTCACTGGCAACCCTTCTCCAATTAGGGCCTACAGTGAGTTTTAGTTCGTCCTCCCATCATCATCATCATCATATCGAGAAGGTGACACGGTCAATCGACCATGCACACCCTGGTGTCAAGTTCTTCGGAACCGTCTTTCGGCCTCTGACGTTATTCCTTTAACCACTACCATGGCAGCCGGGACCACCGGCTTAACGTGCCTTCCGAAACACAGAATCATCTTTATTATCAGACAATCAGGTGGTTCAAGCCTGCAATGTCCTAACCAAACTGGAAACAACTAAACAAAGTATGCTTCTGGTGGGAATCAAACCCACGCCCCCGGGTCAACAGGCAAACGCCCTAACCACTGGACCACGGAGGTTCTCCTCCCATCTTGTATATTGTCTTCCCCTGTTTCTCTTTCTGTCCCTCGGATACCAGTGAGTTAGGGTTTTGCTCCAGTTTTCCTGGTAACTACGCAACATATGGTCATCTCCACTTTAGTTGGTCTATTTTAGAAAGTACGTCTGTAGGTAAATATGTAGAACATAACTCAAGTAACACTGTCTTCTGTCTTTAGTGCAATGGCAACCTCAGTGATCAACACATACTCAGACCCATGCATTCCGGAATGGATGAGCGCCCCCCACAGCACTGGAACCTCCATCATGGCATGCGAATTCAATGGTGGAGTTGTCATTGGTGCTGACTCTCGTACCACAACAGGAGCTTACATCGCAAATAGAGTAACGGACAAGCTGACTAGGATCACAGAGCACATTTATTGCTGCCGGTCTGGATCTGCTGCTGATACCCAAGCTATTGCTGATATTGTGACGTATCATTTGAGTGAGTATTTCAACATATGTAAGTAATAGTAAAGCGGTTAATGAACCGCTAGAGTTAAGAGAAACCAATGGGATTCTCTTAAAAACTATGTACTGCATATTGGTAAGTTTCATGCATGTACAAGTTTAAATAAAGTAACTCGGCACAATAAAAATTTATTATCATAATAATTCGCTCAAATCAACCTGAACGTGAACAGTGATAAATTATTTCATTAAAAAATGATTATGTATCCCCAAAGCATATACCTATGTTACTTGTCAAAAGTATAAAGTCTGGTCAAGACACTCAATACTTACACAATTTTCTTTCATTAGTAGTATGCTTTGACATGAAAGAATAACTTTTAAGATATTTCTAGAGACTGCCCAAAGGTTCGGTTTTGAATCTGTTGGTATCGGTTGACTATGGCAAAAGGAAATGAGTTACGGTTTCAGCCAAACTGAAAGTTACCTCTAGTTCAGGTAAATTTGTATTGGTTATGGGTCTATACTTAACATGAAAGATTTTTTTTTTCTAAACATGATTTAATTCTTTGTATAAATGAGTAAAGTTCATAAAAATATCCATTTTCAATCGGTTTATAATAATTTTCATAAAAGTGATGATTACAATGTCCTTGCAGTGTGCCCATAGCACACTTTTATAGAATTTTATTAATTTCCTTCTAGGTACCTCTAAAAGGAAAGTAATAAAATTCATATTTCTGTTCTTTTTTCCATCTTCAGATTTCCACAAGATGGAGCTTGGAGAGCCCCCACTAGTGCAAACAGCAGCTTCTATCTTCCGTGAGCTGTGCTACAACTACCGTGACTCTCTTGTTGCTGGTATCCTGGTCGCTGGTTGGGATAAGAAGAATGGAGGTAAGTTATAAAGAGATTGATAATAACACAAGAACCAAGAAAGAGGAAGAAACTATGAGCAGGAAAAGGATGAAAACCAGGGAAATTGTATAAATGGGTGTGGCTGTCTAGTGACTGACAGTTTGTTTATCTAATCTTTTTTTTATCTTTGGATTTTTTGAGTTTTACATGTGACCATACACTTTTATGTCCTTGAATACAAAAGTCAAGCACTGTATAGGTAGACATTTTATAATACCAAAGAACTCGACCTTTCTTCTGTTAGTTACTTGATAAAATCAGACAAGACCGTTTTTCAATGTAGATGGTCTGAAATTGCATTAGACAGAAACAAGTGGAAGGAAATGGGGGAGACCTTTCCCAGCAGTGAGACAATATAGGTTAGTTAAAAAAAAGACTGACTTAAAAAAATAACTATCATCACATCATAATCAGACAGAAACTCAGAATATATTAAGTATCTAATATAATATTATTCAGAGTTTGATTACACTTGAATGTTTGATCCTATAAGGCTTCTGAGCCCTCAGGATGAATACCACGCGGATCAGGTTGGGGACATTCTCCATAAAGAATGTTACAGTTCACAACACTTAAAAACTATTTTTCAGGTCAAATCTACTCTGTGCCCATTGGTGGTATGGTTCAACGCCAAGCAGTGTCAATTGGAGGTTCCGGGTCGACATACGTCTACGGCTACGTGGACGCGAACTTCAAGCCCGACATGACCAAGGAAGAAGCTATGAAGTTTGTCACCAACACGCTAACTTTGGCCATACTCCGGGATGGCTCTTCTGGAGGTGTGGTCCGTTTGGGAGTTATCACGGAGGCTGGTGTGGAAAGATCTGTTATCCTAGGCGACCAGCTCCCCAAATTCTATGAGGGTTAAGGCTTTTGTATTTCCAATATTTTAAGATTATGTATTAAAATTTCGAAAATAAATTTTGTATTAATTTTATGGTAGTGGCTCAGGTCTAAAAGGACGATCCTTAAGCGCAAAATCGCGAGGTCAAACCGCCCAGCCTGACTCTTGAGTTTCTAGACCAATGTGACTTACGGTTTTTTTCATAGACCATTACCTGCTTCCGGTGAAGAAAAACATCATGAGGCAAACTGCACTAGCGGATGTGCGTGGAAAAGCAGTGGCAAAACACTCAATAATTTCCTGCCAAATATGGTCATTTATTTCATAGCCAAAAGGCCTCTTTACTATCTAAAAATGCTATTCTATTTAATCCTTTTATAACTCGAAGCCATAAAAGAACGAAGACGTTGCTTGGATTTTAATAATCAAAGCCTTGTACAAAGCAGATTGTGTGAGGCAAGGGCCTAACATAATACTTTTTGGTAAGGGCAATATTTTTAATTCAGAGCGGAAGGAGTCTACACATTCTGTTTTATCTCACTATGATAAAAACAATATTTGTATTTTCATTCCCACGGGATTTAAAAAACTTTGGATTGCAAACAATAAAATTATTTAGTCCCTAGGGAATAAAAACGTATTTTAGATCCTGAACATCTATTCAAAAACAACGGGCAACAGTTTTTGAATAGATGAGATAAAAAACTATGTATTTCCTAATTACCACACCACTGAGAGATAAATGAAAGTCTGTCCCAATCGCTCCACTGGGGGCAAATGGAATTAACCCCTGAGGTGATTTCAACTTTAAGTTAACCAACTTACCATAATTTTCTTCTAAGGGGCGACCCTTAGAAGATCCACGAGCGAGAGAATCGCGACGAGTCTGCTCTTAAATTTTATATTATTACATATTCTATTCTACAGGCGATACGACTGACATTCACTCGCACTCTGCCACTCGTCGGATCGCAGCAATAATATCGCCGTTATAAGAGTGTATAGAAATACGTGGCACGGTGATAACATCGTCGCGATTCTCTCGCTCGTGGAGGTGATCCCGGTGATCCCGCTAGAGATGTGCTTTTATGAATTGACCCATAAGGATGCGACTACTATACCACAGATTGTCTACTAACGTGTAAAACTTATAACAGCCCTTGTTTTGATTGTGGGATAACAATAGCAACAAGAAATAAAACAAAATGTCGCTTAATCATATATTTATTACATACAATAACTATAACTTTAAAGCCATTATGTTATATTTTGGTTGAACCATACTCACAGGTATATAAACTACATTTCTTACAATACAATAGACTTCATATTATGTAATGCACACTAAATAGGCAAATAATATATCTCAATGAAGCGTGAAAAAAGCAAATATTAAATAACTGGCAAGGCAACAAAAAGAAATGCATTTGTTGGAAACACTGTCTAGAGATGCAAATGAATACATAAATATGTAAAGAGTAAATACTTTTTCTTTCTCTTATTGTTACATTAATTTATCTTGATATTTTCGTAATCATAAACGTGGGTTTTATGATGTCGTAAGACATTTCCATTATAAAGAAACTTAAGCAAAACTCGTTTAGGATAAAATCACTGTTGATTAACAAACTAATATCTTCGAGCTTTCTATAGTCAATATGAGACACAAGAACGGACACAAAATAGTAGATTGTGATGCAAGGGCCTAACATAATACTTTTTGGTGAGGGCAATATTTTGAATCCAGAGCGGAACGAAGAATCTCGAATACAATCCCAAGCGTAGTGACGGATTCTACAAACTCCTGAGTGAAGCTAGAGATTCAGAAAATGTTGCCCGCAGTAAAAATATTATGTTAGTCTGGAGAAGGTACATTCTGCTTTTCACCTTCTATGAGAAAAACAATACTATTGTTTTCATTCCCACGGGACTACAAAATTAAACTGTGAATTAAAAAACTTTAATCCCTCGAGAATTAAAACGTGTTTTAGACTCTCTACAGTCAACCATTCAATGTTTTTTGAATAGATGAGATGAAAAAAGTACTTTGTTCACGCAGGTGATAACATCTAGATGATTAAAGTGGAATAGACCCTCTCATAATCATGTTTGAGAAATATATCACTGGTTGGTAGACTCGGAAGGCAAGTCTCTGTTTAAGTGTATCGCTAACTGGCTCCAAGCTCTTCCATTGTATCGAGGTCCCTCATCAACATCTGTATGGTCTGCTTGGTGCGCGGGAAGTAATCCGCTGTCTCGTCGTCTTCGAACGATGGGTCTTGAGATTCTAGCTCTGAAATAAGACGTTGAACGTTAAAATATTGCCCGTCTTGACCCGATGTATCAAAAGCTAAAGATACCTACGTTGAAACAAAATGGGTTTTCTACAAGAAGCGTTAGTAGCTCAGTGATCTAATAGCGCAACCGAAAGATCCAGGGTTCGATTTCATAGCCCACCAGCCGGCCTATTTGCTATAAATAAATATATACGGACAAATCACACAGATTGAGCTAACCCCAAAATAAGTTCGAGACTTGTGTTATGGGATACTAACTCAACGATACTATATTTTATAACAAATACATATCCAAGACCCAAGCCAATCTGAAAAAAAATCATTTTCCATCTTAACCTGGCTGGGGATCGAACCCGGGCACTCTCGTGTCACAGGCTGGCGTGTTGGCCGCTGCGCCTCGGAGCTAGCCATTTGCTAACTCAGTGTACAACGTTTTGATAGTCATTTCGAAATACATTGAGGCTTTTGTATGACTGACAATTTTTATTTAAGATATATAAAACGTAATGTATTTTGAAGTGTCTATCAAAACGTTATACACTAAATTAGCAAATAGGCCGGCAGGTCCGATTTAGACCTCTGAGTTTGTAGCACAATCTGACTGAGGTAGTTTCATTTTCAGTTCCGGTCAAGGAATATATCGTGAGGCAACCTACACACTAGTGGACTGTTCACTAGTGTGTGAAATTGAGAAGGCAATAGCAAACCACTCCATTATCCCTGCCAAAAACAGCCATTGTGTGCGTTTCTTTCCAACGACACTTCTTTTCGAGTCGTTATGGTTATATTTGTTCAAATAATGTTTATATTGTTTTTAACCAGTGTGTCACTGACAAGAACCTAACTCTTAAATCAAATTAAATATCAGAACGGATAGATAATAAATACAGCTTAAACAACAGACAGAAAAAAATATCTGAAAAAGATCGTTTTCCATCATGCCCTGACCGGGGATCGAACCCCCTCGTGTCGCAGGCTGGCGTGTTAAGAACTGCGCCACGGAGCTCGCCAAGAACGAAGATAGAACAGGATGGAGAGCAGCTATTACCTGCCACCTGCGCCTCGATGGAGTCGAGCCTAGCATCGATGATCGCCTGGCAGCGCTGGATGTGCCGCAGCAGGCGCTCGCGGCACGGCCCGCTCTCAATGGCTGCCTCGGGCTGCGGCGCTAGCGGCAGCTCTTGCTCTGCAACCAAACATATTCTATTTAAATAAAATCACTTTAATACGGTATTATCGCGTATATTAATTACATTATTTTTACAACTAACGTTTCGAAAACTAACAGTTTTTATGGTCGCAGGTAGACTAAGTTGACATTTGTCTTTGTGTTATAAGAACTATACAAAACGTTCCGGATGTACGCAGTATTTGCTTACGGTGTCTGAAGATCTTGCAGTTTTTTAATGAACTTGAGATTTTATTAAATTGATGACAGGATCCCTTTGAAATTTGAAATACGTTATCAATAAATATTGCAGGCGGTAGTAGATTATCTTTTAAAAGAAAAACAATATATATATATGTTTAGTAAGTTCAGGTTAGACAGTCACCGAGTTAGCTCCACTGTTGACCAAGTGTCGAAAAAGCTTTAAGGGCCGCGCTGCACTGGATTGGCATGGGATGGAAGGCTAACTAGTTGCAGCATATAAATAAAAAAACAAAAATATATATATATATATTTATTTGCCAATAAAATTAAACAGTCAGTTACAAAAAATAAATTAACAAAGTTTATAACATTTTTGTACACTGTTGGACATTGGACCCTGCACTAAGCGGAGCTTGTATCGCAGAAGTCCAGAAGTTATTATATTTTCCATATGTACCTGTATCTAGTATATTTTATTTTATTTAACATATTTATACATAACTTTACATCGGTTCAACAATAATAATAATAATTTATAGTTTAATTTTTATCTTTAGAATCTGTCACAAAGCGTAAGGGTGATTATCATGTGAATGTGAGTGCGAGAGTGTAAGTGTGTGGGATTATGAAGGTAGGGATTGTCGTTATATACTTGTCTTTAAGAGGTCCTCGGTTTGTGAATAGTCAAGAGTCAGGAGCCACTGCATCACGGAACGCTTTGCACTGTATGTTGTAAATTGCATTAGGTTTGGAATATTATGGCTGACACGGTTGTAAAGATAAGGGTAAATGAATTGAAGAAGACGTTGTGCGAAAGTAGTACGTACAAAGGGTACTGTTATCTTGGGAACTCTTTGTTCAATGAGATATTCGTATTTTGTTGAAGTAAGTACAGCCCTATGAGTCCTTAAAACCACTTTTAATATAAAAAGCTGTCGAACTCTCAGAACTTCACATTCGCTGTAGAGGTCAGTGCTGTAAGTGTAAGGTTTGCTCAGCATAACCTTAAGAACTGCTCGCTGAGCTCGTTCTAATATAAGCAAAATATATTAATTGTACAAATAAGGGTGCTTAATTGATAATTAATAATATATATATATATATATATATATGAATTTGCAATGTTCAATAATAATATTTTGTTGTAGTATTCAATTTTATTTTATTTTCTCATTTATTATCATCATCATCATCAGGTCCTTTTTAGTCTCCACTACAGGAGCACGACCCTCTCTGTACTACTAGGGCCATACTTGGCCAGAGCAGCCAGAGGACTTGGCCTACACTCTCCACGCTGGCCAGACGGGTTGGAGAGGTGTCTTAGATGTTTATAAGCTTTGTTTAGCTTGTATTTCCTAAGTCGCCTTCTACGACATCCACGGGAAGACTTGGAGTGGTCCTATTCTACTCTGCCGGATACCACACGGCTAATTAGCTCATTTATTATATGGTAATGTATTATAATAGAATTAAATGGTAAAAGTTTAATTAGCTTATATTTTATTTCATTCTATTAATATAATAATTTCTTCGGCATTAGCGGAAGACCAGCGTCGTGGATCATACCATGGTCCACGACACATGCTGAGCGAAGGTCGGTTTTGGTGCATATATATGTAATTGTGTATAGTATAACCGTTACGATAAATGTTGCCAAATAAACTATTTTTCTTTCTTTCTTTCTTTCTTTATTAAAATATTAAGACTTCATCTTTTTTCCTCATCGCCTAATGGTTCTGCGCAGTAGCGACGTTTTTCGTTCACGCGGCCCCCGCTTAATAAGTGTTCAAAGAAACCTATATTAAACAAACGTTTTGAAATTTGCTCACCTTGCACGCTCCTGGCGAGCCTCTCTATCTCGGAGCTGGATATCGGCAACTCCAGCGCGCGGGAACCTTCGGGGCTCGACATCAGCCCGTTCAGCAACACGGGGCCCAGTCCGTCGCGCTGGCTCAACCTGAAACCATTACATCAATCAATAAATCAATCAAGGCAAGTTCTTTGCTGACGATGATCACAAATTGAAATCTGAATAGCCAACGTTTAGCCGCTCTTGCGTCAGACTTGTCTCCCTTCCCCCAATCTTTGTATAGGTAGGTTCACATCAAGTGCGACAGCTAAAAGTGCTTCAAGCCTAGTTCTCATACCTGTTTATCTTCGTCGCCAGCATGGTTCCAGAGGTCATCCACTTTAACCGGCAAGTTCTTTGCTGACGATGTTGATCACATTGATCACAAATTTGAAATCTGAATAGTCAACGTTTAGCCGCTCTTGCGTCAGACTTGTCTCCCTTCCCCCAATCTTTGTACAGGTAGGTTCACCTCAAGTGCGACAGCTAATAATGCTTCAGGCCTAGAGTTCTCATACCTGTCGTGATCATCGTCGCTAACGTGGTCTCCGAGTTTATCCACTTTAACCGGCAAGTTCTTTGCTGATGATGTTGATCAAAAATTTTAAATCTGAATAGTCAACGTTTAGCCGCTCTTGTGTCAGACTTGTCTCCTTTCCCCCAATCTTTGTACAGGTAGGTTCACCTCAAGTGCGACAGCTAATAATGCTTCAGGCCTAGAGTTCTCATACCTGTCGTGATCATCGTCGCTAACGTGGTCTCCGAGTTTATCCACTATAACCGGCAAGTTCTTAGCTGATGATGTTGATCACAACTTGAGGACTTGGTATCCCACTTTAAGCCGTTCTTGCGTCAGATTTATCTCCAGTCCCACAATCCTTGTATAGGTGGCTTACATCAAGTGTGACAGCTAATAAAGGTCTAAAGTTATCATACCTGTCATGATCCTCGTCGCCGGTGTGGTTCCCGAGTTCGTCCAGTTTGACCGGCAAGTTCTCTTTGCCGATAGTGTTGATCATAATGCTGAGGTCTGAGTAGTCTGCGTTGAGCCGCTCATGCGTGAGGTTGATGTCTCCATTCTCCCAGTCCTTGGCCCAGAGGTAAAGCTTCGGGTGGTCTTTCTTACTGCAAAATAACACATGGTTTTAAATATGCGTTGTGATTGTACCGACAAAATGTTTATTTTTGGATCTTAGAAATCTTCCATGCTGGTCTGGGAGAAAAGAAACGTAAAATGTACCAACTGCTTCTCTTCCCGCGCAGATCGCACCTATACAAATACCGATCGCGGGATTAGGTTAAATCTAAGGAATCATGTTAATAGGCGATGCGGCTAGCAACCCATCATCCCATCACTTTTTTGATTCCGTTTTCCACCTAATGCCCACCCACATGCTAAACGTGGCCTTCAGGTCTTACAGACCTACGCTCTGTCTACCCCGCAAGGGAAAAAGACGTTATACTATATATGTATGTATGTTATTAAATACTAAATTTGGACCAAGGCACAGAAATTGTATAGTTAAACCACGGGGTTAAACTTGAAAGGTTAATATAAGTACTAACTGCACATCTGCATGTATATATAAGCCTTCATTATGGACACGACTTCAGTTCTCGTATATTGCCTTCTTCTTCCACTTTTGTGTCCATTTGCCAGTTGGCAAAGGCCTCCTCCAATCTTCTCCATTCTGGCCTTTCTATAGCCCCTCCAATAAAAAAAAACATCTGCATGTACGAAACGGAAACTCGCAGTGTCCCCCGAAATATGGCGTCCCCACACTTCTGCCCCGTTCTGATGAATGCTTTTGATAGCTTTAAAAATACAGGGTTGTTGCTAGTCCCACGTTTGCAAGAGCATGACCCTCTCTGTACTACCGGAGCCATACTTGGCCAGAGCAGACAGAGGATTTGGCCTACACTCTCCTCGCTGGCCAGACGGGTTGGAGAGGTCTCATTGATGTTTATGAGCTTTGTTTAGCTTGTATTTCCTAAGTCGCCTCTTACAACCTCCATGGAAAGACTAGGAGTGGTCCTATTCTTACTTAGGTCATTTAGGTTATAACTCACTGGAAGTGCGAAGAACGGTACAGCAGCTCACCACCTGCCTTAAGGTGCTAAGAGGCTCGGTCGACTGCCTACTTTTACACAACCTAATATGTGTTTTGTTCGTACCTTACACACTCGAGACCCCTGTGGATAGGCGCGGCCGCAGAAGACCCCATGATATATTTAACGTTGACAGTGGGCACTCCGTGTCACGCGCAATGTCGCCATTAGTGCGACCGCTAAACCACCTCCATGCACTACGTACGCCAACACTGATTTTGATTTCTGTTTTGACAACTGGTCAACCATCGTAAAGGCGATTATTGTGAAATGTTGAGTGACCAATGGTTAAACACTAATGAAATTGACAATGAATGACTTTAATGTATGTATCCTTAGATCATATATATCGGATGGACAACTTTTTGACTATTGAATCTTATTTTATTTTCTGTATTTGTATGTTAAATTTAATTTCTATTTTTTTTGTAATAATAATGTTTAAATCGTGGTTCAAATACTCTTTTTGACTATAGAATTATCTTATTTTATTTTCTTTATGTATTTGTATGTTAAATTTAATTTCTATTAATAGTTTCGCCTGCCCGAGGCTCCTCCAAACAGAACCTTTTTCTGGGACGAAAAGTTCCATATGCTCTGCCCCGGACTTCAAACTATATACTTAATTTCATTTAATCGGTGTCAAATCGGTGCAGCGACTGTAAAAATTGTTTATCAATATGACGCGATTTATTTCTGTGCATGTCATTACTATTTCGCTAGTAATGACGCAAAAATTGGGGGCACGGCTTATGCAAAAACTGACACGCGCATTTCCTTGGCAAAATGCTGGCATCCCCGTTCTATCTTGATATATTTCTGTGGCCGAGCACCAGGCGGTAGGCCCTCGTATTACTATTCATACTATTCATTGACGAAACTGTATACTCACGTGGCCACATGGTACTTGACGGTAAGCGCGTGCAGAGCATCCTGGATCCTTAGCAAGTTGCCGGAGAGTTCGTGCGAGCGTCTCAGACTCTCGCAGGAGCGAGCACCAGGCAGAAGGCCCTCGTACAGACGGTCCTGATCGTGCAAGAACCGCTTGGAGCGACGCCCGCGACGGGGGTTCAGGCAGATACTACACGTGTACTTTTCTGGCACCTGCAAGAAACGAAACATTAGGTGAAACAATTCTTACTAATATTATAAATGCGAAAGTGAGTTTGTTTTTTGTTTGTTACGCTTTCACGCCGTAACTACTGAACCGATCATCATGAAATTTTGCATACAAGTTCTCTGGAGTGCGGAGAGGGACATAGGCTACCTTTTATCCCGGGAAAAAGTACTATTCCCGAGGGATCGACATTGGCGCGGGCGGAGCCGCGGGCGAAAGCTAGTAATGTTATAAACGCGATAAAACGTATCAAGATGATGGATGATTGAATGATTTAATTGCACTTTGATCAGGGCGATCAATAATGTATAAGGAACGAATCTAAAATAAAAAGAAGAATGGGCTTACCTCGGATTCTCTCTGTATATTGTGACAAAGAGCAT
Organism: Elegia similella; assembly: GCA_947532085.1. Classification (NCBI taxonomy): domain Eukaryota; kingdom Metazoa; phylum Arthropoda; class Insecta; order Lepidoptera; family Pyralidae; genus Elegia; species Elegia similella. Next base: position 9,430,884 of record OX383927.1, read on the forward strand.
GCTGCCAACACAAACACAGCTCGCACTGCACCATGAGTCCGTCTTCTTCGCGGAAACCGCAATGGCAATTGATGATCTCTTCGCGTTTCATGTGCACTATCTTTATACGCTCGCCATCTGATGACAATAGTTACGCATTAGTTATATTCTATATTGAAATTTATTTTCAGCCTCATCTTTATTCGTAATCAATCTTTAGTAGAGATTGTCAAAATTAAAACTGAACGCTACTCCACCGACTATGATGAATAAAACTGTCGCGAATCCTAGAATAGAATAATCTAGCCTTTCCCAAAAATTGTATGTCTCGGTCACACATCTTCCATCCTGCTCATTCCACCGAATATGCGGAATAAAACAGTTGCGAAAATCCCAGAATAGAAAAAATCTAGAACTTTCCCGAACATTGTCTGTCTCGCTCACACATCATCCATCTTGCTCACACATATATATTCTATCTACGAATAAGTAATAAGTATTCTATGCAGCTTACAGACAGTCACGAATATTCTAGAATGTTCTGGCTGTCGGCTGTCGGTACCGGAAGTTTGCAACTTTCTAGTCCCATAAAACCGTATAACCGTAATAGAAGAGGCGATCGTCAATCAGTAGACCGCGAATTTTCGTCACGGTAACTTCAAGTGATACTTGTGACAACTGAGATTATTTTCTACAACCCAGAGACGAACCAGGATACCAACTGCTTTGCCTATTGGATATTCGACGTGTTGCCTAGTCAAACGTCGGTGTCGAGATTCCGTATGGAATAAATTCCCTCCGGAACCACTAACCACGTAACAATAATTATTTTATTAACTTGTTTCCAATATATATAGATATATAAAATATTTCTTTAGTTTATTCTAATAAAGTAATCTACAACTAATGGTTCTGCGAGAACAGTAGACCTCGCGAGCCCTTACAACCAACATCCACATTTGCCCTCCAGTGCTCTAAAATATATCTGTTACTGATATGCTAATTGACTAAAGTATGATTTCCTTCAGTTACTATTTCCCAATCCCCGCTGCTCTTAATTAGGTACCAGAGGAAACGGAAATTTAAACCTACATTCCCCTTACCAGAAGACCCGACCAGACCCTTTTTTAAGAGGAAACACTAAGCTCGAGAGAATTGAAAAATAGATATTTATAATATCTATTGATGTCGCGCCGCGTGCCCAAACAAACCCCGCAGAGTGCGATAGAGATAACTGCAGCTCGGCCGGAAAATACTTATAAAAATTACACAAAATTAACGCTTCGTAGTCCTCTGATTTCTTCTCCAAAACTTAACCGATTTAATATCTTTTTACATAAAAAATTTAAAATAAGCTATAGCTGTGTTTCTGCGTTTCTTTTTCTTATATAATTGCCCAAATTTGTTTTCTTGATGTTTGAACACAACGGAAATTCGTACCAATTTTTCATGTGTCTGAAGGTTCATATCTCTTTAAATAATTCAATTATGAAAAAATTGTAACAAACGGATTTTTTTAGTAAAAAATCATTACTCTATTGGTGCTATCCGGCAAGGAATCAGGGGACTACTCTTGTATGGAAACACGGCCCTTGAGCACCATGTTTAGTATGCTTTTGTACACATTAACTAAGTTGGAGTGATCCTCTTCAAGATCGGAAATATCGGAATAACAAACTTGACATGGATGAATAGGAGGCATAGTTTTTAAATACCCGGTTTCATAGTTGTTATGTTACCAATTGGTCAACATTTTAATATCAAAATTTTAATAGGACGCTAATTTTCAACTATTATGGCAGACAAACATGCGAACTTTACGTTAAGAAGTGGCCGGCACCTATAAGCCCCGGGTTCAAGTCACAGGATAGCATGTGAATCTTTTTTATTTATTTTTAATTCTTATTTCAGGATTCTAAGTTTATTCAGTGTTTTCAATTATAAAAGTAATACGCAGTATCATGCTTTAAGCCAAAAAATATTATTCATATTTTGATTTTTGTTCCTTAGGGAAAGTTGTTCAATTTCACTCCCTCTCCCACTTCACGTACTTCAACTTCTTTCATAAATATACAGAAAATCGATCTCAGACAACTTTTGGGCAAATTGCCGACGTTAAACACGTTCGAATTTATCGTATAAAAAAGTTGTTCAGACAAAAAAGTTGCGTCTTAAGGGCCCGTACTACCTCACATTGCTTTGCATGATTGACTGTTATATCAATAATAATTAAATATTTAAGTTGAAATAAAAATGCAGCAAAGTTCAGGACTAACTCTGGTAACTATATGGCTCAAAAACACGATTGCGTTAAATTTTCTCGATAGAAAAAAATTGCAAAGTTGCCTCCATTCACCAAATACATTAAAATTAACCGTGAAACTTTTGATTATTATTGCATTACAGATAAGGCAGCCATCATATGTTTTTCTTTTTCGAATAACCCTTGAATATTCCTAAAAAACGAAAATATCCAAAGTAGCCAAGCCAATTAGACCATCCGCGTTTGTATCGCCACGCCGCCTGGCATATGGCGGGCTCTTAATGAGAATAACAAAAAAGTCTAATAACATTTTTGATTTATTTTTCCAAATAGCTGTGCTATGAGTTTTTTTAAGTTTCGGACCCCCATATATCTGCCATTTTTTTATATTTCAAAAAACTGGCACGACATAAAAAATCTATATAATTACCGAACCTGCTCACAAAATTTCATGAGAATCGGTTGAGAAATGCGACCTGTAGGCGAGAACAGACAGACAGACAGACAGACGGACAAAATAATTTTGGGCCAGTGAAAACTGAGACGCTTCGCTCGCTTCGCTCGCTCGGTCAATAAAGTCTTAAAAAATAGAACTATGTAACTTAGTTCTCTCAGTCACACATACTAAAATATTACATAAAATTTTCTTCAAATTCTCGTGCTGTAACTGTCTAGCAAATTCCCTAGCGATACAGCACAAGACGAACGACATTATTATGTATACAAATGCTTTTGAGTATTTTGAACGCAAGCTTACTCACTTTCAGTATAAGTGTACATGTCTGACTCCTTCTGCTGCTCCTCATTAGACTCCGAAAACACTGGCTTCTGATCCATGCTCTTGGAGTCTGGCGTCCCAGACCTCGGAAAGCTCGACTGCGTCTCCACGTCAGAATTGGCCGCGTACCAATCATCTTCCTCACTCAGTCCCTTCCTATCCTTGTTCCTCTCAAAACCAACAGGCTTAGTCACCGTATGAGTCGATATGGACGCTTCGAAGTCTTGTATATCGATCAACTGCATCGGTTCAGATATAGTTTCATCTACTTGAATCTCTTCAACGTTCTGTTCAATTTCTGGTTCAGGCCTCCTAACTGGTAGCAAGACCTTAGGACGTTTTACAGGTTTGTTAATTAGAGCACTTCTTAACTTTGGTGAATCTTGCTTAGGTATTTCAATTTCCTTGACCGGTGTAGTCGGTGTTTCTATTTGTAGTTCTGGCTTGATTTCTGGTTTAGGCTTTTCTTTCTTCGGTAACCTTGCTATTTTGACTTTGATAGACTTCATTTCTGGTTCTCTAGTTTCCGGCGTATCTGCGTCAGTAGGCATGGTCCTTGCGTATGCTAGGTCCGCGACTTTGGGTGTCCTGCCGAGCATCTTACGGAGATCTCTGTGGTAGTGCTTGATATGCATCTGTATGAGAGTGTTGTTGCGGAAATTTTTGAAGCAACCCTCGGCTGGGCAGCGCAGGAGGTTGTCGATGATTTGCACTTTTAATGAACCAACCCATACTGGGAAAGAAAAAAATAAAAATAAATGTGATTTTTTACTATTCCATCTTGTTTTAATTGTAACGCTGCTCATTACCTATGATAAGAATTCTTTTTTAAGTTATATACTAGAAAAAGTTTTTATTGAAACCATGCATTCAGTCTGGATTTTTCAAGAATTAGTCTTACTTATTTTTGTAGTCTCATTTTTTATTTTAAAATCATGTACGAGGGTAGGCCTTTGCCCAGCATTGGGACACAAATGGTTTACAAAAAAATCAGTACAATTCGATAAATCTATATCAAAGACAATAAATTCATCTCTTACTGTCTTCGATAAAGACCGACCAAAACTCCGTCTACCAGTCCACCATCCTTGCAGGTTTTAAAATCAACTGGCCTACAGAGTTAAGACTTTTAAATAAAGGTCCTTACCATAGCCATCTTCTATCGGAGGCTCAGTTGGCGGCATGCCCTCCATAGTGTCCACCACCATGAAGTCACCTTCAGTAGACGCAGGCCCCGCGACATTTAATGCTTCAGGGAGCTAGAATTCAAATGTTACTTCTCATTAAAACAAATATACTATTGTTAATTGCTGATCACCATAAAAAGCTTTTAACTCATCAAGCGCGAGGAACGCAGATATAATGAATTTTCTATTGTTATGCGGCCCGATCGGGCCGCTTGGTGGTTGAGAGATCAAAAATGCAGCTCCCAAGTCCTTGGGTCAGGTAGTGTCTTTCATCTATCGGCAAGACAAGGAAATCGACCGCAGGATTGAGAATGCGTGGAAAACTTCTTGTCGATGAAAGAACTACTACAATATGCCTAAAGAAAAAAACTCGTTGATGTGTGTATCTTACGTGATCTTAACTGTCCTAACCTACGATCTCCCAACTTGGTCACTTACTAAACAGTAGAGGTTCAGGTTGAAGGTTTGCCAGAGACTGATAGAGTTAGAAAGACTACACTGCGCTCCGTCAGATTTTAATTTATAAATTCTAGATTTAAATATATTAGGTGCTAACATATTTTTGATTTCCGACTGTAAAGAGGCGGGAAATCATCATTGTATGTATAACCCTAGCAAATAAAGAATTCCATTTCATTACAGATGTAGAGAAGAAGGCGACCAAATTAAGTGGGATTGTGCGGGTCACGTCTATGTATATATTCCTACACGGCATAAACTTTTAGAGAGCTCATGCTCCAAGACTGTCATATGAATCTTGAGGAACGAACTTTGAGTTTTGATTCGCTTTGAGCGCTATCAAACAAAAACAAAATCACAAACATACACTACATATTACTTTATAGTACAAACACTAAGTGGCGACTGATCTCGTCGTAATTTGAAAAATTTTTTAGTTAATTGTTTATTTAAGTGTATACAAATATTTAATAAATTGCCAGAAAAATTAAAGATATTACATGTTGTGCTCTTTAAAAATATGTATATTGGCTTGTTGTCAAAAACTTTTATAGCTTAATGCAAAGATTAGTGCATAATCTTTGCATGCTATTTATTTTTAGCAAAACATGTCTGTTCCTTGCATATTTGTTACATCTTATAATACCATGTTTTTGAGCAAATAAAAATATGATTCTGATTGTGAATATAAAAAATTTACATTTCTATACAAAAGTGTTTGGCCGGAGTGGCAATTTGTATCAAAATGTAAAAAAAAATGATTTCCCAGCATCTGCCCAAAGAAAACGTTGTTAATTTTGACGGGCTTAGTCGCCCCTTAAAGTGTTTGTAATAAATAACTATAAAAAAATACTGTGTGGCATTTTAATACGAAAACGTTAGGGCTGGTTCTGATAGTTACTCATATAAAGGGCTTTAGAACACCCTGCCTAGTATGGCGATTGCATACGGTGATTCCAAAAAACTGCGTAGGTATTCTTCAACTCACCAAGCTTGCTCCTGAACTCTTGGGCCTCACCAGCTTCCTCTTCTTCTCCTTCATCTTGATCTTGATAGGACGCGACCTGTTCTTAAGACTCAGCTTCCTACGCTTTACTAGCGGAGACGTACTGCTTAGTGTGCCCGCTGGAAGAGTATGAACAGGTATGTCGTCTGTGGCACCTAGAAGACAAAAATGGTTGAAACATCATTCATCATCATCATATCAGCCGCAAGAAGTCCTCTGCTGGACATAGGCCTGCCCCAAGAATTTACAATACGACCGGTTGGAAGCGGCCTGCATTCAGCGTCTTCCTTCGACCTTAGTCAAGTCATCCGACCATCTGGTCGGTGGGTGTTCAACGCTGCGCTTGCCGGTACGTAGTCGCCATTCGAGAACCTCACTTTTTTGCCCCACCGGCCATCGGTTCTGCGCGCTATGTGAAACTTCAATAACCAAAACCAAATAATATCAACAACATGACTCTATATTTGATAAATACCTATCTATAGGAGTATATACGAAAATATAGCTATTGCACCCCTTTTACTAAACTTGAAGTGACTAATAGCTCAAGTCTCTAAAACTAATAACTAGCGAAGCCAATGAAACATAATTTTTTTTCTTTCGAACTTTTTACTATACTTTCAAAATTATGTTTACAAACAATATATTGCCTAGCAACGACCATGTCATCAGAGCATCGGTGTTAGGGTTATCTACAAATATATTTATTATGAAATAGGCGAAGGATATCGCCTCCGCTAGTCAATTATATTAAGCAGTTTTCAGTCGTATCTACTGTGTATGAGATACGACCATATCTCATACACAGTGGTGCTGCGAGCACAGTGGTAACAAAATATTGCCTAGCAACGACCATGTCATCAGAGTATCAGTATTGGGGTTATCTACAAATATATTTATTATGAAATAGGCGAAGGATATCGCCTCCGCTAGTCAATTATATTAAGCAGTTTTCAGTCGTATCTACTGTGTGATACGACCGTATCTCATACACAGTGGTGCTGCGAGCACAGTGGTGCAACCGCCAAAACGAGCCTGCGAAGCGCAAACTTGACAAACTACTGTGCCTTGGTCGCTTCGTTAATACAAGAACTATTGTACAACAAAAAAAAGCGGCTAAGTGCGAGTCGGACTCGCCCATGAAGGGTTCCGTAGCAGCAAGTAACATAATATAAAAGTTCTTGTTATATTTGAGTTTATTGAATGAAAGGTAAATTGCGGTTTATGATTTATGACGATCAAACCAATTTTCGGTGGAAGTTTGCATGGTAATGTACACCATATATATTTTTTTTAGTTTTATCATTCTCTTATTTTAGAAGTTACAGGGGGGAAGGAGCACATTTTACCACTTTGGAAGGGTGTCTTGCGCAAACTATTCAGTATAGAAAAATATATATATTAGCCACCTCAATATATATAAATACCCCCACACGTATGGGTTTCATTTAAAAAAATGGATTTCAATTCAAAGTATGGAGCCCCCAAAATGTATTGTTTATTTTCTCTATTTTTGTGTGTAAATCTTAATGCGGTTCACAGAATCATCTACTTACAAAGTTTCAACAATATGTATAGTACAGCCATTGTTGAAACTTCTAAAACACTAAGAGTGTTTTAGAAAAAAGTGGCTGTGGCATACGGGCGGATAGACAGTCATGACGAATCCATAAGGATACCGTTTTTTCATTTGCTTACGGAACTCTAAAAAGTAGTGAACAGTGAATATTTTTTTCACTTTACGCCAATGTAATTGTAGCGAAATGGCCAAGCCACATACATATTTTGACTAAGGTGTAGAGTTTGTGAAGAATATATATATAAGTATATAGACCTTCTAGAGTAAGGGCGGGTAGAGTCAGAAGCTGGCCTCTACATGAGATCTGATAAGTGTTAACAGTGATATGATCTCGTCTTGGCATAATTTTACATGAAAATGTTTTAGGTGGGATTGAGTGTACAAACCCGGTTTAGTTGTGAACCAGCCCATCCTGCGAGACAGCTTCAGGTGGACACCAAAGTCCATGAGTGCATGTTCAAACGGCTTCAGAGCCTCGCTGTTGGGGTTGTTCTCCAGGTAGGTACGCATGTCCGTCTTTGTGTGGAAGCGGCGGTTGTCTGGACTGGATAACAAATTGAATAGATTGGTTGAAAAGACCAGCGTTGAGGGTCACGCCACAACATATGCTGAGCGGAGACAATTTTGTATGAACAAAAAGATAGGATTGTTCTTGTTTGTATTTGTTTTTTGTTGTTTTTATTTATTTTTATGTTTTATACTAAATAAACGTTTTTTCTTTCTTTTATATGCCATAAAATGAAAAACAAAACAACGGCTTGCACTCTGAGAGTGCCGACAGAAGTGAAAACTCGCCTTTGCGGCGGTCACCGGTCACGTGTCCTGACGTGTGTTGAAATCTTTTCCCCATCCCAAAAAGTACGCAACGCCGCTAAAGAAATTTTCACAACAAAACTACGGTCTCAGGTCACGTGTCCGTCTTACGAACTTTCGATCACGTCACGTGTCCTCACGCACACATTTCTATACCCATCCCAAAAAGTGCACAACGCCGCTAAAAATTTTTCACTTCAAAAAAATCAGAACTTAGATACTGATTTTTTAAATTTTATTCTCAACTCATTTTTTGGTCTGTTGAAAATTACCATCACAGTTATTCCTACTTATTTAATAAAACTTTCTGAAATAATATACACAGAAAGGAACATATTGTTTACAAATACAGCATTGCCTAGCAACGCTCATGCTTCTTATTTTTAAGTCGAAATGGTTTATTTCTTTTATACCGTTTTTGAGCAGAAGGCGGCACAGCGACTCCTTTATCATTTGCCTCATTTAGATCTTCGATTAGAGGGACAATAAGGTCATGAGGTGAGTTAGTATACAGACAGAAGTAATCTTTGTCGTCAACAAAAGAGTATAATGTGCTCTTGTAACTGCTATTATTGCTGTAATTATATTATATGTCCTCGAAAAACAGTCCATACCTGAACGTTATTTAAAATCAAATAAAATTTTAAATTAAGGTTGACATACAAAAAATGTGAACCTTTTATGTGAACATTTCAAGTCGATGCTTATAACGGGTAAATTAAAACAGCCCTGTCGATTTCTTAAAATTTGCTACTAAAACATTTCTTTGACCTTTGAGTGCGAGCCCTTAAAATATTTGCGCTTAATTTTTAACGGACCTTATATAGATATTCTGAATCAGAATAGCACATAGGCTATATATATTCTATATTTCTGATATGTCAGCTATACTAACTAACATTGTAATTTTATCAAAATTTACCAATCGTTTTTGCGTCAGCGTAGCCATTTACTGGCCAAAATAAATCTAATCAAATAGAACCATTTCGACTGGAAAACAAAAAAGTATAAATTACTAGCTTTCATCCGCGACTCCGCTCGCTTCAATGACGATCCCTCGCGAACAGTACTTTTTCCCGGGATAAGGTGTACACTATGTCTTTCTCCGTAACCCATACAATGGCTTTGCAAAAGGACAATGACGGTTATTGGCGTCTTTTTGATTTCGCACGGCCACTGACCAAACCTTATTTTTCTTATATACAATAACATAATTAACAAAAAATATAATGGCATATATACCTCTAAACTCAGTCCGAACTGAGTTACAAGGGTTAAAAATTGATAAACATCGGTTCAAACAAACAAACTCACTTTCGCATTTAAAATATTAGTTAGGATTTGGCTATCTCACCTGACTAAAACGACATCCCATTTCCCCGCAGAATTACCAAGACTTCTTCTTACCATGTGTTTAGTCCAACCTTCGGGCAACCTTTTATCTTCAACCTATACACATAAAAATACTATAGAATATAATATAATAATAGTCTAGCACTGATTATCAGTGCGGATCGGGACATCGGACGCGCGTCTCGATCTACATACGCCCTGAGGAAGGAAAGGGAAGGCCGAAAAAGTCGTGGAGGGAATGTGTGAGCAATAACATGCAAGGAAGGGGATTTTTCCGTCTGTTAACTTAGAATTTACAAACGATTCTGGAGTTACATAAGGAGAGTTTACGTCAGGCAGGCTTTCAGCTGTAAAAACTTTGACTAACCATATTATAGCAAGAATTACTAACATTCCGTCATAAAAGACGAGGGCATCGCCAAGCGGAGCAAAAGGCGGCCGCCTCTCTCTAGAACCTTAGGATTTATTAAAGTATTTTTATTTATCATATATATTCGATTAACAATGGTATAACTGTTAGTGAATGAAGGTCTTACCTGCACACTTCTTCTCGGCAATCCCACTTTAGTCCCATCCTTGACTTCCGTCTCCAGCTCACATACTTTGCCCACTGGTTGCCCGTTCACCCATTTGCAGCACCACTCTCCAGGCAACAAAAAGCTCTCGGGCATCAGCATGGGGCCCTCGCCCTCGATCTCGCCGGTCTTCAACAACATCTGCTTCCTCATTTCCTCAACTTGCCTCTTCATCACCTCCAACTCATTCTTCACCTTCTCCACTTGCTTTTTCACCTTCTTCTCCTGTAACAACCTCAACTTTTTACCTTTCTTTATCTTTGTCACTTTTTTCTTCTCTTTCACGTCTCCTTCCGTTTTAATCTCCTCTTTAATTTCAGCTTTAGGAGACTCAACATCTACTTTATTCAAATCATCCTCAATTTTTGTAATGACCTCTTTTATTTTGTCTATGACATCCTCGTGTTTCGCTTCATGGTTCTCGAATTTTTCAAGCTTCATTTCTTCTTCCGGGATCTAAAAAATTATGGTATTTTATTAAAATGAAAAAGACTTCGTATTAGAATCCGATCGAAGGTTCGGTTTCGGCTTCGGCATAAAACCGGCGGTACCTTCAGCCTCACCGAAATTTTTTCAGGCGTCGCGACACGCGCGTCAATCGTCAGCTCAGTGTAATAGTGCGTTTATACTGTATATGTGTGTATGTATGTACTGTATATGTGTGAAATAGATTGGATTTTAGTACATAATAATACTATCTGTTGTGATTATTTATACATTTTTATAACTTTCTGATTCGGCCAAAACTGACACCTAAACCGAAGGTTCGTTTTCGGTTTCAGGTTTGGCTAAAGCCCTATATATAACCCATATCAAAAATGCCTCAAAACTTTAACAATAAATCCTCAGTCATAATTACAATAACATTAACGAGACAAATCGCATTTTGAAATCAAAATGGTAACAATAAAATAGAAAGCCTTAAGTACTTACTAAACTTGGTGACTCAAGAACATTTTCAGTTTTACAGACATCTGATTCTTCAGTTTTCATTGTTTTTGTCACATCTTCAAAATTAAGCGGACTAATATCGACATTTGATGCGTCTACGATCTGTGTGTCTACGACTTTTGACGTTTCTACAACGGATGTTTCGTTTTCAACAAGTGTTTCATTTCCAACAATTGGTACTTCATTGTCAACATCCATTTCAACAATAGGTGCGTCGTTCTGAACTTTTGTAGTAATATCTTCATCCTTTTTTTCAGGTTCAGGTATAGCAATGGGAGCTGAATCTTCTGTCTCCACAGTTTCCCCTTCATTAGCTTGAACATCACTTGCTTCAGTTGCTGTTAAAGTTTCAGAAGCAGCTGGTTTAGAAGCTTCGGGCTCCAACTGTTGTTTCTCTTCAGTTTCAACTACTTCCTCTTTTACTGTTCCTATTATAGAAGCAACAGCTTCTGCAAATGAATAACATTCATAATCTACACTACTTGTCCGAAAATATATATAATGGCTTTTGGTGGCATTTAACTATTTTTTATCTATTTATTCATGTAAAACTTACCTAGGTTCTTATAAAATCATCAATGGCATAAAAAATCTCAAGCAACTTGTTAGATACACCATGAATCTTATATTTCCACGAGTATACCTTTAATTACAGCTATGGTGGATATGTCGCAGGCAAATTGTATGATGCCGCGTTTTACAAACGGCGTCGTCTGTTCACAAACGCTCGCTCTTTGGGAATATGCCGAAGGCAAATTGTGAATTGCCTTGTCAGTATATAATATGCCTTAATATTTGATAGACAATTCAATTGCCGTTTACAAAATGACGCGTCGAATTGAAGTATTTAGTTCTTTTTGTTACCTCGCGCAGCGCTGCTAATCAAAACAATCAAAATGGCGTCGATTTTGTGAAACAGAAAAATAATGAAAACAGTGCAAATCCTGTGTGTTCAAGGGACTTTTTGCAAAAAAAGGATTGTTTTTAGGAAATATATCATAGTAAGGTAAGAAAATTTTACAATTCTCAAGTAGGAGCAGAAAAAAGCCGTGGACAGAGGTTTTGAGGTTATCCGGCACGTATAAAACGCTAAGGTGTCCATGGAATATGGTGTTCGGAGGAGTCCTGCGGAATATTATTAGCACAAAACCACCATAAAATAGGCCTTGGAAGCGTGTATGGCCCTACTAATGTCCTCATACATCGCTTCCACGTCTTCATCTGAGTATTCCCCGGTCGGCATGTACACCTGTATGACCTTCAGCGAGTATCTTTTAGATAGTCTGAGTAAAAGGTATATCACCCTGCTGGAAATACTTTCGATGGTTACGACGTTATTTACGAGGTAGCTGTGGACGAGAAACCTGACACCATGCTGTGACTTTTTTATGTCACCTTCCCGGGGATAGAGTAGGTTACCAGACTTAAGGGTTGTCGTGCCCTCTCACTCTCTTCGGACTTCAGACAACCTCACTATGTCCCATCGTAACATACTCATTTCCTCTTCCACTTCCTCGTCTTTTTGTCAAACCTCATCATGCGGATGTTGTGCGTTACCAGGGCCAGTCGTCATCGGGGGTGGTAGTATCCGGAGATTCTTAGCACCCCCTGCCCCGCCGTTACGGTGACCGCTACCGGAGCCAGGAATAGCGGGGCTGCCGTAGACTGGGGGCCTGTTCTTTTTGTTGTTTTCCATTAGAAGGTTTTTCCATACTCACCACGCTTGGGAGGCGGGTTGGCGAGCGCATTTACTTTGGCTTATTGTGATTCTGACGCTGCTGCCCACAGAAGCATTTTAGGCATGGGAAGGACAGGAGTTTGGTGGATTTGGAAACGAAATAGAGGTATTCTACTCACTCGGATGATTTGGGGATGAGTGAGCAACAGCTCGGGAAGCCGCGCGTATCTTTAGCCATATCTACAACCGCCGGACAGGCAATAAGGAATGACACCCCCTGGCCTAAGTTTTTGTTACTTAAATATTTAAATTACTTGAGTGCTTAAACATGTATTTTAAGTTATTCCTACATGAATAGGTACCTGATTGCTGAAATAAAGTGATTTGTCCAATTTGTGTTTTAGGATAGTCTACCTACTATAACCATCAATTTTTAAATGTTTACAATTGAACGAGATGTCAATTTGCCTTCGGCATATTCCAAAAGAGCGAGCGTTTGTAAAAAGACGACGCCGTTTGTAAAACGCGGAATCATACAATATGCCCGCGACAGATACATGGAATTGGTGGTTTATAAAAAAAGCCTCTTTTTTGTATTTTTATATATTCAAATCCAAATAAAATGTTTCTTTCTTTCGGAAGTGGCTAAATGCTTACCTGGAACATCATTTTTCATTGCTTTGGTCTGGGTGTTAGCTGGCGGTGCCAAAGTCATTTTCTTCTTCACAGCCTTCGGTTTTTTCGGCGTAGCAACTTTTAATGGCTTCTCCGTAGGGGCCTTTGGTTGCTTTTCTACAGGAGTTTTGTCTTCAGGATTCTTCTTCTTTTTCTTCTGACCAATATTGAATATCTCCTTGATATTTAATTTGCGTTTCATCTCGCGTCTTTCGCTTTTAGAACCTAAGTAATCGCGATTTGGGTCGAATAAGTGTGTGTGATAGGCTGGTGGGAGTGGGGCGGAACTCGGCCCTACACCGTGTTGAATTGGCGATGGCACTGAATTACTCGGAGTTGTAGTACCGGTGTCTATGCTAAGATTATCCTTGTATTTGTACAGCCTTGATGTAGTACACTTCCATTGGAAACCGTCGTCGAATGCAATCTCGTAGCTTCCTAGAATAATTTTAGAAAAAAATTGAAATTATATTGAGAATTGTAATTTCATGACCACATAGATTGAAACTAAATTTGAAGTCTTTTTTTTATAAGGTTCCTATCGAAATTCAAATTTGAAATAATGTTAGAAAATTGTTAGCATTCGCATTCTTACCTTCTCCTAATTCCTTAGTAATTGTGGCTATGAACCTCCTATTATCTCTCCATCGAGCCAAGCATCTCTCACCGATCATAAAGGTCTGTTTCAGCTTGTCCTCGACCTTGTGCTCCTCTTTGACTACCTCTAACACTGGAGCTGGTTTTTCTGGAACTAGTTCAGCTTCAGGTGGAACTTGAGGGACATCCTCTTGAGGGTTTTGTGTAAGAGGCCTGAGACGAGGACTACTCACGCTTATCCATTCATCGTGCCTAAAATTATTTCAGTTCTATGAAATTTTTGAACTAGTCAAAGTTAATATTTTGGCTTTTACAGTAAAACTTTATAGCTTATGTCTTTCGTGAATAATGTTAGGAGCCTAATGATATCTCATATTTAAAAGGCCGCATTACATTACATTGACCCTGGTCAAGAATTGCCCTCTGGGGTGCAAATCAATTGATATTGTGCTGCGCCATCATAATGGCGCCCAGAATCAAAGGATCGAATGCTCTTGTTTTGGGCAGTGAAATAAAACAAGTATTGTGATTTCTTGTCACATTGGCTGCCAATATATATTATTTTAAATATTAAATACAAGGAAATACAAGCTAAACAACGCTCATAAACATGAGTGAGACCTCTCCAACCCGTCTGGCCAGCAAGGAGAGTGTAGGTCAAATCCTCTGTCTGCTCTGGCTAAGTATGGCTCCACAGAGAGGGTCATGCTCCTGCAGTAGAGACTAAAAAGACCTGATGATGATGATGATGATATTATTTGTCAATACATATTATTTGTATGTAGGGAGTACAGTACACCCTACATACCGATTTCCGAAGAATAGTTACCAAAATACCTTATCTCCTAAAATACGAAAGGCGCGTACAATTACGCCCCCGTTTCATGCAGGTGAAACAGCAATAACCCGGTAATATGTCCATCGCCAAGGACGCGCAGCAGTACAGTCAACTTTTAACTATGTACCAACATTATCAAGCATTGCAGCAATTCCCTGTCTCAGTTTGTATGGAGATAATCGCTTCCAGTGAATAATTTATTTACCTCTTAGCTGGATTCTCATATCGCACTAACACTTCCATCTCATCGTAATCAACTTCCACAATCTCAGCTGGATGCCAGAACTCAGCAAAATCCTTAGCTTCCACTTGGGATCCTACTGACAAAGCCATACTGTTCCCTAAAAAAATACAAGAATAAATATAGTTTAAAAAAACTAAAAAACACGTTTTTATCAAGTTATTGTATTGTCATCAGTCAGGTTATGCACGAAATCGTGGCAATTGACGTGTTTTCAAATAACTAGTACAATGCGCTGAATAAATTAAATACATCAAAAGTATTTGTATAATTTAGGTCGATCCTTGCACAAGATCGCCCCCTTGTTGGAATTTAAAATAGATACATATTGAATTTAAAAACGAAGTTTGTCAAACAATAATTCTCACATGAAAATATTTATATTTACATCTCGGAGGTCGCCCCCTTTCTTATTTTTCTTTATAAAAGTATAAATATGAAAATATTAAGACTTTTCATCTTTTTGTATCATCGCGTAATGATTTTGGGCAGCCTAATGGCTTGCGCAGTCGCGACGTATTTCGTTCGAGCGGCACCCGCTTAAAATGGGTCAAAATCGGGTTCAAAGAAGTCCGTTACAAACAGACCTATTACAAACAAGCAAACATACAGGTGAAGCTAATAAAAAGAGTGTAAAAACAGAGTATAACATCAGATGCATCAAGTGCCAATCAGACAATCTTCAATACATCAACATACCAAAACAAAAATAATAATGAAAGAGAGGCAGAAATGGGCACTGGAGTCAGTCTGGTTACATGTTCAACATGCAATACAATATAAGGTAGTATAAGTTTTAATAGAAGAGAAGAGGGGCCAAGGAAGATGTACTTATATTACTCTCACCTTTTTCATTTGACAAATGTTTAGGCTGTTCATTTTCATCTTTCTTTGCTATCCTTGCTTCCGACTCGCTTAGTATCATATCCATCACACTCGATGCTACAGCTATTGTCTCCTCCTTACCTTGCTGAACTTCAAATACTTCTTCTTTAGCTTTGACTTCTTCATCTTTTTTGTCACTTGCCTGGAGATGAAGTTCATACCTCAGTATTACAGGATACATGACAAGATACATATTGATTGAGTAGTATCAAGAACTCATTCTGTCTTATTATAAAACGAGGACTAACTTTAGTACCTGGTTTAAACCATTATCCGACCAACATAAGACGACACTTATAACTTACGTTTGGTCAACTGTCATTGTCAATTCGTTTTGGACGGATAATGGTTTAAAATAAATACTAAAGTTAGTCCATGTTTTATAATAAGACTGATTAAGTTTTAAAAGGTAGTTACACATTTAGTTTGTCAGATCACACATTAACATTTTGAACTTAAAAATTAGTTCATGGCATTCATATGTGGATAAAGCATATGCATCATAGATGGTACCAAATACTCATGGTAATTTATAATGATAATGAGAAGAAAGGCAGCTGATCGTTTTTGAACATGCTTTGTACATATTCAATTTCCAATTAAAGCAAAGTTTAATGACCTAAAATATGTGACCTCCATTAAACTTACACAATGAAGTAGAAGTCATCAAATTTTTACAAAAATATGGTTAATTATTTTGTATGAAAATAACACTGGTCAAATTTAGTCCACTGTTTTTATAATTGATTCCAATGAATTAAAAAAAAAACGGGTGCACTCCAGGAGAGCCAGCAAGCGTGAAAACTCGCCTTTGCGGCGGTCTCAGGTCACACGTGAGTTTAACATTTTTTTACCCATCCCAAAAAGTGCGCAACCCCGCTAAAGAAGTTTACACTGATCACATATGTCTTATGAATTTTTCGATCAGTACACGTGTCCTGATGCGAGTGTAAAATTGTTTACCTATACCAAAAAGTGCACAACGCTAAGGAATTTTTCACTTCAAAAAATTAAATACCTGTTTTGTTCTAATCATCATCATTTCGAGTAGGTGTCACAGTTAATCGACCATGCACACCCTGGTGTGCATGGTCAATGACACCAGTACCTACCTTTAGTATAGTACCTTTGTTCTGATGATCTTACCTTTGGGGACTGTAACTCCTTTGAGCCACTCAGTTGCTGCAACTCTCTTTCCTGCTCCTCAATGTATTTCCGAATGGCATCAACATTCTCTCCATCTGATTCTTTACTGCTATTTAGAGCTTTAACTTCTTCCTTATTGTCATCATCAAAATTAATTTCCAGTGGTGAATCTTCACTTTTAAATACATCTGTTTCCATTTTAGTGTCCTTTTCATCAGTTTCGGCTGAGTCTATGTCGGTATCCATTGTTACCCAAGGGAATATGGATGGTATGGAGTCTGTAATGCAATAGTATTAATAATATAATGAAAAAATATTAAATAATGTTATTATAGTCAATTGATAGATCATGCATCTACATAAAAATAATGTATAAATGAAAAAGTATAATTACTATAATATAATAAGCATATCAAAATTTTTATGAACTAAACAATATAGGGAAACCTTCCCAAATTTAAAACCATGTTTTAATTATAATATTAAAACTTACACAAATAAATTTATTATTTAATCACAGTTTTTTGTAGGGAGAAACCTTTGCCCAGCAGTGGGACAGTACTGGTAATTAAAAACAATCACAATTTTACTCATTATAATAATAATAATAAATATATACAGACAAATCACACATATTGAGCTAGCCCCAAAGTAACTCATTGGATTCTACTACTGTCAATCAGACCCCTAACACTCGCCCCAATGATGATCTTCATAACAGACTGAAACTAGTTGGCAAATTCCACAAGTAAAACATGAGTAATACCTATATGTAATGATTAAATCATGTTTCAATTTTAAATACATAATCGTAAGAATCAAAAATAAGAATTATGATAAGTTGTATTTTACCAACTATAACATGTAGCAACATAAGTGTAAGTGCAATGTGTCTTAGATTCCTGATAACTGCAGCAAGTGGTGTACTAAAGCCTCTGTTCTACACAATATTCAACATCAGACATAAAAAAACACATTCCAAAAAAAAAATATGTGTCCGAAAAGGCAGGTATAATAAAAAGAAACTAAAAAATAAATTATAATACTTATAATTAATATTTTACTCATTCACTAAGTCACTACTCAAGCTCATGGCAAATACCTGACTTCAGGACATATCTAGAATCCTTGTATATTTGAAAATCGCTTTTGCGAAAATGCCGTGAGCAAACAAACGTCGTAGGATCTATGTTACTGATTTTAGTCCCAGTTACATTGGCCCATGCCTCTCTCAAAGAACCATCTTTTGGATATTTATGATAGGTAACACCAATATCTTCCTTTCTAGTCGAACATGACATACATTTTTGTACAGAGCATTTTTTCACGGCCATCCTCATTCCTAATTTATAACCAGTGTATTAGAATATGTTTTCTACTTACAAAAAAATATTTAGACAATATGTATTGCACATTTATACAACTAATAAAAACTGAGTGCATATACAAATATAGCAGATATTTAAAGTAAATATTCATCATTGCATAGAGTCAGAACCAATTTAACAATCAGGAATAAACATCGATTGAGTATGAAAAACTGATCAAAGAGAATTATGTACGCTAAAATTGCGCCATATTTACACAACGCATATTTACTCACGCGAAATGTAGATTAATACATCAAGACAGTATTATTCCAAATTTTAGTTCACTAAATAAATGCACTGTGAGCTTAAAAACATTTCTTTAATGAGGAATTACAATATTTTTATCAATTGTAAACAAAACATGCAGACTATTTTCTTCAACTAATTCGCCATATTAATCTTTTGACATTGACGTTTGTTTGTTTTTTTTTTCTTTTCGTTTATGGCTTTTACGCTTTTACGCGTGTAGTGTGCAGTAGCAGTTTTCACGCGCTTTTTCTTAGTCGTGTATATCAACATGATGGTGTAATTCATTTTGTTGATTCGACTGGGCTTCTGGCGATGAAATAAGTTTGATTAAAGACGATCGACGCAAACAAGGCGGACATGGTTGTCCACTCACTAAGTATGTAAGTCCTTTTTCAGTTATTCTACACATTGATCATAGCCATGGATATTTAAAACACCAAATTACACCGATTGGACATAATTAAGTCCACTAAAATCAATTTGCAAAACAGTACAAAATAAAAACCGTACAGTCCGTCGAAATTTCCGCAAAGATACAAGTAAACTAGTACCTATCTTCTTCGTAGTTTAGTATAAACCGTCAAGAAGTCATATTTATTTATTGGTTGGAATAATCTACAACTGACGATTTAACAATAAAACGAATCGATAACAGCAACAGTTGTTATTTCCGATAACGAACAACACTAGAGCCTTATTATTGACAGATTGCGTTGAATTGAAGGAAAGAAAATGGCTGATTAGTAAACTCTGTTTTGACATCTGTAAATAACATTATTTGTTTATTTGTGGAAATATTTCGACCCATTAGGGTCTTGATGTTTGTATTCTATAAATAAGTTATGCAGTGAAAGATGGATCTCGCAAAATCGTTATTTAGCGGACGCGATCATGAAGGCTACGTGGGAAGAGAGGACCATGAACGTAAAATTAGCACTGCGCTTGCAGATGACGACCCAGAAGATGTTATTGATGCCATTCGTGGCCTCAATATTGCTGATGAACTCTTGCCTTCGCCTGGTGGGCCATTTTCAGCTTTAACTGCTAGTATGGTTCCTCAAGATATAATGGCAAAATTAGCACAGCCAGAATCTGAAGGTCACAGTGGAGGATTGCCTGATTACAGATTCGACGAATTTGGGTTTTGTGTAGAAGAAGAGGATGGTCCAGAGCAAAATTCTAACAAACTTCTAGCAAATGCTTTTGTGGAAGATGATCAACATCGACTACAGTGGGAATTTTACAGTAAAGAGATCAATTTTTCTGAAGGGGACGGGAAGCTGGAAAAAACTGATAAACTACAAAAAATGGTGAAAGATGGTGTACCCCATTCACTTCGTCCGCAGGTGTGGATGCATCTATGTGGAGCTAATAAAAAAAGAGCAGCCACAGAAATTACATATCATGAAATTGTTCGGGCCTCAAGTGACGATGCTCTGGTGACAAGTAAGCAGATTGAAAAAGATTTAGTTCAAATTTTACCTAATAATGTATGCTTTTCACATCCAACTAGTACAGGAGTACCTAGATTGCGTCGAATTTTAAGAGCATTAGCATGGCTTTATCCTGATATAGGATATTGCCAAGGGACTGGTATGATAGCAGCTTCACTATTACTGTTGATGGAAGAGGAAGATGCATTTTGGATAATGTGTACAACAGTTGAAGATCTCTTGCCAGCTTCATATTATTCTTCAACATTGATTGGTATTCAAGCAGATCAGAAAGTATTAAGGAGTCTCATTTCTACTTATTTACCTGGTATAGACCAAGTTCTAAATGCCCATGACATAGAGCTCTCTCTTATTACCATGCACTGGTTTTTAACTCTTTATGCAAATGTAGTGCACATGAAAATTCTTTTAAGAATTTGGGATTTATTTTTCCTTGATGGCTCAATTGTATTGTTTAAAGTAACCCTAGCAATGCTGAAAATAAGAGAAAATAGATTTACAGAAATATCAAACTCAGCCCAAATTTTTAATGCTTTGTCTGATATACCTGGCGAAATAGATGATGTTGATTTATTAATCAAAACTATAGATGAAGTTTGTGGTGACACCCTTAGCCCTACTTTAATTGATACTCATCGAAGGAGGCATCTGGCTTATCTGATGGCAGATCAAGGGGCGCTAGTTGGAAATCCAAGCGCTGTCCCAAATCTTCCGAAGCAACAATTACAACGGCGTCAGATAAAAAGAAGTAAATCTGTTATACAAACTATCCTTTTTGGAGAAGACAGCAACAATGAAGATGCAATTTCTAAAAATGTAAAGCAAACAGAAATACTTGTTGACCTAAGAGAGGCTATTTTACAAGTGGCTCGTCATTTCCTAGCTCTTGAACCACAACTAGCATCTGAAATCCAACTTACAGCTGATTATACTATGCAGAGCCATGCAGCAGACCGTGAAAGATATGTTAATGTGTCGAGAAGCAAAAGACGACGAGCCAAAGCATTATTAGATTTTGAAAGAAGAGATGGAGATGAACTTGGATTCAGAAAAAATGATGTAATAGAAGTAATTAGTTCTAGAGATGAACATTGTTGGATTGGTGAATTAAATGGGCTTCGAGGTTGGTTTCCAGCCAGATTTGTAAAATTACTAGATGAAAAAGGAGTAAAGTACAGCAGAGCAGGAGATGATTCTGTTACAGAAAAAGCGGCCCATTTGGTGAGAGGAGTTCTTGCACCAGCTTTTAAAAGAGTTTTGCTGCACGGAATCAAAAGGCCAAGTTTTTTGGATGGACCTTGTCATCCTTGGCTTTTCATAGAAGAAGCTTCTTCACGTGAAGTTGAAAAAGATTTCAATTCTGTCTATAGTCGATTAGTTCTGTGTAAGACGTACAGATTAGATGAAGATGGAAAAGTGCTTACACCTGAAGAGCTGCTTTACAGATGCGTACAAGCTATCAATTTATCGCATGATAATGCTCACGCCCAGATGGATGTCAAGTTACGTACTTTAATATGCATGGGATTGAATGAGGAAGCTTTGCATCTATGGTTAGAAGTTTTATGTTCATGTGTAGATGTCGTTCAAAAGTGGTATCATCCTTGGTCTTTCATAAATTCTCCAGGATGGGTTCAAATAAAATGTGAATTAAGAATACTTTCTCAATTCGGCTTTAACTTAAACCCAGATTGGGAATTACCTTTGAAAAAAGATACACAAAATCAACCTTTAAAAGAAGGTGTCAGGGATATGCTTGTTAAGCATCATTTATTTTCATGGGATTTGTAATTAGGCTTGCATTCTCTTGACTGATATCTTTATTGTATACTCAGCACGTTCTGCTCCCATTCCATTTTGTGCAATAACTATTAGAGGTAATATATATTGTTATTATTTAGGTGTAAAATGGCATAGAATGTACTTATTTGCTTTTGAATTACTTTAATGCATAATCAATTTAATGTCTGCACTAAAAGTTTAATACAAAGAGATGTCTATTATAAAATAAATAATTTATGCTTCTGTGTTATAATTCGATTATTTCTATCCTTAGGGTTTTTTTATTCAGACTAGGCGGAAAAATGCTCGAGCAATTTTTATGTGGTAATTAAATATCAACCTTATTCCATTCGATCATAGCTGAAAATAGTAATTACGAGACATTCAAATAAATAAGATTTCAATGGTGAGTACATGCTACCGCGTAGTCTGAATTACCCTTAAACCATCTTTAGACGTCTTTGTTAAGGGGCTTAGAGTCGCCGATGACCTTGTGCATGTGGGCGGAGCTAAGTGTTCTAAACCCCGCATCCCCGCACCATAATGATCGTACGTACGTCGCCGCCGCGCCGTCACGTCGAGCGTTCAAAGAATATGCAGCGACATAGACAGACGTGAAAATAAATAAATAGGTATTTCATTTAGGGAATGCTCTCAATAACATATTGTTTAACAAAACTGCAAAAATTATAAAGCAAACATCACATGGAAACTATTTTCGCTGTTATTTTTTACTGACTTCTAAAAAGGTTATCGAGTAAGTAAAAATGAATGGCGGTTAACAATTCATTATGTATGTTTGTAGAATTTTTCTAACTGGATTGGTTCCTAACAAATACAAGGTTAATTTTTGAATCACCAATGGAAACCATTGATCAAATTGAGACCATATATTTTTATTGTTAAGGAAGTTGCATCAAAATCGGTTTAGATAGTTTAAAAGAATTGTATGAAGTTGGTTGAAATTCGGTTTATAATAGCCAAATCGTAGCCAAAACTATCCACTGCTGTTGCTAAAAATCGGTAAAAAAAAAAAGAAAGTTATGATCTTATACAATCTATATAAATAAAAAAACCGGCATAGTGCGAGTCGGACTCGCCCAGTAAGGCTTCCGTACATTGATATACACGATGTAACTAAAAATGTATGCTTTTCGCAATTTTTCCATTGTCTGTGTTATAATATAAGACGTTGCTTCGTACTAAATTTCAAGATTCTGAGTTCACGGGAAGTACCCTGTAGGTGTTGATTCCCTTGCGAGTGTCGAAAAATTATTAAAATGTTTTTATGATGTTACTAAAAAATTATACTTTTCGCAATTCCTCCTTTATCTGTGCCATAAGATGTTGCTTCGTACAAAACTTCAAGATTCTGCGATCCTGAGAAGTACCCTGTAGATTATGATTCCCTTCAAATGTGGAAAAAACACGTAAATTTGCGCCAAAACCAGCTGTATCTTTTGATTGCGTTGGCTAAGAAGTTTGATTTTTTCACAACTCCAAGGGACAGATAGTATCACGTCTTTTTCCTTTGCGGGATAGACAGAGCCTAGGTCTATAAGAACTTATGGCCACATTTAGCTAATTGGAGGGCGTGTAGATAGAAAACGGAATCAAATAGTGATGGGTTGCTAGCCGCATCACCTGACATAAGGGACAGCAGACCTGAGTATTTGCTTGATACCTCTATGCGTTCTTGAGAAAAAGGGTCTTGACCGATAGATAGACAGACAGACAGATGGACAACCGAGTGATCCTATAAGGGTTCCGTTTTTTTCTTTTGAGGTATGGCACCCTAAAAACCGGCCAAGTGCGAGTCGGGCTCGCGCACGAAGGGAATCGGAATAGGTAGTGCAATTTTGCAGGATTTCGTGACTTCTTATCACAGAACATTATTACTCCCTTCTTATTATGGATATGTCTATTAGTGATGTAACGAATGTCATATTTTGGACATTCGCGAATGCGAATGCGAATATTTGCTACCGACATTCGCGAATGCGAATGCGAATATTCAGATTTTGTTTAAATTTGGCGCCAATTCACTATCGCTTGGTGACCTTGATAGCAGTTCCGTTCGAAAGAGGCGAAGCGCTTTCGATTTGATTTTTGTTTCGAGAATAGCCGACTTAATACGCGCCTATACGAACGCATCCGAGTAAAATGTCATTCTGTAGTCTATGTAGTCTATGACGAGGTTAAATAATTTTCATGAATTAAAACCAGGATTATATTATCTCTATGATTAAAACATAGTTAATGTATAGATTTTGTTTTATTATATCAATCAACCAACAATAAAAAAAATTAAAAAAAAAATATTCGCAAAAACATTCGCAGTAAATTCGCGAATGCGAATGCGAATATGCAAAAATATGCGAATATCCGCGAATGCGAATATTCGTTACATCACTAATGTCTATAAATCCCACTTGGTAGAGATTTAATATGAGATACCTATTTTAATTTTGTATACATATTTTTTCTTTAATATACCGCTAATACATAACGGTTTATAAAGCTAACAAGTAATGAAATAAAAACTTAGTTAGTTAGAAGAAAAATATTGGATCATCACATGGCATATCCATATTAATATAACATTTAAGGTTATAATATAAGACGTTGCTTCGTACTAAATTTCAAGATTCTGAGTTCATGGCAAGTACCCTGTAGGTATTGATTCCCTTGCGAATGTCGAAAATTTGCGGCACAAGCTTGTTTTCTTTCGTTCGGGCATATCTTTACATTTCTATCCGTAAATGGGTAGCACAAAATATCTTTATTATACAAAGGTGTAATAAACCACACGATAACAAAAAAACCGGTTATTTGCGAGTCGGACTCGCGCACGAAGGGTTCCCTACCATTATTCTATAATAAGTTAAAAATATTTTTATTATATGATGTAACTAAAAATTAAAACTTTTCGCAAATTTTTCCTTTATCTGTGCTATACGGTGTTGTTTCGCACCAAATTTCAAGATTCTGATTTCACGGAAAGTACCTTGTAGATTTTGATTCCCTTGCGAATGTCGAATAACACGAAAATTGGCGGGATGAACGGCTGTATCTTTTGATTTTGTAAGCTTAGAAGTTTGATTTTTTTCACAGCTCCAAGGGACAGTAGACCTAAGTATTTGATATGAATTTTATTTTGATACCTCTACGCGTTCCTGAGACAAAGGGTCTTGACAGACCGAAAGACAGACAGACGGACAACCGAGTGATCCTTTAAGGGTTCCTTTTCACCTTTTGAGGTACGGAACCCTAAAAAGACTAAAATCAATAGTCACAACGTGCATGCGCACACATTAATTAGATCCAACAAAAATAGTTCATAATCACTTCTATTGCGCACTAATCTCAACTCAATTGACTGAAAACCTCTGCACTGTATCTAATCTTTGACTGCGCAAGCCGCACACAGATAAGACTTATTGTAAGTACGTGCTCTACCGCATATACACTCGCATAATCGATCGACAACAAGTGCAGAGCAACGAGCGACACAACCCTCCCGTCCGAGTACTGCCTTGCGACTGCCGTGCGCGCCCGCGCAGACACCCTCCGAACCTATTACTTGCGGAATCCCGGAAAAGACTGTTTTTATATTATAATAACATTTTCCTTGATTTACATATGCTACGTTGATGTTGTAGTACATGTTGAGGCAATTGTTTTAGTGTAAAAATATTTTCAAAGCTCTCAGCAGTTTAGCAGGAGATAGCATTGATACCTGAAAATATAACGTTTTCTTTATTTGTTTACAACAAAAGTAATACACATATAAATAAGATATACGTTGAAAATATTGTAAGTGAGTTGATACAAAATATATATTTTTTTCAAATTTTTCGAACTTATGGTTTAGGAGAAGTTGCATTTTAAAGTTAACCTTTTTTGCACTTTTCCGGAACCAACGGCCTTAAACGTACAGTCACCTGTTAAAGTCCAGAGGTTGAATAAAAATTTTATTAAAAAATAACAGCAATTTCAACCTTTTACATGTGGTATAATGTTCATGATTGATTTTGCTAAATACCGCGTGATTTTGAACAATCCCTATATAGTTTGTGATTTTGAACCTCTGAACTATCCTGGATTCAGAATCCCTAAAGTATAGAATTGCAAGAAAAAAAAAAATATCGAAAAAAAAATTAAAGTTGCCGATCAGCTGGGCGAATTTTAGTGGAAGGTAATTTTTTTTTTCAGTTTTACCTTTTTTTCTTGCAATGCTCTTCATTAGGGATTCTGATTCCAGGATTTCAGTATAGTTCAGAGGTTCAAAATCACGCAGTTACATTTATGACTCCCTAAGCTCTGGCCGAGTATATCTCCGGTAGTATAGAGAGGGCCATGCTCCTGCAGTGGAGACTAAAAAGACCTGGATGATGATGATGAATCACTTCAATAGATTTTTACCAGGTTGTATAATTATGGACTTTTGCAGGTAAGACAGTACATATGTCTGTTTCTCTCTCATCCAAAAAATATAATAATCTTTACGAGAGCTCCCATCTGAGTAGTGGGCATCGACGTCAATGATGCTTTGACATGCAGCAGCTCCGCTAGGAGTCAGAAGCATAGCGTGCTTTGGCGGGGCCCCGTATAAAAATTAGGCCCATAGGAAGGGTAAAGGTTCTTCACAAAAAAATTGCATAATAAATTATTTAATAATACAAAGGCCTATCCCAAGGATTCTTCGTCCATGGGAGGATATTGCCATACTCACTACGCTTGGCAGGCGGGTTCAGTGGGCGGGATGGCGAGCACAGTTTCTTTGGCTTTATAACGCAACCAGCGCAAACTGCAATGCTGGCGAGAGGTCACAGCTCGCGCCACCCTGCCCGCCATATCGCCGTTGCGTTTACCGCCTAGAGAAAGCCACACTTATTATATACTCTTTGCACACTTCTTGCTGAGCGGCCGACCAACCGACATAAGCATAGCTTCATATTGTGATGCATTGTGTTGATATTGTCCTTAAAATACGCATTGTTATGCGCCAGCTGCTTTGTGTTATCATAAAATCCTGATCGTCAGTGACTGCTCCATGTACGACGCGTTTCAGTTTCTTGTTTCCGATGCTGCTGCCCACCCAACGCATTTTAAAGCTGGAGCGTTAGGCATTTGTTGGATTTAGGAAAAGAATGAAAGTATTGGGATAATATAATGGGGAGAAGCAAGTATCAGCTCGGGATACTTGCTACAACCGACCAAGCAGGTGAAGATGACCCGTGCCTGACCTAAGTTAGTCCTGCAAGTAAGATTCGGCTACATTATTGAGCTCAAACGTACAAACATTGTAGTCATCCTGCCGATATCAATGTCGATCTCTGCGTCTAACCACGTTATTCTGCATAAAAATATCTCTTTTACATTATATAGGTATGTCCTGCTTGGACGGACGTCAACGGCAGCATGCAATGGAGGAAACCAAGGCATAACCGGAAATACGGTGACGTATTCATAGTGAGGTAGGCGTATTGGATGTATTTGTTGATACCACAAACTGACTCCAATCGCATTTTTTTTCAAACGGAAAGCAAAATATTGAGTGCGCAAACACGTCAAATCGAATTTTAAAAAAGTATTTGACAGATAGCCGTCAAGCCGTACCTCGCTTCGGATTCTTCCTCTTTCTCTTTAATTTTGAGAAGTCAAACGTGCTTGTTCTCTCGGAGCTAAGGCCTTTAGGCGACTTGCACGTATTTTAATAAAAATGGCATCAAAGGCTGAATTAGCTTGCGTTTACTCCGCTCTCATCCTTGTTGATGACGATGTTGCGGTCACTGTAAGTAAACTAAGTTTTAATTTCAAAACATTTATCTTAGGTTATGATGCATTTGCGCGGTTTGTAAATCCACTCTCATCGTTATATTGGGAATTCAATTTTACTTATTTGTTATGTTTAGTGCACATACATATTGTCGAGATTATATTGTGAATGTTATTTTCATATGATATTAATTATTTTAGGGTGAGAAGATCTCCACCATCCTGAAGGCGGCTGGTGTTGACGTCGAGCCGTACTGGCCGGGTCTGTTCGCCAAAGCCCTCGAGGGTGTGAACGTGAGGGAGCTCATCACCAACATCGGTTCCGGCGTGGGTGCTGCGCCAGCCGGTGGCGCCGCACCAGCCGCCGCAGCCGCTGCACCTGCCGCTGAGGCCGCCAAGGAGGAAAAGAAGGAAGAAGAACCTGAAGAATCCGATGACGACATGGGTTTCGGTAAGTGTAAAGCAAATTCAGTGAACAAAGTGCAAGTTACGGTGGATCATAACCCCTGAAATATACTTTTGAACTGTGTGTGTAAATCTCAAATGCACCCCAATGTATAGTACAAGTGTTAAAACCCCTCTGAGTATGGGCTCAGTATAGTTGATCAACTTTGGGTCTAAAATATGGTATGTAGGTTTATTGAGGTGAAATTTTTTGAAATTAATCTGGGACTACATACTAGAACATCTTTTTTCCCTTGTGGGGTAAACAAAGCCTCGATCTATGAGACCTATTAAGCCACATTTAGCATATTGGTGGAAAAGGAAACAATCAAAATAGTGTTGGGTTGCTATCTGCAACATCTACTAACATGATTGCTTAGATTTTTACCTGTGAATGTGGATCTAAAAATGAGCTAACTCTGACCTGTAATTAATTTACGTTGAAAGAAAGTAGTATGAATATTTCAATGATGTTTGCATGTATTAGCTTCTGATGTATATGATTGATACAAATTATCACTGAGAATTAAATTCAACAGGAGTGTTATTTATACCAGTCTAATATCTGGAAACTAATATATCTTTTTTATTGTTTCAGGTCTCTTCGACTAAAAAGCTTTATTTTGAAGCTGCGATTCCATTGTAAGCTTTATGAAGCTTGTTTAGTTATAAGTATATGACTTTATTATAAAAGTTATAAAACCGAGACTGCTTGTCATTTTTACACCCTACATACATCTTTTAAATATCACTCATTTGATACCATATACTAGAAATCAACTTTTAGTAACATTAAGAACCTAAGTCAGCTAGACTTAGGTTCTTAATTGTGAGCAAACAACTATTTATCTGTAATGTTTCAATCATCTACCTGTTGCCATTATTATCAAACAAAAAATTGCAAAATGTCACATTAGTTGTGTGGGAGCCCCCTTAAATTTTTGTATTTGTTATAGTGGCAACAGAAATACATCTGGAAACTTAACTGTCTAGCTAGCTATCATGGTTCAAAAAAGAAAATCAGTTTTCTTACATACTGAGAGCAGATGTAAAAAATCTATCAAGTGAATGGGGAAAGTTGAGAGCAGATACACTACCACCTACTCTTTTCAAGGTCCCATATGTCCTCATTTTGCTCAAGGGACTTTCATCAATTCAAGCAAAGCTGGCTACAGCCTAGGGCCTGAGTCTATCTGATGTATGGTAGCAGCACAGGAAGGTGTGTTGTGTCCATGTACTATGCGTGACGGTTCAGTGGTACTATTTTTTTAAGTGTGATACAACAATTTTTGTATGGAAAATCGCTCGTTTGCGAACGGCGCCATTTTAATAATAGCACTCCAGTGATGTGACACACACGTCACATGTCAACCCTCCCATGCCTCAGGAACAGTCACAAAGTAATTTTGTATTAAACAGTATTAAACAAACTCAGTTAGGGCTAGGCCTATAGTAGTATTATGAAATCAATGGGAGGAGTTCTTAACATAATAAACAGATATCAAATACTCAATCATTTATTACTAATCATAATATAATTTACTACATTACTATAACATACAAACACTAGCCCCACATAGCTCTCTGTACTCCAGAGAGCTTGTTATAGTCTGCCAAGTGTCTCCATACAATACGGCTCATTCTCCATTCTAATACAATTCCTCTGGGCCTGTAATTAAAAGAAAAAAAAAGTTAAGAGCCAAACAACACAGATTGAGCTATGCAAGAAGTTATTAGGTAGTGTAATATGCAACAGTACCATATTCAATACTACATATTTTCCTATGATTCAGATATAAGATATTATCAGCATCCAAGCTATTTTCCAGGTTGTGTTGTGATGCATCAGAGCCTGGGGTGTTATGAAAGCATTCATGCTGTAATATGGCAACGCTCTTGTCACACAACAGCGTTGCAGTTGTCCATGGGCAGCAGTGATCACTTACCATCAGGTGACCCCTTTGCTTGGTTTTCCATACTATATTATAAAAAAAAGCGCAAGTCTGACTCTCGCACGGGTTCTGTACTATTATCTGTAATAAGTTTTAAATTATTTTATTACATGACGTAACCAAAACAATTAAGCTTTTCGCAATTTTTCCTTTATTTGTGCTATAAAGGAAAAATGTTGTGTGTTTGCTACGCCTCTTCGTACCAAATTTCAAGATTCTGAGTTCACTGGAAGTACCCCGTAGGTTTAGATTCCCTTGCGAACATCAAAAATTTGCAGAATAAATGGCTGTATCATGATTGTGTTGGTTTAGAAGTTTGATTTTTTCACAGCTTCAAGGGTCCCAAGATATGTGTATTATATATGAATTTCAGCTTGATACCTCCACATGGTTCTGAGAATAAGGTCTTGACAGACAGACAGACAGACTACAAAGTGATCCCATAAGGGTTCCGTTATTTCCTTATGAGGTATGGAACCCTAAAAATGGCAAAATTTATGACGTCCAGCTGCAGGCCTGATGCTTACTCTACTTGGGTTGGTCCAGAACTACAACTGTGAAAATGAAGTACAGGTATTTGCCTGCACTGGGAATCGATTCTGGTGCCCTCTTCATAATATTAGTCTACTAGATAAACATCCAGAACCCATGGTTTATGGCCTGCCAGACCAAGATAGAAAATAACTGGTCTGGCAGGCCATATACCATTACCTCAATGTAGTAGCTACCTATGCTTAAATTTTATCTGACAGTATCTCACCTCGATGTTACTACACATCTATTATTAATTCTTAGCGGGATGGCGTTCATTTCGAATTTATTTATCTCCTTATCAGCTATTTCTCTGATTTCTGTTGGCAGAATGTCGTTTTTTCTTAGGGCATTGATTCTGGTCCTCTCCAAGAAATGTTCAGCGCTCATTCTTCGGCGCTTTACGTCCCTTATCATCATCCAATTGGCCCATTTATTCCTGACTTGTTGGTACTGGAAATATAACCGAATATTACTAGGTCCTTACATATAGGTTATACAAATCAGAAAATACAGTAAATACGTACCCCAACGCCAGCTACAGATTGAGATTTCCATACAAATTTTCCTACATTTGAAATATTTAGATTCATTTTGTTTTAAAGTACTTTACAAAACCAAAATAGCCTGAAAATATAATTGAAATGTCAAACTGTTAATTTCACTAAGCGACGTTTGCTAGTTTTCATTCGAATGATTGATTTCAGATTTTCTATTTCTTCAATGGGTGCCGGGGTACTATTTTTAAAAATATGACACTCGTCTTTTTGCGATTTTTCCATACAAAAATCGCTTAAAGACGAATGTCATACTTTCAAAAATAGTAGGTACTCGGGGACCTATATACGCTAATGAGAAAACCTTGTGACTTTATTTTTTACGTAGTTTTAAAGGTCTGCTAGGACGGATCATGTCAAGTGCGTGAAGTCACTGTTTGAAGAAAGATATTGCATTACAGCATGCAAAATCGTAGACCGTTGTCGAATTAAAAAAATAAATTGAACCTGGCGCGGTTTATTTTGACGTAACGTTTTTTATGTCATTTCTCTTCTCTATATTTTGGTTTTTAAATTCTTGATCTTCCTTGAACATATCTCCTCTGAACATAGTGCCTATTTGAATTGGATTCTGTGAAAAAAGAAAGAAGTATCTGTTTTAAAATGAGTTATAAAAGAACTAGATCTAGTACTGGAAGCCAGATCAAAAAACTCAAAACTGTTGA
The DNA here is from genome assembly GCA_947532085.1 of Elegia similella. Taxonomy (NCBI): domain Eukaryota; kingdom Metazoa; phylum Arthropoda; class Insecta; order Lepidoptera; family Pyralidae; genus Elegia; species Elegia similella. Next base: position 9,462,672 of record OX383927.1, read on the forward strand.
TGAGAACACCTATTTTTATAAAACTTTGTTGCAAAGTGGTTTAGCCTTGAAAAATCCTCCTGACAAGTGCATTACTTCCCAAGAAACTATTCATATCGTACGCAACATAAGGAAGGCATTGGAAAACCATGTAGATTATCCACGAAATGTGTCTGATTTCTTCACAAACCTAGAAAAGGAATGCAGGGACCTTGACATATTCAAGCACTATTTGTTCCCAAATATCATAAGAATAACTGGAGATAGCCCAGAAGAACATGTCACAAACGATAGTGTTTTCAAAATATTATTGAGTGTCCCAATTCTACAGAATAAGCTTATTGATTGTATCTTCGAAAAAGCTATCGATCTGGCTGCAGAGTGCAAATGTGGTCCATGGATACAAATGATACTAAAATGTTTCTCATCGGTAGATAACATCACAGACACAGAGAAAGTTTCCACCCAGCTTATCAACTTACTTGATGTGGCATCGGAGAAGATGGTTAAACTTGAAATTATAACTGCTATCCCAGACATTATAGGGGATCAAGAACATAGTAACATAGCTGCTGAAATGAGTAGAATATTGAGTGAAGACCACGATCTAATTCCTGCTATTTTGGATTGTGTATCATACCTTTGTTTGTCCGATGACCAATATGAACAACTGCAGAAGAAAACATTAAATATTCTTGTAAGTTTATCAAAATGTGCTCATTTTCCTAACTTTGTGAAGTTTTTGCTTATTCCTGGAAGAATGAGTGATGCTGCTTATTTAGAAACCGTTCAGGGCTTAAGAAATGCTCTTGGCTGGCCAACATCAGTTGCAAAACCTCAAGATATTGCTTCCAGTCAGGTCCTCACTGCAACAGCCATAAGAAGCTCCATGGTTTCTTCAAAGGTGATAGCTAGTTACTGGATGAAAGTAGTTGCTTCTTGTAAAGTTAACACTGAGCATAAACCAATTGATTTTATCATACTTTTGATCTTGTCTTCGATATCAGAAGAAAAGCAAAGACAGGTGGAAAATGTGATGAAAAAACAAATAAAACTGAATATTCTGAAGGAAGAGCTCATTGATGAGTGCTTCCAGAAGTTTAGGCCTATTCTCAGACACTATCTTAGAAATCTGATCAGTCTTAATAATTCCATCTTAAAAACCAAAGGAGACCCAGTTGTAGAATCCTTTGGCTCACATATTTACACACTAATGTTGTCTGATCTTGAAGACTGCTGTCAAACAGTAGTTGCAGAACTACTTCAATTAGGATTGGACTGTAAGCAATGTGTTTTGAGCATTTTACTAATATTGAACAATGTTGCATCTAAAGATATGTCATTGCTGAAGCCTCAAAGTGTACAAATGCTGACTCTACTTGATAGAATGGATGATATGAATATTGTTGAAATTAGAGCAGTTATGAATTTATTATGCGGTCTTGCTTATAGCTATGAAAATTCAGTTATTAGAGATGATATCCATATGATAGTCAGAAAAGAATTGAGTAGTTCTTCCCCCAAGATTAAAATCCAGGGAATATTAGCAGGCACACATGCTATAAAATATCTTATGGCAACCAGTGACAATGACCACACTACAGAATTTCCTGATGATGTCAGCTATGGATCCGTTACTCATTTATCTGAAGGAGACCTTAGGGAAGCTGCTCAAATAATAGAGTTGATTAGCCGCAGTACAAGGCAGTTTCCAGATATGATAGCATTTTTTTATGATGAGCTATCTAAAATTATTGAGGCAGCCACTTTTATAAATAAACAGTTTTTAGCTTGGTTGACTGATGCAGTTACAAATGATTTGCAACAAAACTTTATTGTGGATTCCATAGAAAAAGAAAGAGTGGCTGATTTAAATTTATCAATGCAGTATTGTCTAAATGCAGAAAGTGAAATGGACGAAGTTATAGCTATAAATATTGGAGGCTTAGCTTTGCAGACTAATAATGAGATTCATGTTGGGATTTTATCTCCTTTATTTCAACTTGTTCAGACACTACATTCAAAACAACATGATGGAAATTTGTCCAACATTGATGCATTACTGGGCTGCCCTATAGTATTGCCAAAGTTCGACATTGATTTAATTGAAGATATGGAACCTACAGCTGTGTCCAATATTCTAGATTGTTTAATACATTGTGTGAATTGGTTTCGAGAGTTATTGAATGCCTTTTCTGTTCAAAATGATGAAGCACTGAAAACAAAAATTTTGAATAGAGTTTTACAGATTGAAGAACTTGAAATAATTATTGGACAAATACTTTTGAAATCTAAGATATCTTACAAGCCACCAACATGTACATTTAACATAAACAAGTACACAGGAGAACAGTTTGAGAATAAGCCTGTGAAAGCTCAGGCTGTGAAACAACCAAAAAATCAAAAGAAGCCTGCACATGATGACACTGTATTACCTGAAACGGTAAAGTCACAAGCAACTCAGAACCAAAATTCAGTGAAAAATAAGCTTGATTCCCTTCATAACATTCCACTGCGTCCTTTAAATATGAATTTACTTCATCTCTTAAAAACAGACTTGACTTCTGATGAAGATGAAACAGAACTCACAATAAAAACATTAAAGTTTCTTTTAAAGTGTGTGAATAGCAATTTGGAGACTATTTTAATTTCTAAAATTAAGAGGAAAACTTTTCTCTCCAAATCAGATGATTGTTTTACATATGATGCTAAAAAAGCTGAAGAATGTGCTAAATCAGTTAGTGAAGTTTTACCTAAAGTTGCAGAGCACTTACAATTTGTAACTTCTAATCTAGATAGTAATTTACCAGAAAACAATGAAGATGAAAGTGAATTTATCTTAACCAGCGAAATCATTGATTGTATTACTAATTTGGAGTTCATGTATAACTTTTACACTATATATTTCAAATGGATTGGATTTAAAAACCATCACAGTGCATTATTGAAAAGTTCACTGAGAACTATTGCTTCAATAACCAGCACCAATGTTCTATCTCTGAAGGACTTGATTACAAATGTTGCAAAATATTTTCAAAAACATGAGAAATATTGCTTACAGTTATCTACTGCTGTGGCTTTAATCGATTTGATTAAGTCTATTCAAGAGTACTCTGATAATACTTCCGTATTAAAAATATTAAGAGATATGGCGCAAAAGTTTTTGTCTGTACAATGGAAATCTCCAGATGGTGTGCCAGAAAAAGGATTGATATTTAATCAAAGTTTAGATAGATTGGCTTCGATTTACTTCCTTAACAATGAAATTTTGGCTTTAAAGAATCTGACACTCCAGTTAACAAATGATATAAAATTGTTAAAAGGTCGGAACGATATGTTGAATTCATTTAAAAGTATCACTAAAAATAACTTTGCCATTTTATACAGAAATCTAGGTATGGCAGTGCATGAAGCAGCAAAAGCTCGTCTTAATAAAGGTCTATCTAATTCTGAACACTTAGATTTGTGGAAAGACGTAGCTGTAATTTTGAAACACATGTCTGATATTGCAAAAATCCTTGAAAATAGAAATAACTTGTCAGCATTTTTCAAAAAATCACTTCCAATACTCAAACTGTTCATGTCTCAGGGTATACCGATATTAGAGATCCAGCTTAAGACTAAAACAGAGGAAGTGTTAGAAATCTTGAAGATTCTTCAACAATCGACGAGGTTTTTGCAGTCCCTTTGCTGCCATTCTCGACTTAAGAAGGATACCGTTTTGATGAGTAAAGTGCCATACATGAGAGAGTTGCTTGAAACCTTGATTTACAAAGTTAAAGCTGCTTTGGCAGCAAATAACTGTTCCGAAGCTTTCTGGATGGGTAATCTTAAGAATAAAGACATACATGGTGAAATAATAGCTACACAACAGAGTATTGCGAGTGAAGATTCGGTCGAAGATGGAGATGAGCAGTTGCCCGAAGATGATGATAGTGATGATACAGATGACGAAATGTTAAATCCTGATTCTAAGAGTATAAGCGATATTGTTTAAGAAATAAGAACAAATTTCAACGATACAATTGTTTTTTATTATAGAACAAGAGCCGCCTGTGACAATCTGTTATTTTAAAAAAACCAGGAAGTTTGTCTTTAATATCTCTCGTACAGGTAAAGACTATCCCAGACTATGAACTATGGGTCACGGTATCGCTGGTTCTTACACCTTGTCAGATACCTTACCAGGCGGGACATAAAATCCCACTTTAATTTGAACCTTCTTTCCTTTACTTATGGTTCAATCAAATAGGTATAATAGTAGTTTTTGACAGCTTCGTGGTCGTGGCGCAGTGGTTAACACGCCAGCCTGCGCACTCGAGAGTGCGGGTTCGAACCCCGGTCAGGTCAAGATGCAAAATGATCTTTTTCAAATTGGCCTGGGTCTTGGATGTTTATCTATATATGTATTTGTTATATAAAATATAGTATCGTTGACTTAGTATCCCATTTTCGAACTTACCTTGGGGCTAGCTCAATCTGTGTTGTCCGTATATATTTATTATTTATTTAAAGTTCAAATAGGTTCAGAACGTGCGCAAGTCCGCCTCGCACTTGGCCGGTTTTTTTTACAGTCATTTCAAACCCCTTAAATATTTATTTTATTCTATTTTTTGTATTTGTTGTTAGTGCGGCAACAGAAATACATCTTCTGTGAAAATTTCAAGTCTAGCTATGACGGTTCATGAGATACAGCCTGGTGACAGACGGACAGCGGAGCGATTTTAATAGGGTCCCGTTTTTACCCTTTGGGTATGGAACCCTAAAAAACCGGCCAAGTGCGAGTCGGACTCACGTAATCTATAAAACTGCAAAAAAATAAGAGTGAGTCACACACACGGTAATAATCCATTATATGAGATAGGGATTCAAGATTCAAAGATTTATTCAGAAAATAGGCCTTTTCAGGCACTTTTTCACGTCAATTCACATTCTTGCCTGAAGGGCTTTGTATGTGATATTTAATATTTTTATCGAGTGCGTTACCCCAGCCGACTAAGTGCTCCTTTTAAGAATTGATAAATGCAAATAATTAGATCATTACTTCGTGTAAATGTCCCCGAAAGTAAATAATTTGACACCCCGCCGTTTCAGAGATAATGAGGAAAATAAAATTCGGCTGGGGTAACGTTACCCCAGCCGACTTTTTTTGATCCCCTCGGTTTATCTGGATAAAAAGTATGTACAAAGATAGATTGAATTTGCTCTCAAATGTCCCCGATAAAATTAAATTTGACACCTTTATGGATTTCGAGTTATTTCATTTTCTGCTGCGGTAACGTTTGGTCAATCTCTGTATCTCTGAAACCGTAAGACGCAGAATCATGATTTTTTTTATACGTATAGAACGGAATTTGTCTCAATTTGACACCTAGATATCTTACATATTAATAATATGGTTTGCGAGTAATAAATATTTTTTGAAAACCATATATTCGGATCTAGTTATTAAACGAGGGAACCCTGAAAATTCAAACTACTACTAATAGATGCCTCTTATAGAGACACACAAAACATCAAAACTTTCATCAGCCTAATCCAAAGCATTGGCAAGTTATAATGATATTACTGGTTCCAGAAAGCCAGATTCTGGGCCCTCAATTTAAACGAGGAAAATAATAGTTTCCTTTCACTTGACTGATTCTATATTTTAACAATAATTAGACACTTTATCCAAAAACATACATACAAATTTTCAGCTTGAGATATTTTCGTATTATAAGAAATAATAATTAAAAACTAAACCTAGATATTTTTTTCCGATTACCTGACCAAGTTCCGATGTGCATCTGAAAGCGGCTGCGGCATACTACTAGATATACTTCCATATTCGACGGCATTATATTCTAAATTGGATGGTACAGACGAGTGGAATTTTTTTTAGTAAAAAAATATATGCCTTATATAATGAAATTACTTATTTCCTCCATACATATACTTTATCATGTATTGATCCCTAACGGTATTGACCAAGTCTATTATTATATAAATCCATAAAGGTGTCAAATTTAATTTTATCGGGGGCATTTGAGAGCAAATTCAATCTATCTTTGTGCATACTTTTTATCCAGATAAACCGACGGTATCAAAAAAAGTCGGCTGGGGTGTGTGCGTTACCCCAGCAAAAAAGTACTGAATATCAAAACGTTATATTGCTAGATAATTAATAACGTCGTGTAAATGTAGTTGAGAGTTTTAAATTTGTACGTCCATTAATTTTTGAGATATTAATTAAAATCAGATTCTGCTAGGATGACATTTCAAACGTTACGCCAGCAAAAAATTTTCTCGGATCCGAATGAAAGTTAATACAATAATTAGTAGTTGATGTGCTGTAAATGTACTTGTATAAATAGAATTTGTACGTCTCCAGACTTTTGCGATATTCAAATTTTTGCTGCGGTAACGTTTGGTCGATTGCTGGATCTCATAATCGGCACGACGTGGGAGTTCGATTTTTTTACTTACACTATTATGAATTTGTAGGTCATGTCTGTGAAAACAGAATTTATAAAAATGTTACCATTGAACGATTAAAAATAAAAATATGAAATCAGGTATTTTAACTCCTGTACTTTAAATAAAGGACCTAGAAACTAATTGTTGACGTTAGTTTGTACCTAATAATTGCCTACAATGCCTAGGTAAGTATCAATATGATATCTTAAGTATTAAATTAGTTATGAGGAAAAAGAACCATATCTAGGTCTCCAGGAATTTCGACAGCCGATTTGACCAGTTTTTCTATTAGTTCGAAAGTCGACAGCTATCAAACTATTTGTAAGAGTAAGTTAACTATTAGTTTACAAAAAATCCGCTCAATACACGCAGTAGTTTAGGAAATATCATTAAATATCCAACTGTAGGTGAAATACCATGATAAACCGACCATTTTTGGTAGTATAGTAAAAGGCGACGGTACCGTATATTTAGTTGTATTACTGAAATTGGTCGTGTATTCATTTATTTTTGCGGTACATTCGTGTACTGAAGTGTTCGCATTTATAAATATAATCTTTATTTCTTCATACGAGAGTGTAGAATACAGTTTGTGTACGTATGCAAACATGAGGATGAATTTTTAATGCACAGGCATATATTCTTGGTTTTATGCCTTGGTTCTATACATAGGTAGGTACAGATATATAATATATATTATCACCATAATTAATTTCTTTCGAGTAATAGGTACGCTAGGCGTTTACAAAATACCTATTTAGATGAGTAGGAAAAATCTTTTACTTTTTGAAGGCTTCCGGATTTCCGTCTTGTTTAGTATTTGTTATGTTAGTTTAGGTATAATATAAATTAATAGTTATTTCATTTGCAAACTGTAAATTACAAATCTCATTACTGGATAACAAAATCAAAGATTTTTTTTTAAATCTGACGCTTTATACATTTGGTTTACATCATTGTATTATGTGCGCGACCGAGACGAGACGAGACGTCAACAAAAAAAGATAAACTGTCGTAGTATTCACTCTAGACATTTGGTCTATCCCGCAGGATTACCACAGACCGCTCTGCAGCAGCGCCATCTAAATATCAGTTTCTGAACTAAACACTAAGTTTACTCCACTCATAACTCTGTAAATACACAGCAATTTTTAACTCATTATTTATTTTAAATTAGGACATTTAGTTAGTGGTAAATAATATGCTAGTATTTCATACTATGTCTCATTCATAATTGATTGGCGATTTTAAGTGTCAAACGGGAAGAAACGCATGAATCTACCACTCAAATATATAGAGGGCGTTTACTAATATTGTAAAGAAAGTATCAACCCCATGAATGCACTCTCCTTATCAGCGTTGCTAAATGCTGGTCAGTGACTCATTCTTGTCATGGCCACAAACTAGTTAGAACTTGAGATCCCTGTCAAAGTAATATAAATGTACAGATCTATAATTTTATTCTGTGTTCTGAGAAGTGTAATATGAGCTTTATCGTATACCTATATGTGGTTTGCATGCGGCCGGGTGAGTCGTGGAACGGGGGCGTACGGCCGGACTGGCGCATGGATACCGGTATTCTGAAATACCGGTGTAGTGTATCGGTAAACATTTTCGGTATTTCGATACAGTGATCTATTTTTGCAAGGTTGTTTAAAGACTAAGAAAGCCCGATTTCTTAATGCCGTTTATACTGCTGATGAGTTTTTATATTCATAGCGTAGAAAAGCTGCCTTAATCGCTTTCTGCAAACAAGACTGGTTGCGCCAATCGTTCAAGCAAAATCTCACTAGATGTCGTAACTGTCCTGGAACCCCGATTCAAAAGTTTGACAAGCCTGCGCCTGACCCACGCCGCGAGGGGTCGCCAGTATCCTCCGTAACGCCGTCGCGCGAGGTGATCTCCAGAGGTGACACGCTATGTCCTTCTGCTGCTTGTGACTTCATACGCTGTGAAGTTTGCTTGCCCGCTTAAAATCCGCAAGGCTGACTAAATTGGCCAGGGTGACAGACCCCGGCTCGTGATAAATAACCCATGAACTTTATATACGTGTAAACGGTGATAAATTGAGAGTCACACGACTTTCGACCATCCTGCTTATGCATTAGGGTTCAATTTGTCATGCTGTCATATTGACTACCGCATTTGAAAATATTCACAAATTTCTTATTTTCGCATATTCCATAGGTAATCTATACATTACTATGATTAAAAGGCATTGATTTATATCGCCTAATAAGTTAATTCCCGCAAAAGTGTTAATTTCGTTGAGATAGCATTTATTTTTATAGAATCGGGTAGTTTAACCCATCGTCGCATGATCGAGACACGCCCAGTGCCGCGCTTGTTCAACTTTAATTTCGAACAACTAATCGTCTGGGTTTGATATCATTCGCGTATATGGTATCCATTCATGTTATGAATTTTGTTATGTTTGAATTAATGTCATTCAAACACTAATCTCCGCTTTTCGCTATAGTAATTCTGTACTAGTGATCGTAGTTACGTAACGCGCTAATGCCTGGTGCTAACGATTAGCATTTTATTTCGGATGCTTTTTATTCGATTACTTATACAGTTTTTCCGCATATTTAAGTAATAAACAGTCCACTCCGCTCACCGCATTATACATAAGTCTGGTATGTTCTCAATCTCGCATAAAGCTATTTGTTTGTTACACTTATAGTTATTATTTTTCTTTTTGCTTTATTTGGGTTTACTGTTCGTAATCATGGGTGACGAAATTCAACTTAAGTTGTTTACGGTTAAACGTAATGCGATTTTTGCCCGTATTCAAGCAACTTCCGACAGTTCGTCAGTGCTTACCACTGATAAATTACGTAATAGTTTTATCGCTAAGGCTAAACAGATAGACTTATGGCGAATTGAGTTTGTCGAGATGCTGGACAAAATTAATACTATCTCGCTTTCATTAGACGAAAAATATGAGGTCAGTTATACTTCATTAAATTCATTTGACGATTTAGCTAGTGAAATAAAATACAAGCTCAGCTCGTTGGTTGAACCGCTGACGAAACCGTCATCTCATACGGAAAATATAGGTCACAAAACCTTAAATATGAAGGTACCGCGAATCGAACTTCCTAGTTTCGAAGGTGACCTTGAAAGTTTTCCATATTTTTATGAAACTTTCAAACGTGTTATTCATACTAATTCCGACTTATCGGACGGTGAACGAATTCATTATTTACTTTATTGTCTCAAGGGTAAGGCGAAAAATGTGGCTGCCGGTATCACCCCTTCTGCTGAGAATTATCGTATTGTATGGGACGCGCTCATAGCTAAATATTTAGATTCTCGCGCGCTTGCTACTAATTATTTAAACCAATTGTTTACGCTCAAGCTTACCGGCGCACCGACACCCGCTAATGTTGAGAAAGTTTTTGATAAATTTACCGCTATGGTGGCCGGACTTAAACAATTAAAAATCGATAACTTAGCTGATTTTATTTTCACGCATTTGGGTCTCAAGTTAATAGATTCAGACATGGCTAAGCATTATGAGATGTTATTACGATATCAACAAGACTCGCAGAATGTTGATTATGATTATTTTGTGAGGTTTGTTCGCGAACAAGTTAAGATCATGTATCGGACTTTGCCCGCGCGCTCGACCGCAACACCTTCCTCTTCTTCTTCACCTGCTCCCAAGGTGACTCACGCGCACATATCAACCAATGCAAAATGTTCACTCTGTAATAAGGTGCATAATCACCTATTCCAATGCGACACCTTTAAAACCCTGACGGCTAAAGCTAGGTATAATTTCATAAAGGACAAAAAAATGTGCCTTAATTGTTTGAGCCATCGACATACAGTTTCTAAATGTCATTCGAAAGGTACATGTAGGGAATGTCAAGCTAAGCACCATTCTCTGTTGCATTTTGAGACGTAATCATCGCCGATGACGGTGACTTCAGCCGCGCGCAGTCCTTCTAATGAAACCGTCGCCGCGCCCGCCGTATCGAACGTTTCCTCGAACCCGCCGCCCGCTCCGCTCGTCACTTCTGATCGTGTAGCCTTATGCACGCACTCTGCAGCTTACGGCACTAATTGCACGACAGAAATTCTCGCTACTGCTAAGGTGGTAGTAGTGAACAAAAAGGGGAAAAATGTGCTAGTACGTTGTCTGCTTGACCCAGGTTCGCAGATAAATTATATTACTTCGCGCTGCGTCCGTATGCTCGGCTTGAGTATGTGAGCAGACGACATAAGCATTGTTCGAGGAATAGGTGGAACTTCTCAACCTGTACGAGGTTCCGTCGACTTCACTTTTAGCTCGCGTCTCCGCTCACAACCTAAGTATAGTATCAACGCGCTGGTGCTCGATGAAATAACGGGTCAAATTCCTTTATGCCGTATTAACACGAGTGAATTGCACCACATTGACACTGAGTTACTGGCTGATGACGCTTGGGGAGTTCCGGGTAACATAGACGTGTTACTTGGTGTCACGCTTTTTGCTAAATTGCTGCGTCCGGGTCATATTACTGATAAGCCAGGTTGTCCTGATGCCTTGGAAACCGTGTTAGGCTATATTCTTATGGGTCAGGCTCCTATCTCAGAGTCCCCCACGGACACGCTTTCATTTCTTTCAACATCGTGTACCGATTGTTGTGACTTATGCAAATTTTGGGAAATTGAAGAAGTATCGCCGCCTTCCACTTCGAGTGTGGATGATGAATATTGCGAGAAATTTTATCGTTCTACCACAACTCGTACACCGTCCGGTAAATATGTCGCCGCTTTACCGTTCAAGTCTGTCATACCCGTTTTAGGTAGTTCCTTTGATATCGCACGCCGTCGATTTTACAGTCTTGAACGAAAATTTAAATCGCACGCAAATGTAAAATTACTTTACGATGAAGTAATTAGAGAATATTTAAATAACGGCTATATATCGTTAGTAAAACATGATCTAAAGGACATGTCACAAGTAGGAAAAGCTCGTGAGCGATCCGTTACCTACTATATTCCTCATCATCCTGTGATTCGTGAGGATAAATCAACCACTAAATTACGTGTGGTTTTAGACGCTAGCGCACGAACAGACAACGGTACGTCGCTTAATGAGGTCCTACACGCAGGTTCCGCCCTTCAGGCGGACCTTATCAACATTTTGTTGAATTTCAGACTTTCATCGGTCGCACGTCTTTTTGACGTTATGGGCCTTGTGGCACCTATCATTTTATACGCCAAGCTGCTAATTAAAGAGCTTTGGCTACTCAAACTCGATTGGGACGATGTTCCCCCAACTCGAATTATCCGCTTATGGGAGCAATTTCAGAGTGAGTTGCCCCTCATTTCGCAATTAAACTTTCCGCGTCACGTTGGTGTTGTAGATCGCTGTAAGATATCTTTAGTCGGATTTGCTGACGCCAGCGAAAAGGCTTACGGTAGAGTTGTCTACGCCCACGTTGTTAGACCTGACGGTACTGTGGTCGTGTCGCTGGTCTGTGCTAAGTCCAAACTGTCCCCACTACGGGTAGTCAGCTTGGCCCGCCTCGAGTTATGCGCTGCATTGCTCTTGTCGACTCTACTTAAAAGAGTTTACTCGCTTTACGCTCCTCGACATGCCATTGAGGCTGTCATCGCTTTTTCCGACTCAACAGTGGCGTTGAGTTGGATTCATTCAGCACCACACCGCTGGCACACGTTTGTGGCCAACCGCATCGCTAAAATACATGACAATTTGTCAGCAGATTACTTTTTCCATGTCAGAGGATTGGAAAATCCCAGTGACTGCCTTTCACGCGGCCTTACCCCGGCCCAGTTAGTCCAGCATCCTCTGTGGTTAACTGGCCCGCCGTGGCTAGCATCGCATCGCTCTGAATGGCCTATTAAGCCTTTCACATCCAGTGAGTCACAGGAGCTTCCCGAAATGAAGCCAGTCGCTCTACCTGTGCTCTCACACGCGAGTTCGAACGGAACTATTCCGTCCGAGAATATATTATACGCAAGAGCTGCTAGATTTTCTTCCTGGCAAAAATATTTAAAAACAATTTGTTTTGTTTATAAATTCGCAAAACGACTCCCTAGAGGACCTATTACCGCGTCTGATTTAGATTTCGTCGAAAATGTCGTATGGAATTTGGTACAAGAGGTTCATTTCGCATCTGAGATCCAACACTTATCTCGCAAACAGCTTTGTTCTAAACAAGTACAGAGACTGAGCCCATTTCTTCATAATGGACTTATTCTGGTTGGAGGTCGACTTGCGAATTCTGAGTTAGAATTTAACGCTCGTCATCCTATCCTCCTGCCCAGTCAGGATCACATAGTAGAAGCCTTGTTGAATTATAGACCGTTGTACCCACTCAGTTCTGATCCGTCAGAACCGACCGCATTAACCCCCGCGCATTTTTTGCATACGAAACCTCTCGTGTTTTTGCCCACTCGCGACGTCGACGAAACACTTGCACCTTGTTACGCGATATGAATTAATGGATAAATTAGTACATTCCTTCTGGAATCGGTGGCGTAAAGAATACTTGCACACCTTACAATCCAGACAGAAGTGGAACACTCCTGCCTTTCCTGTAAAGGTCGGCATGGTAGTTGTCTCTATGCAGGATAACGTCATGCCCTTGCAGTGGCCTCTAGGTGTCATTACCGAACTCTTTCCGGATAAAAACGGAATAGCTAGAGTCGCCTCGTTAAAGACTAAAGGCGGGGTTATACTCAACCGCCCAGTTGTAAAGCTGTGTCCTTTACCGACGCAATAGTTAAATTAATGCTTATCTTAGGTTAGGTCATAGTTCATAAGCTTGCACACGCGTGCATTAGATTAGTTTATTCTATCGCTATTATACCGCTCCGCAGGGTCGTAACTGACTCATAGATTCAGGTAGAGTTTGTGACGATGTGCAACTATAGATGCAAAAAGTATTTTAAACGTTTAAAACCAAATGGTTTTAAACCGTTTCTTTGGTTTAAAACGTTTTAAACCAAATTTTGGGGTTTAATATAGGTTTAAAACGATTTTCTATTAGAATTTACAAACATTTCACAAAAAGCAATTCAAAATATTATTATTGCATTATCAACATATATTTGGATTAAGTGAAATGAAAAAAAAAAATATATTTATAAAAAAATCAAACTATACCATGGAAAATTATACTTTGAGGTGACCTTTAAACCTAGCGGACGCGACATTGACCCTGGTTGCAACAAATGACTCAAATGTGTATTGGACGCGACCAGAGTCGCGGGCGCTAGGATTGGAAGATATATTTAACTGTTACATTACTTTGTCATCATCTATTAAGTTAAATGTCTAAATTTCGCAGAAAATACAAACAACGAAATAACAAACTATTAATTAACATAAATTTAAAATTTTAGGGTTCCGTATCTGAAAAGAAAAGAACGGAACCCATATAGGATCACTTTGTTGTCCGTTTGTCTGTCAAGATCCTTTTTCTCAGGAAAATTTCAGCTTGATACCCCAACGGGTATCAAGCTGAAATTCATATCAAATACTAAGGTCTACCTGTCCCTTGGAGTTGTGGATAAAACCAAGACGTTGAGAAAAAGGTTCTTGACAGACAGACAGACAGACGGACAACCGAGTGATTCTATAAGGGTTCCGTTTTTTTCCTTTTGAAATGAAATGGAATGACTTATTTCGCTTAAGCGTAGTTACACTTAGCCGTATCCAGCATGCGGTACGGAACCCTAAAAACAAAAGTAAGTCACCGAGCGGGATTCAAACCCGTAACACTCGTTTCTTGCCGTCCGCATCCCAGACAGTGGCCGGCAGGACGAAATTAGCGACCATATTCTGCGTGGAAAGAAAAACGCGTTTTTCCAAACATAAGACTAATTTAGATAGATTGTTTACCCCCGAAAAACCCCATACACCAAATTTCAGCGAAATCGTTAGAGCCGTTTCCGAAATCATAGAAATAAATTTATATACATATAAATATACAAGAATTGCTCGTTTAAAGGTATAAGATATAATATATTGACGAGCTCTGAGGCCTAGTGGTCACCATGCCAGGCTTCCACACTGGAGGTCCCGGGTTAGATCCCCGGCCAGGTCAAGATGGAAAATGATGAAATAAATTTATATACATACATATAAATATACAAAAAATGCTCGATTAAAGGAATAAGATCTTAAATAATTTTAAAGTTATATAATGGAACCCTTAGTGCGCAAGTCCACTCGCACTTGGCCGTTTTTTTTATAACAAAAAGCATACCTTCTTACAGCTTATTACAGGAAAAAGAAATGAAAAAATACGCATAGATTAGATTGTAATCTATCTAAATCCTAAAAATATTATAAAACGTCATTTAGGTAAACTAATAAAAATAAAATGTTTTCAATTAATAATATCTTTTATTTTTACCTTCAACATAATAATTTGTTGTTAACCTAGTAATCACGTGGTCACGGTTTTAAACCGTTTTAAATTTATTTAAAACGGGTTTTAAACCACGGATTTTGGTTTAAAACGGTTTATTTGCAACTATATGTGCAACCCACAACTAGTTCACTAGTTTATTTCGATTTTTTTTTTCTCTCTTTCTTTTCGCTTCCCTCTTTTGTTGGGTTTTGAAAGTAGGTTCTTTCAAGCCGGGGAATGATGGTTGTGCCAATAGTTCAAGCAAAATCTCACTAGATGTCGTAACTGTCCTGGAACCCCGAATCAAAAGTTTGACAAGCCTGCGCCTGACCCACGCCGCGAGGGGTCGCCAGTATCCTCCGTAACGCCGTCGCGCGAGGTGATCTCCAGAGGTGACACGCTATGTCCTTCTGCTGCTTGTGACTTCATACGCTGTGAAGTTTGCTTGCCCGCTTAAAATCCGCAAGGCTGACTAAATTGGCCAGGGTGACAGACCCCCCGCTCGTGATAAATAACCCATGAACTTTATATACGTGTAAACGGTGATAAATTGAGAGTGTGCCGACTGCAGCTGTCGTAAGCTGATGCTGGTTTCCTGGTTTCCTGAGAGGCTGGTCTGTGAACTGGTCAGTCACTTTGGGGTCGGGATATCCTGAACAGATACGAACGTTTAAGAGATTTGCTTGAATTCGAAGGGAATTTTTGGGTCCATTTAGAATCCGCAACCGCTAAAGGCGCCGCACGCCGCTGCGTCTCCAGAGACTTTCTCCTCCTTCCGACGTATGAGGGTCGTGATGCCCTCGACCTGAACAATACTTACCAATCTTTATTGGAATTATTTAAACATTAACGGCCATACAATAAAACTTTACATTTACTTTTTTTACCTCCCTGATTTCTGATCAACTGAGTTGGCAACCCTAGTGGTGCACGCAACTAAGCGCGCGAAGCGCATAGTCGTGGTCTTGTAAAGCACTCTGCCACTCGTCATATAAAAAAACCAATGAGACATCACATGATAACCTGTTAGGGAACCACCAAATAAACAAATATATAAATACAAAACTATATCTACATTAAGAGTGTAAGTGCAGCGGCCCGGTTGACGGAATGAGAATAGTACTCATTGAAATAGGACTGTTGGGCACATTCCAATTGAGATTGTATCATAAGTACAATATAAAAAATGTGGTCCTATGCAAACAATAATTTTGTAGAATATAAAAAAAAAAACTTGAATATAACGATGTGCGCGACTCTACGGTTGGATATTTAATTACATTTCTTAAACTACTGCGTGTATTAAGCTGATGTTTTGCAAACTTATAGTTAACTTACCCTTACAAATAGTTTGATAACTGTCGACTTCCTAACTAATAGAAAAACTGGTCAAATCGGCTGTCGAAATTCCTGGAGACCTAGATATGGTTCTTTTTCTCATAACTAATTTAATACTTAAGATTTCATATTGATACTTACCTGGGCATTGTAGGCAATCATAAGGTACAAACTAACGTCAACAATTAGTCTCTAGGTCCCATATTTGAAGTACAGGAGTTAAAATACCTGATTTCATATTTTCATTTTTAATCCCTGAATAGTAACATTTTTAGAAATTCTGTTTTTGCGGACATGATCTACAAATTCATAACAGTGTAAATAAAAATAATCAAACTCCTTCGCCGTGCCGATTATGAGATCCAGCAATCGGCCAAACGTTACCCCAGCAAAAATTCGAATATCGCAAAAGTCTGGAGACGTACAAATCCTATTTATACAAGTACATTTACAGCACATCAACTACTAATTATTGTATTAACTTTCATTCGGATCCGAGAAAATTTTTTGCTGGCGTAACGTTTGAAATGTCATCCTAGCAGAATCTGATTTTAATTAATATCTCAAAAATTAATGGACGTACAAATTTAAAACTTTCACCTACATTTACACGACGTTACTTACTAATTATCTAGCAATATTACGTTTTGATATTCAGTACTTTTTTGCGTGTGCGTTATTCCAGCCAGATTTTGTTGAAAATTTACGAAAATCGACATTGTAGTGCAGTAGATAATTAGATATAGAGCTTCTGTAAATGGTAAGCTAATTTTTAAATTTGGTAAGCGTATATTTTTTGAATTATTTGATAAAAACAGTTCCGGCTAGCGTAACGTTACCGTAGCCAGATCTTTTTTGTTTTACGGGAATTTTGAAATAAAAGTTATGTAAATAATTAGATATCAATTTGGTATAAATGGTACAACTTAAATTGTATTTGTATTTGCTATGGTTGCGAAGATATTTGAAATCCTGCTGGGGTAACGGTTTGCTCAATTGCTGTATCTCGGAATTGACTAAGCGGATGATGATGATTTTTGCACAGGACATCTGGCTAATTAGTTATAGTTTATAGCGCAATAAAGGAATTCACAGTAATTAACCGTTTAGAAGTTATTTTCATTAAATAGAAATATGCTTTAATAGGTCCTAGCACTTCCAATAAGCGCTCCAAAGACTAACTTTAAACGTTATTATATAGTGAAATACTGTCTATAAATGGTACCAAAGTTTCATTAGTATTCTATACGTAATTAAAAAGTTATGATGAATCTTCGATTTGTTTCGGCCATGGCGCGCGGCGGAGTTATTTTACGACCGATTAACCGAGTTTCCTGTACGAGTGGTCACATAATCTTTTGTAAATAATTAGATATACATGTCAATTTAATACCTAATAAATTTCAGACTTGTAGATTAATTAATTAACGAAATAATTGAAAAAATGATGTTCGCGTGGTAACCCGACCAAATCTAGAATGTTATGAAAAAGCGGCCGCGCCATACATTATACCAACCTTCTTAAACTTACTAGATAATTTCATACTCGTACGTGTTTTGTACAGACGAGCTACATAAGTGATATAATAAAACTTAGTTATAACTAATATTATATTAATATAAAACATTTTCGTATCTTTAGATAGAATACTGTTGACTAGCTCCGTGGCGCAGCGGTCAACATGCCAGCCTGCGACACGGAGTGACCGGGTTCGATCCCCGGCCAGGTCAAAATGGAAAATGATCTTTTTCAGATTGGCCTGGATCTTGGATGTGTATCTATATATGTATTTGTTATAAAATATAGTATCATTGAGTTAGTATCCCATAACACAAGTCTCGAACTTATTTTAGGGCTAGCTCAATCTGAGTGATTTGTCCGAAAAAGGTAAGTAAGTTTATAAATTAGCTTCAAAAATAATCACAGGTTTTTTCTTATGGACCAATATGCAACGTCGCATGCTTATCTAAAATTAAAAAGAAAGAATTTATAAATACCTATATCTTTTTTATGTTATCGTTCCGAATAAGTTAAAGTAAAATACTTGTAGTCATATATAAAGTTTTATTGTATAAAATCACAGATCAATAATAATAAAATGTAATAACATCACAGTGTAGTATGTACTTACATATTTTATCTACAGTAAGTATCTACTTCCCATTGCTTTCTGTAATCTGATTAAAAAAATCACAAATGTCTTAGACTAGCTGTTGCCCGCGACTTCGTAGTATGATTAATTAGTATAGATGAATTTTCCCCGTTTTCAAAACATTTTTTATTGATGCTTCGCTCCTATTGGTCGCAGCGTGATGTTTTATAGCCTAAAACCTTCCTCAATAAATGGACTATCCAACACAAAAAGAATTTTCGAATTTGAACCAGTAGTTCCTGAGATTAGCGCGTTCAAACAAACAAACAAACTCTTCAGCTTTATAATATTAGTATAGATAAAGATAGCCGTATTCTTAAATTACGTTTTTAGTATAAAAATCAAAATACAATATTATAAATAAACGACATAACAATGCAGTTTACTTCTTAGGATACGTACTTTTTGAAACAGTACAAGCTAAAGCTTTGTTTTATAGTAAACACTAGCTTCCGCAGCTCCGCCCTCGTTAATGTCGATCCCACGGGAATAGTACTTTTTCCCGGGATAAAAGGTAGTCTATGTCCTTCTCTGTACTCCAGAGAACCTGTATACAAAATTTCATAGAGATCGGTTCAGTAATTACGGCGTGAAAGCTTAACAAACAAACAAACTCACTTTCGCATTTATAATATTAGTAAGGATAACGCAGACTAACTACGAGTAAATTATCAAGATGCTTCCACTACTAACTGCTAAGCTGTAACTGGTAGCTAGTAGCTATTTTAAAATAAATGTACCTACTTTTTAAAAATAGCTCGTCTGTACAAACCGCGTATGTATTATCCTGTAAGTTTTAGAAGGTTGGTATAATGTATTGCGCGGCCGCTTTTTTATAACATTCTAGATTTGGTCGGGTAACCACGCGAACATAATTTTTTTCAATTATTTCGTTAATTAATTAATTTACAGGTCTGAAATTTAGCAGGTATTAAATTGACATGTATATCTAATTATTTACAAAAGATTCAGTGACCACTCGTACGGGAAACTCGGTTAATCGGTCGTTAAATAACTCCGCCGCGCGCCATGGCCGAAACAAATCGAAGATTCATCATAACTTTTTAATTACGTATAGGATACTAATGAAACTTCGGTACCATTTATAGACAGTATTTCACTATATAATGACGTTTCAAGTTAGTCTTTGGAGCGCTTATTGGAAGTGATAGGACCTATTAAAGCATATTTCTATTTAATAAAAATAACTTCAAAACGGTTAATTACTATGAATTCCTTTATTATGCTATAAACTATAACTAATTAGCCAGATGTTCTGTGCAAAAATCATCATCATCCGCTTAGTCAATTCCGAGATACAGCAATTGAGCAAACCGTTACCCCAGCAGAATTTCAAATATCTTCGCAACCATAGCAAATACAAATACAATTTAAGTTGTACCATTTATACCAAATTGATATCTAATTATTTACATAACTTTTATTTCAAAATTCCCGTAAAACAAAAAAAGATCTGGCTACGGTAACGTTACGCTAGCCGGAACTGTTTTTATGAAATAATTCAAAAAATATACGCTTACCAAATTTAAAAATTAGCTTACCATTTACAGAAGCTCTATATCTAATTATCTACTGCACTACAATGTCGATTTTCGACAATTTTCAACAAAATCTGGCTGGCGTAACGGACACCTTTTTTGCTGGGGTAACGCACACGGCTGGGGTAACGTTACGCCAGCCGAATTTTATTTTCCTCATTATTTCTGAAACGGCGGGGTGTCAAATTATTTACTTTCGGGGACATTTACACGAAGTAATGATCTAATTATTTGCATTTATCAATTCTTAAAAGGAGCACTTAGTCGGCTGGGGTAACGCACTCATTTTTATCTTCTTTTTTTTCTGATGTCATGTTATATACAATTTCAATTTACATATTTTTGTGGAACACGTTATGTTAGCGATCGAGCGTGCAA
Source organism: Elegia similella (assembly GCA_947532085.1). Classification (NCBI taxonomy): domain Eukaryota; kingdom Metazoa; phylum Arthropoda; class Insecta; order Lepidoptera; family Pyralidae; genus Elegia; species Elegia similella. The sequence continues at coordinate 9,482,919 of OX383927.1, forward strand.
CAACAACAGATATGATGTCTCAAAAAGGCCGAGCAGACCTGTCCCCCCGGCAGCACCCGTTCACGAGTTGACGCATGGATCAGCCATCGCTGAGCTCAACCATATTAGATGAACTCGACGACCTGACACACAACGCTGCCACCAGTTTGAACATTTTAGTGAGCATGACTTACTCGATCTCAAGCACAAAACTCAAAAATTAATTGTCGACACTCGAGGGGTATCTAATGATATAAAATAAAAAGCAAAAATATAGATCAACATTTATTACTGCTTAGTACAATCTCTGGGGTGGACCCATTGTAGATTTCATGTGGAGTGACCGCACGTTTTGCCAATGCTTCTTGAGCAGAGACACCAGGAAGTTGATGGAAAGATGCACATTCTGCGCAAGCTCATCAGGGGTCATGTCCACATGGCCAACCGCAACAGACAGGCACAACACCTAGAAATATCAAGTCAATATAAGGTTTGTATACAAATATTATTATGTCTTTAGATGTGTAGGGTAGACAGAGCCAAAGGTCATAAGACCCAAAGGCCGCACTTTTAGTCTTTAGATTGAATTGTCAGTATGTCTACACAACACAATGTTTACCAGACTAGAAATGATTTTATTAGGTACCTGGATTTTATTCATTGTATGCCTTATGGAATGGAAATAGGTCGTTACTAAGTATAAGGACATCTTAGGGTATACCCAATAAAAATATTGAGCACAGTTAATATAAAATACAGCAAAGTTAAAACTAAGATTGTGATGTTCTTCAGGAATAATTTATTAATTTTTACACTGCCTGGAGGACCTAGTCAATTTGTTTATCAGCTCTTGGCCCGACTAGAATAGCGGCCTTATTATTTAACAAGATATGGTGAAAAATCCATACAGGCAGGGTTTGTACCAGAAACTTTAGCCAAATGTAAGTTCAAGAGTTTGTTTACATGAGACTAGGATAGAACAGCTATGTGAATGCTTGATCTCTTGTTTTCTGAAATACCAGACAATAGTTTAACAATGCATTTTGGATAGATCTGTGCAAAAATGCATGCTGCATTACAAGCAGTTAAAGAATGTATTAAAAGAGTCATCTTCTTAAAAATGTAAAAATCCATTATTTCAATAAAATAATTGGCTCTCACCTTCTTCATCTGGAACTTGATGGTTGCTTTGACCTCATCAATCTTTTGTGTCATGGACTCCTGATGGGAGAGGAGACCAGGGAACTTTCCGGCCTTATTGAGACCAGGACCCAGCAGACGCGGGATCTGTTTGATGAGGGATTCAGAGGCCAGGAAAGCATCATACCTGTAAAAAGATTAATAGAATAAATGTTCATGTAGAAGTTTAATACAATTTTCAGCGACATTTTGATATTCATACTATAAGAAACAGACAGGTGGTCTAAATTTGTAACGCACTAGTACACAGTTATCAGGATAAGGAAATGGGGTAGACCACTCAGGCGATGGATCAATGAAATAAAGGCAGTACTGGGACATCACTAGCCCGAAAAAGAAAAAAGTGGAGCCAGTTAAAGGAGGCATTTGCTACAAAAAAGCACACGGATATTGCAACCAATAAAGCAACTAAAAGTACCTAACCAACTGTAAAAATATCTGACAGAAGGCTTATAATAAAATAAAATGACAGAATTGGAAAGTTGTTTTCTCTCAAAAATCTTAGATGATGTTTCTCAATTCATACAAAACTGAAATTCAAAGACATCTAAATTATCTCATTCATGGACACTCGAGCAGACACAATAGAAGATATAGGCATATCTACAGGCGATAAGTTGGCAGTGTCATGTGGCAGACTTTAATGGAATGCAAGTAGGTTTTATAACATTAACAAAAGGTTCATTATTTCAGTGAAGATAATAGTATCAGCACATTACGACATGAAATCGCAAACTTTGTAACCATAAATAAATGTCAGCACTCACTTCTTAGCCAATTTCTTGACAAGCTTCTTGTTCTTGTTTAGTTTCTTCAGGGCCTCGGCATCCATACACGGAACTTCCAGCTGTTTGGCCTCGTCACAGTGCTGCTGGTCTCCCAGAACGCACACCTGCATCTTTGGCCTGGGGATGTACTTGAGCCTAAAAAGTTAACACACTATTTAGATGTACATATAACTACAACAATAAAACTAAATTTTAGGTGGAGTCAGTTAAAGTTTGTCATCAATATCAACAGATAATACATGCAATAAAATAAAACATCATTTGAGCACAATAACACAAAATTATAACCTAACATCTAGGCTTACCACAATCCTCATAGGTATTTGAAGTGATAGTAAAGACGGTAGGGGTTACCCTACCTACCCATTATTTTAAGACTCTGGGTCAAGTCCCGTCAGCCGAAGCCAACTCCCTGTAGAGATCCATTTCTGTGGAAATCACATATAACCTCTAAACTATGAATTCCCACAAAAATGTTCTTTCCAGGTAAACGTACTTGACGGTGCCGGAGAAACGCTTGTCCTTCTGGGGGTCATAATTCTTCAGACCGATTTGAAGCTCAACAGTCTCCAAGAAGTTACGCTTTTTGTCTTTTGAAGACTGGAGGACGGCATTTACACACTCATAGAGTGTATCACGCGATACTTTAGACCTGAAATGTAAAATAACATTTGTTACAATTTTGCGCCATTCTGAATGTAATTATAATGGTTAAATTGTTAAAACAACTTAAATGATTAATTAGATTTTTCAAAATTACTTACGACATCTTCGTTGATATATCCTATCACGCCGAATGTCAAAGAACGAAAGGAACTAGGAAGATAGATAAAAAAAAATGTGGTGTGACAACACTACAATCCACATTGACTGAGAATATCTGAGTCGAACAGATCTTAGAAGAGAACAGAATCGATCGAATCGAGGCCTACCGTTTTTTTTGCTCACTAGTTAGCGCCGCTGTCGAGTATAACCGAAAGATGTTTATAAATATTACAAGCATCAAAGCGTAGAAAGGAAACTTAAACATTACAAGATTAAACAATAATATTTGATAGCTTTGGCTACATAAATTGTGTATACCCTTATTATTTTTAATTGACAAGCGATTCTTGTATAAAAATGTAAAAATAAAAAAAGAGTCTACGAAATAGCTCTTGGGGTAACAGTAACAGATTTTTTTAGTCTATCTCGGTTTCTCGGGTAGTCTTAATTCTGTCTTATTATGTTCCCTTCCAACACAGAACGTTGTCGATGAGAGAGCTGTCTGTAATCTTACCTGATTATATGGCAATATTACCATAAATTCTCTGTGGTTCTTGAATTTCTTCGTTCCTCAGCAGCTGGCAACACTTGTCAATGTTAAACTGACATTGACAATACCTGTCATAGCGTTTGTAATTTTACCGCTAAATGGTTCTTTAGCGAAGAAAATTTTTAAAACTTTATTGAAAAGTTATTTTACTTGTTCATTTGTAGCAATATTCATACAAAATGTTGATTACTATCGACTGATACATAACATATGCTGTGTTATGCAAGGCAGGCAGTTGAGTATGCAAGCAGAGGACGAATCGTGCAAGCTGTGCAGACTGCTGCTCCCAATACAATAAAATGCGACATGTTCGGCTTTTACGTGAAGCGTGCCTTCGGTGACAAAGAGAAAAATAGCCTGCCGCAAAACATGCTGGAAAGATGTAAGTACTTAAGTCAGTTTCTGACAAAGAGCACGATCGGAGTGATAAACTTCTGCTTGGAGTTGTTAGAACAACATGAATGAAATATTTGTCAAAGATAATTACTGCTAGCACTGTTAGATGCACACAAACCTCGTTTGATGCTTAACTTTTTACTTTTGAAACAAATAACCTAAGTTATTACAGAGCTATTATATTCAAATTTTAAACTTCCTTTTAGCTCTTAGGGCTAGAAAAATACTGTTTCTAGTTCAGGTAATGTCTATTAATATTAATAAAAACGAAGGTAAATGAAATAACATTCAATAACATTCTGCAATCAGTTTTGTTTTTGGATCAAATGATTTTGGTTATCGGACCTACAGGCCAGAGTCCTGTCTGAACCATTTCAGATCATTGACCTGCGGAAGGTCCTTATAGATGGATTATTACCCTGCTTTTAACTTTTAACAAAAATCTAATGTTTTTGGTTATCGGGCCTACAGGCCACAGTCCTGTCCGAGCCATTTCTAATCATTGACCTGCGGAAGGTCCCTAGGTGGATAATCATTTTACTATCAGATTTTTTTGAATCGAATTATTTTGGTTATCAGACATACAGGCCGTAGTCCTGTCTGAGCTATTTCAAATCATAGACCTGCGAAAAATCTTTATAGACAGAATGACATTCTGCTCTAATTTTTATTTTTGGATTTAATAAAAATGGATATCGGACCTACAGGCTACATTCCTGTCCGAGCCATTTAAAACCATATACCTGGGAAAGGTCCTAATATGACCTCTATGGCTTAATGAATTGAACAATATTCTGATAGTACCTTTTTTATGCCCAAAATTTTTGGTAACTGACTTACAGAACAGTTTTTTCTGATCACAGACCTGCGGAAGGTCGCCTAATAATTACCTTTATGGGCTTTGTAAATTGAATAAAATTCTGATAAGTAAATTGAATACAAAAATTCAAAAAAATATTTAAAAATTTAAACAATATTTTTGGCTAAAGAACTTCCAGGTTCAGGTGGAGGTTGTCCAAGCCATTCCAAAATAAGGACCTGCGGAGCGTCCATATATATATTTAACCCTATGGTACATTAAATAAATTTCTGAAATATTTTTGGCTTTGTGACCACCATATTGACAGATTTGTGGAAACTTCTGTTATATGTAAATATATTCTGATAGTATAGACCCAATGCTTTATGCTACCTGAAGTAACCTATAAGTTACCACCTGGTCCAATCTATTCCAGATCAGGAACCTGCGGAAGGTTCTTGAGGACACATTGTCATTCCAGGCTCAAAATATTTTAAGACCTGTTATTTAATCATACCTTAGTTCCGATCTTTAACTAGTTTAGACCTACTAAATAGATCTTTGTAGATCATAATAATGAAATGTCAGGATAAATCTTCCATGATAAAATCATATATATAAAAAAAAAAATATATAGGTTTATGTAAATTTTAACTTAATCTCCAAAGATGGATCCCTTAAACTTAGTTTGACTATTGAAGCCCATCCATGTTCTTTATGCTTACTCTTTAATACACCTTAATAATAACAGCAGAGTTGTAGTCTATTATGAGCCTCAAATGAAGGCCATATTTATATGTATATTTATAAACCTGACCTGCAATTACTATACAGGGCATTAATATGCCATGACAGTGTATAAATAGAGTGTGCCTAGTTTTCTAAACTGAGTGAAAAAGTTCATGGTAGTATGTTAAAATCCATATTTAATTTTATAATATTATAGGCAAAGCATAAGTATTACATTACATATTGCAAGCTGGGTAAATGATCTTTTAAAAAGAAAAGTATTAAGTCTGCTTTAAGGCAACTTAGACCATCCAGGTGAGTTCAACCGAACGAGACGGAATAATTTTAGATGGAGACAATTGAAAAAACAAAAATTGTATTTTCATCAATCATTACTTCCATTCCATGCCTTAAGATGTTTTAAAATTAAATCAACAAATTATTAATTGTTTTTATTACATGACAGGGCTTGAGTTTACTTTATTCATATGTGACTTAGACTTATAGTAATTTATAAAAGATTGTTTCTTTCAGCTCCTGTCTCTATTCATTCACATAGCGTTTGTCTGTTGCTCATCATTCCTCATCACCAGCAGATAACAAACAGGTCTCTCATCGACAACGCTCTGTGTTGGAAGGGAACATAATATTACTGTTTTGCATTACAACAAAACAGGTATTATGTGACCAACAACACAGAGCGTTGAAAGCAAGTACCTAGCTGGATGAAGACTACTATGACAGGTATTGTCAATGTCAGTTTAACATTGACAAGTGTTGCCAGCTGCTGAGGAACGAAGAAATTCAAGAACCACAGAGAATTTATGGTAATATTGCCATATAATCAGGTAAGATTACAGACAGCTCTCTCATCGACAACGCTCTGTGTTGTTGGTCACATAATACCTGTTTTGTTGTAATGCAAAACAGTAATATTATATTAAAGAAAGAATAATTTTAAAAACCTCACGATAAACTAGGTCCTAGTTATCAAAGATGTAATTTCGAAAACCTCATGATAAACTAGGTCCTAGTAGAAAATTCACACACGCGATATCTGGCCCTCATTGAAATACATTTTCTTAGAATCAATTATTTTTAATAATATACCATTGAATATATCAAAACAAAGTAGCGTATTTGTTGTTTTTGCGAACTTTGTCAAGGATTAATGTATTCGGCGAAGCTGGTTGTGGATATCTTGGATAAGTATGATACCAAGTTTTCCCTGCTAAGTCTGGATCATGTTGCCACCAACCGAACTGCGTAAAAAGGAAGTAATTGTTATCTATAGTACTGTACCTACATGTGATATATATACCTACATGTAACTTTTGAGGCTTTGGGTTTCCCTATCTTTGATAGGGAAACCAAATGCCCAAACCCAGACACATTAAAATAAGTAACTTATTTGATTGCATGCTAGTTTAAGTGCCTTGTTCATACTTATTTGATTGCAGGCTAGTTTATGTGCCTTGTTCATATTTTTTGCTATAAACAGCTTGCAGATGTTATATTTCTGCAATTCCAAAGTACAAGTACCTATAGTAAATTTAACAAAAAATATGTCCTTATAGTGACGAAATTATTGTCTATCCGAAATTATTATGTCGAGGTGTATAGATTACTTAATAATGTTTAACAGTTCAATACTTTGGGTGAGACTCTGTCGTCTTTAGCCTATAGGATTTGGGAGACACAAGATAAAATAGGTAATAGTAATAATAAATGTTACATCTGAAGTTCTGACCTCCATTGACGTTGTTGGAGGAAATCGATACATTTCACAAGGATGGACAGGTTTCAATACTCCCTTCCTTTTCATTTTCTTAAATCTTATAGATGAACCGTAGGGAAATCCATTTACTCTACCCATATAGCAATCTATCACTCTAACGATGTCTACCTCGGGACGAATAATCTGTAAAATAGATATATTATATTGTACATAATGTCTCTCTCTCTCTGTTTCATTAATTAATTTATTTTATTCATGTTGATTTGACAAAGTTTTTCCATCTTTCCTTTAGCATTATCTTGCTAACGCTTAACCCCATAAGCAAGCATGCTTTTGCACGAGATATCTTTAGTACTCGAAGTGATTTGTCCTTTAGTCATTTAAATATATATGTATATAAATATTTACAAAAAAAAACTATAAGCTACCGCCTAGTAGGTTAAGATTTCTTTTAAGTATTTACAGATTCAAATAAAAAATCTCCGTAATCAAAAAAAAATTTAAGACGAGGGCACGTCAAAAACTACGCCACTAAACGGATCCTGGGCCCAGTAGCGACGTTAGGGTAGGGCGCGCTCGGGCGACCGCCCAGGGCGCTGGATACGGAAGGGGCGGCCCAACAAACAAGGAAGGCACGTTAAGCCGTTAGGCCGATGCGGAAGAAAGGTCCCGGCTGTCATCATTGATGGCAGTCGTTAAACTATTTCAGATGACTTTAGACAGCTTGAAAAATCTGACACCAGTGTTGGCCACTTACACACACGAAAAACAAACAACCAAGCAAGGGCAGAGGACGCAGGGCAGTGTGGTTCAATAATAATAATAATAATAAACGTTTATTTTCTCCTTTACAAAGGTGCGTCTTATATCTAGTTAAGTTTCTAAATTTTAAGTTTAAAGTACATATTTTGTTATTAAGACTTGTTCACCCTTGTTTGGAGACTAGTTCCTGAAATAGGTTCCTATAGGAACCTGTGCTACAGGTAACTAGGCCCCACCCTCGGATCAATCGCATTGCATCCCCCTCTCCCTAATAAGAGGGGGCGCTCGTAGAAATCTCGCCCAGGGCGCCAGTAATGCTGACGCCGGCACTGCCTGGGCAAACCTATTGGCCCACTCCCAACCAACCCAGAGTGCTATTTTTGAAATGACGCCGTTCGTAAACGAGCGATTTTTCTATACAAAAATCGCTCGAAGACGAGTGTCACACTTTCAAAAATAGTACCCCCAGTCACACACCAATAACCCCCTCTACATGGTCCCCAATAAGTGTTGGCTTGGCGCAACGTGTACCTACTGTAGAGGAGGCTTGAAAAATATGACACCAATGTTGGGCACTTATATATATATATATATATATATATATATATATATATATATATATATATATATATATATATATATATATATATATATATATATATATATATATATATATATAATCAATATAGAAAAAATACCGTTTTAGGCATTGTTGTATACTCTTCAATTTTATCCATTTGAGGTTTAACTTCTTTTTTGATGTATGGCTCTTTGTATTCTTCCCTCATTACATCGCCTATGTAATTTTGCGGCCCATACATAGTAATTCCAAAATACTCCATTGTTATTATTTATTGTTGCAAATTTACTCATGAATTAGAATGGTATAAGATTTCTTTTAAATATTTACAGAGCAAAATAAAAAATCTCCGTAATCATAAAAATTCAAAGACTTCGATGTCACGTCAATCAATGCCATTGAAAATTGTCAGGGGTACTATTTTTGAAAGTGTGACACTCGTCTTCGTGCGATTTTTGTATGGAAAAATCGGTTGTTTTGTTTACGATCGGCATCACTTCAAAAATGGCTGTTTTGAGAAGAAAGACCGTTATAGTAGAACTACCTGTATCTTTGGACCGATATATACCGATATCGACCGAAATGAGAGACCTGTGTGTATCACTCATCTATTTAGTAAGCGGTTCCTTAGGTATCACTATGATGACGTCACCTTTGTGACATTGACAGCACAAACTACGAAGAAGATATGGTTGACAGTTTATTTATGAATGGAAGTGGCAATGGAAAAGCGGTGTTGTTAAAAATCCATTCGTAGTTTGCGCTATTTTATCAGCAATAAACATTATAATTCTTTTCTATTTTGTAAGTGTTACATACCATTTGAAGTAATCGTTCAAACTTAATTGTTCGGAGACCACCAAGCTAGTGTATTATTTGCTCAGATTTGCCCTTTTTACATGCTCCCAGCTCTATTCTATTATTCACAGTTTACACAAGTGCTATCGAGTTGTAAAGGCTTTAACTCCTGCACGTATCATCTCATTTACGTTTCTTCACTATGGATTTGGTAAGATTTCATGTAACTACTTCATGCTAAACTTTCCTTGTCATGTTAATTTTAGTAATGAGTGTTTTGATGATGTCATTGCATGAATTAATTTGCATTTTTATCTTTTGTGTATTTCCATGGTGATGCCGGATAGAAGTATTAAAAGGGCAGTAAAAGTGTTTAAAGAAAATAATTTTTATTATTGTTGATCTTTTTTAGCTCGGAGATAAAGAAGAGAAACGCCAAGTACCAAAGATGTTAAAACAAATTTTACAATACGATGTTCAAATTACGAAGAAGTTTGTCGAAAAAGCTATGAAAATAACTGCTTTGAGGTCTATTCGCACTCATGCCAAATTGTTTGAGGTAATCACATCACCATTAAGATCAGTACTCACTTAAGTATTGATAAGAATTTTGCCTGTAAATGTGATACTTCGCATGTGTGTTATGTTGACTAGGATATTTTTCATGTGCAAAAAGCACAATGCTGCTTTTTGGACATGAAACAGCCAAGTCACTGTGTGTGTTGTGGCCAGACACAAAGGCAGGGGATCAGGCACTAGCTAATAGTATTTCGGTTTTGCATTTATTCAAAAAAATATCAATACTAATAATAAATCTGTAAGGGTTGGTCATGGAGTAAGTTATTTTGTTTTCAGAGTTATTGTGTTTATAAGCTCTATACATGATACTGAAATTAATTGAGGATTTTAGAGTTTTTTTCTGTATGTATGTATTTATGTATGAATGTTCCTCCATAACCCAATGAATTTTATGAAACTTCGCAGATATACATTTAGGCATACAGGACACAGGATAGGATACTTATTTTTTTCTCCTGTCATGATAAGACGTGGCCCCCATACAAACATATCATAAAATGTATGCAAACGAGGTCGCAGGCACTGCTAGTAAGAAATAAAAATGTGAAGTTCAAAAATGTATCTATTTTTGAACTTTTAATAAAAAACTTTGGCTTTTTGGCTTATACATAGAGCCTCTCAAACAGACAGGGGCTTAAAGATCTGCAGTCTGGAGCTGCGCAATGGTTAAGGGCTTTGGTATCAGCATAATATGAATCGAGTTTAGATCTGCTCTTTATAGGTTAGTACATTTTACTCTGGGATACGTACAAATACAGCAGCGGCCTTAAGTTAAGGCCGCTGCTGCATTGAACTTTGGCATGGGCTACATTTTATATTAGTATTAATGTTTAGGTTGAGCTTTAGGCAAAAATTATGTATCCCAGAGTAAAATGTACTAACCTATAAAGAGCAGATCTAAACTCGATTCATATTATGCTGATACCAAAGCCCTTAACCATTGCGCAGCTCCAGACTGCAGATCTTTAAGCCCCTGTCTGTTTGAGATCTGCATAATATGAATTGAGTTTAGATCTGCTCTTTATAAGTTAATAAAGAGCAGATCTAAACTCAATTCATATTATGCAGATACCAAATTTTTTTTGGCATGTATTTAAATGATCTTTTTAATTTTGCAAATACAGCAAAGAAAAATCTAAATGATCATCTATTTTAATGATTGATCCTCTTTCTTTGAGACATAAAATAAATTAAATCAATCGATATTTTAATCTCTTTATGACTATGCAAAAAAAAAATTTAGATATAGAAATCACGTCTGATCATTACTTGTTTGTGGCCAAAACTAAGAAAAATGAGCATTAAATATTCAATATGTGATACTTTTTTACATAATTCGATTTATCTAAGTATTTTTTTGACTATACTATATCCCATTATCTTCAATATATTTATGTTAGGGTACTTATTTTTATTAAAGATAGGAAAGTTGTAGTCAAAGGAAGGAAACAATTTAAAGGCACTTGATATTCAAAGAATTGAAAGTCTGTAACTGAGTTGGCCAACTCGGTTACTGACCAATGACGGACGAGTGTCACCCATCCCAAAAGTGCCGCGTAAATTTAAAGATATTTTTTCATCACAAATATTTACCAATAATATTTTTGGTTTGATCAAATAGATTTTAAAGTTTAGTTATAATACACATCGCAATGTGATCAATATTTGGGGCAAACTTGGTATAAAAATCATCAAATTAACAAAATTAAAGACCATTAACTAAAAAAGAGGATCAAATATTAAAAGAGTATATTTAAATATAATTATTATGTTACCTTAAATGAAGTTCATTTATAATTCATCCGTGGATCAACTGATATAGACACAATAATTTATATAAAGATTAAACATAAAAAAACACATCATTTATTTTTAAAAGTGCTCATGTAAAATAGATCAATTAGTTTTTAGAAGATCAAATAATATTGCCCCTTTTTTTTTTATGAAATGGTATTTGGTATATTGCAAACTAGCCAGCTGGTAACCTGATGGTAAGTGATCACTGCTGCCCATGGACAACTGTTACACACGGTGTGTAGCAAGAGTGTTGGCCTTTCAAGAAATAGTGCTAGCAGTATATCCTGAAATTCAGTTAAAAGCTGCAAATGGTGTTAAAAGCATGAAAATTGAAAATCTTCCCAAATTTTTTTAGGCCATTATAATAAAGACCCATAGCACAAAAAAAAAAACAAACGAGAGGAGTTATGATACCATCTTTTTTTTGTATGGGAAAAAGTATTTTTTGTTCTGTATTGTGTGTGGTATCTAATGAAATATAGTTTCGAACTCGTCAGGCGTCCATTTACACAAAATTTACACATTATATTTTCAGGTTTCCTGTCATGGCATAGTTTGGTTAGCTGGCTGGCTAAGTTTTATATGGCTATTCAACAATAAAGAACTTTATCAACTACAAGTCAATATGCTGATTGGTACGTTCATTTATACTATTTATTTATTTTATTGGTAAATTATAAATTAAGAGCTTAATGAAAAAACTCGGCATGAAGGCGCTCTAGCCTGCTACACTAGGGGCTCGGAGTTTAATTCCCGGCTTGGGCAAATACTTGTACCTCATTTTCACAGTGATTTTTTTAAATGTTTATTTGACGGCAAACGAGCAGACACTCCACCTGATGGAAAGTGGTCGACGTCGCCCATGGACATCTGCAACACCAGAGGAGGTGCTGATGCGTTGCCGACTCTTAAGGTACCTGTAAACACGATTTCTCTGCGGTTCTGAAGCAAAGAATGAAGGGTAAAACCGGTAGCGCATTTAGACGACGAGGAGATTAAAGAAAAAATGATATTCACAATGCCATAAGAACAAGCCTTTGAATTATTTTGATTAGATTCTTTCGAAAGGTAGAATATTTCCCAAATCCTAGTGGACCCTCAGGGGTAATAGATGAAAATACTGTTATGTGCGCGTTGTGGGACATTGCCCACGGCCTCGCGCCTGAAGGGGCCCCGAGCATGATGTAGACGAGCTTTTTTTGGGAAGCCTACGATTTGCGTAAAAGAGCTACAAAGCGTCGTGGAGCATATCTTGGGAAGCCTACGATTTGCAAAAAATTGCCACAAGGCCTCGCGGTTCGTGTTTTGCCCGCGCCCAACCTAGGTCTTATGTGGGCCGGCTAGTAGGTTTGGCAGTATTTGTTAATTAACAAAGCCAAAACAAAGCAATTACTACATTTGTTCGGCTTGTCGGGTAGTTCCTTCGGGTTCCATCGGATTTTATTCGAGCGTCACGCGTTTCTTTCCCTTGCAGTAACACGTATCGTATAATGTAATGACGGGAAAAAACAATCTGATTTATTCTCCCACAGTCCTAGGCTAATTTCAGAGTGACGCCGGCGAGACGCGCCGTTGACCAGCGCGTTTCAACGGCGCGCGCTTGACCGGCGTGCGCTGTAAAACGAGCTGTGGTATCGCGCATTTCGTTGCAATGTACAGCTGTGTATAGTCTTAATTATTGGGACAAATATAATTACAGGATTAACTGTTTATTTTCTATGGAAAAGAGTGTAACAGCGACGTCATAAATCATTGCAAATTGATTATTGAGCGCGCGCTTCGGCAGCGCTGGCCGACGCCGCGCGTCTCACGAATGGCGTGTTTGACCTGTGTGGCTGCGTGACTAACGCAACTATTATCTAGTGTAATTGCAAGCGCGCGCGTGTTGCCGGCGCTGATCAAACGCGTGACTCTGAAATCAACCTTAGCACTGTACTAAAATTTATTGTTAAAAGCCATCCAGCATATTTGTGATTCTCGAACATTCAACCAACATATTCGATTTTATCGCCTGACTGTGCCTATTAATGACAGCCCAAATATGTGTGTAGTATCAACTCTAATTGGTCATTTCTTATGTTTCAGCTCTTATCCTAGATATAATATTAGTAGCTGTAATCAAAGCATTTGTAAGAAGGCGCAGGCCCGTGCCAATGAACAAACTGATGGAGCTCGGACCTGACAAGTTTTCCTTCCCCTCCGGACACACCAGCAGAGCCGTCATGATTGCGATCATCCTCATGTACTTAGACCCTATTTCTATATTCTTCTACCCTCCCTTGATTGCCTGGGTTACTGCTGTTTCCGTATCAAGGGTTTTACAAGAACGTCACTACATTTTGGATGTTCTAGGAGGAGCAGGCTTGGGTATTCTTGAAGGACTGATTATGTATGTCCTATGGTTTTCACAGAGCTCTTCAGCTAGTATTTTGTCGTCTCTTTCTGATGAAAAGAAGGATGGTGGAGAATATCATGTTTAGTTTTCGAAATGTTTTTTTTAAGTTCTTAGTTTATTATCTTTTCTATCTATTTGTTTCGTACCAGTAAGATATCTGCTGTGTACTTAATTATGTATATAAACGGGACTTAGCACGAACCCTTTTATCAGTCTCGTTGCGACCACGATGGATGTAACTCCATTGAAGCGTCAACGGAAACAAATAATAAAAAGGTTCGTGCTAAGTCCCTTTTATATACATAATTATGTGTCTAAAGCGCGAAAGTTTAAAAAAGAATACTGCTGTTTTAATCTTACCTACCTTACTATTTGTTAATAACGAAATATTCAGAAAAAAATATTTAACGATATATTATGAATTATTTGATTTTATTCATTGGAAGAGATATGAATAAAATGCTATGAGTATTATCCATTTATTTGAAATCTATAAGTATTTTACAAAATGTGGTTATGAATAAGTCAAATTGATCTATCCTAATATTGATAAGAATAGTGTATGTCGAATAAAGATTGTTACATTATGAATTATTTTATTCATTGTAAATTATTATTCCTAGATTGTCTTGCCTTTACCTAAAACCAGTTTGAATCAAAACTCCTTGAACTATCCCTCAATAATGTGCCGTATAAAGTTATAACATTGATAATTACTTGATATGACCCCAAAATGGTACTTATGCAAGCTGCAATGTTAATCCATTAAACAAAAAAAATGGCTGTCTGTAAAGTCTGTTTATGGACGATAATTTTACATGATAACGGTGGAAGAGAGATAGATGCGTCACAAGCCCTTAGCCACGCTTAGGCTGATCGTGCCTCTCTATCGCTTGTTCTGAGCTGTCGCTTGCACGGAACGTGACACGTTTTAGTGCATGCAGCCGGTGTTCATCGATTTATTAGACATTATCACGTCAAACAACTTTATTTAAAACTAAACCACTGCACAAAAAAAGGAGGTTTTTTAAATCTATCTTTGATCGAAGATGACTTCTTTAGGTATTCCTCAATCAAGATAGATATAATCTCCGCTAGGAGTATCTAATATATCTGTGTGAATGCTCTGTAAATTTATTAGATTTGGATGTGAGGTATTATTAGAATCCTTACTTTCCAAGTTATATACAGGGTGATTTCGAACTCTTGCAATAGTTTGATGACGGAATCAGATACCCATAATAAATAAACAAATTATAGAACCCCAGAAAAAAAAGGTAAAAATGATAATACCTAACTAAATAATATTTAGTTAGGTATTATCATTTTTAATACTTAGCCATATCGAAATGTATATTATACATTTTGATATGGCGGCAGGCCACGTGTACTTGTCTCTGAGAAATCTACTTATTATATTTTTATTACATTCCCGTTGGGACAACGGGAACAATTTTTAAAGATTTTATTACCCACGAGGGTACAACGAGAAAACTTGGTGTAGAGTGTGAGTGGAATCCTCAAATTATTCTGTTTTTACCCGACTACGGCGAGGCAAAAAGGTGGGTTAGGATTTTGTTTGACCGATATGTACCTATGTATGTTCATCTGTTCACAGATTATATATATTGAAACAAAGCGAATATAACCATACTATAGCTTAATGAATATAACCATGAAAAGGAATATAACCCTGAGATATAACCACTACGTTTCTTGAAAGAAGCGACTTGATGGATTATTGGATTATCTGATTATCTCAGAACAATAACTAAAGCATAGAAACCGTGTTAAAATAACAACAAAATACAATATTCTACACTCTTTTTACTTATGGCATTGTTAAAGCATCAGAAAGAGATGCATATACAATGCCATTTGCGTAAATGTGCAGGTTGTCCTGGGGTACTGATGTGATCAGGGTTGTACTATATCGATGAAATATATTTATCGACTAAATGTTTCGTCCTAAGAAAGTCATAAATGTACTCTACTCTGATTGTATCGATTCGTTAAATGAGTACGATTCATAAAAAAAAACAACTAGTTGCACTCCAGGAGTGCCGGCAGAAGTGAAAACTCGCCTTTGCGGCATACTCAGGTCCGTGTCCTTCTTACGAATTTTCGATCAATTCACGTGTCCTGACGCGAGTTTTCTGTTTTACCCATCCCAAAAAGTGCACAAAGCTGCTAAAGAGGCTTTTACTTTAAAAGTTACGTCAAGATACACCTAAATAACTCCTAATCGCATGGCTTCATCTGATAAATAGGTAAAAAGAAAATCCATACATTACCCACCGCGCGTCTACTGTCTACTGCTGGTCATTAGGCCTTACCCAGTATTGGTCGAACGGCAGAATACCTAATATGATGTCAATCATATTTTCGATTATTTCGAAATTCAAACAGTGCCTACTTACCTACCTTACCTATTACCTATGAATGCGCAAAAAACCCAATGCATTCGATTTACAGTCCCCAATGTGAGGCAGTCCAACGTTGACATACTAGTTGAAGGTAAAATACTAGACTTTGTAAATGATACCACCTTCTTAGGAATCACAATAGACTCTAAATTGCAATGGGGCGCTCATATATCAAAAGGTAATATAAGGTCAGATATATTTTTCACTTGATCAATGGGCCATTCAGCATATTTCAAAACCATCTAAAGCTTTTCCCAGCTAGCTTTGAGGAACAGTCAGTAAAGGAAAAATAATCAGGTAGGTAAAGAGAAACACATAAATTCGAAGTGATATTTTTTATTTATAAAACTTTTACACTAGGGTAAAAAAGTGCCAGTGTGTTATTTGTGAAAAATTCAGTGTTGGTAATAGAAAAACAAGAGGTGAAGAAAAACAAGAGATTACTTTACCCACTTTCATTACTGTCCAGAATAAAATATGTTTTTCATAATTTTAAATATAAATAATAAAACCGTTTCCGTAAACTTTCTTATTACCATTGATTTATAATTCGGCAAATATAAATGTAGGTAAAGCATCGTGTTTCAATCGCTTCCATTTAATTTTATTTTCGAAATTAATGTATCGGCACGGCAGTAAAATATTTTGAACAAATTCGACTATGTATGACATTTTATGTCCAATATGTCGCTTGAAAGTTCCTCGGATCCACACCTTTTTAATTTCCTTTTACTTCAGGGAGCTGCAATAAAATTTCAACAATAATTTTCTTCATATTAGTAAAAATCGATTCTTTTTAGGGTTCCGTACCCAAAGGATAAAAACAGGACCCTACTAATATGACTCCGATATCCATCTTCTGTCACCAGGCTGTATCTCATGACATGAACCGTGATAGTGAGACAGTTGAAATATTACAAACAAAAATTTCGGGCGTTTTTATAGCTTACGCCCACGGCTCCGCTCGCGTTAATGTCTATCTCCGATAACAGTACCTTATTCTGAGATGTAATTTATGTCTATGTTCTTTTCCGTACTCCAGAGATCGTGCAATGGTGATGATGATGATGCAAAATTTCATGATGATCGGTTCAGAAGTTACGGCGTGGAAGCGTAACAAACAAACTCACTTTCACATTTATAATATTATATGTAAGGATGGTGCGGAACCCTTCGTGCGCGAGTCCGACTCACACTTTGCTGGTTGTTTAATTACCATGATGGTTCAATTTGTTACATTACTATTGCATGGCTCAACCAACACTAACAAAAATATCCCTGATAGCAAGACCGTCATAAAAAATATCGATATACTCGTAGATACGTGATTTTACCACATCACTAGCAAAAAAAACTAACCTAATTTGAAATAAGGAAAAAACGATAATTTTAAGCAAAATACCTATAAAAGTTGTCATTTATACAATACGTTATATAATTGACAATATTATTGTTGTATTTTGAGGTATTTTGGGTTTTAATTATGCACTTTTAACTGAAAAACTTACCGAAGAAAATTATGTTTTACAGAATTTATTTCTGTTCGTCCTGAATGGGATTTACATCGCTCCATTGCACAAGACATTGTTTAGTATAATGGTCATTTGATAACGCACCAACCCAACACCGGTTAATACTTTTTTCCGTGAGAATTTTAGCACAATCCTATATTTAATTTGCAGACATCACAATTCCGCCGCAATGTTTTTGTCGATATATAACCCGATCAAATCGGCAAGATGCTAATATTACAGACTCAGAACAATAACTAAAGCATAGAAACCGTGTTAAAATAACAACAAAATACAATATTCTACACTGTTTTTACTTATGGCATTGTTAAAGCATCAGAAAGAGATGCATATACAATGCCATTTGCGTAAATGTGCAGGTTGTCCTGGGGTACTGATGTGATCAGGGTTGTACTATATCGATGAAATATATTTATCGACTAAATGTTTCGTCCTAAGAAAGTCATAAATGTACTCTACTCTGATTGTATCGATTCGTTAAATGAGTACGATTCATAAAAAAAAAAAACAACTAGTTGCACTCCAGGAGTGCCGGCAGAAGTGAAAACTCGCCTTTGCGGCATACTCAGGTCCGTGTCCGTCTTACGAATTTTCGATCAATTCACGTGTCCTGACGCGAGTTTTTGTTAAAACCTTCATACTTGAAAGTTTTCTTACTGGCTGGCATAATCATTTGATTTGATTTTTATATTCTTACGTTGCCATGGTGCAAACACTCACTTCAAAAATTGTAAAATCTCTACTGAGATAGTAAATAATACTAAATAGTATATAAATTACATTTGGTGAATTTACATTGTTTTTTGGTTATTTATTTAGTTAATATAATATATTAACATTGGTTATGGGCAAATAATGGCCAATAATAACAAATAATAAATTTATGTGTTATTTACGTGATTATTTTTTGTGAAGTGAAATATAATTTTTTCATCATGGATGGAGATATTTCGTTCGATAATGTAATCGTGAGTACCGGTTCTAATATGTCCATCGGTAAATTGGAAGGTGTCAACAATTATGCAACATGGAAATTTCAGATGAAATTGGTGTTGATTGACCATGGTTTATGGGAGTTTGTGGATGGATCTGGTGATGCTTCAAAGAATCCCACCAAAGATCAAAAGGCGTATGCAAAGATTTGTCTAAATATTCAACCTATATGTTATCCACACGTAAAGAATGCTGTAACAGCTTCACAAGCATGGAAGAGTTTGAAATCAGCATATGAAAACTGTGGCATAAGCAGAAGGCTTTCTTTAAAAAGGAAATTAGCACAAATTAAATATGCGGACTTTAACTGCATGGATCATTATATAGGAAATATAATTTCTGTGATTCAAGAATTAGCAGATATTGGCTGCAATATTGACGATGAAGAATTGGCAGAACTCATGTTAATTGGCTTGCCAACTGAATTTGATCCACTTATTATGGCAATGGAAGCTTCTAATACAAAGCTAACATCAGATTTTGTTAAATGTCAATTAATTCAGAGTGAATTCAAGAAAAAGTCAATAGATTCAAATTTAGAACAATCCGAAAAGATTTTACTAGCAAAGAACAAATTTGTTCCTATCTGTCACAACTGTCATGTCAAAGGACATATCAAGCCTAAATGTCCAAAGTTGAAAAATTTCAAGAAAAAAATAAACAATAATTCATCTCAAGATGGTTCATCATCATCATCGAAAAAGGGAATTAATACTTCTTTATTTTCAACTGAGACTGCTTTAATTAGTACTGTTTGTGATCGTGATAGCTGGATTTTAGATTCAGGTTGCACTAGTCATATGACTAATCGGAAGGATTGGTTACTTAATTATTCTTCTGAAGTTAAAACCCAAATTACTACAGCTAATAGCGATACAATGTATAGTGAAGGCGTAGGAAATGTCAATGTGACATTAAATAATAACAGTATTAAAGTTATTAAAGATGCTTTGTATGTACCAAAGGTAGCAGCAAATCTTTTGTCGGTTAGCAAAGTAGCAGCAAAAGGTTATGTTTTAGTATTTGATATTAATAAATGTTATGTTTACAGGAAGGATAATGTATCCATTACTGGATCATGTGATCTGGAAGCAATTAATATACACGGTGTTTACAAAATAAATAAAAAAGAGGAATGTTTATTAAATAACCAAGAGCCTAAGATGTCAACCGAAGGTAAAGCTTTTGTATCCAGTACAGATTTGTTGGAGCTATGGCATCGTCGCTTAGGACACTTAAGTTTTAAAGGTATGTTAACCCTTCGTGATTCTTTGGCACGCGGTATTACTTTTCCAAATGGAAATCTGAAATCATGTCCTCCTTGCATTGAAGGTAAACAAAAGATTAAATCTTTTCCCCGTGGTCAAGCACATAGAAGCGTGATGAAGTTGGATTTAATCCATACTGATATTTGTGGACCGATGTCCATTAATAGTTGGAGTGGAAGTCGTTATTTTATTACTTTTACTGATGATTTTACGCGAAAATCTTTTATTTATTTTTTGGATCGAAAAGATCAATCTACTGTTTTGAATACGTTTATTGAATTCAAAAATGTTGTTGAAAACCAAACCGATCTAAAGATTAAGCGTGTCAGAAGTGATAACGGCACAGAATATTGCAACAAAAGTTTTGAGAGTTATTTAAAGCAATGCGGTATAATACACGAAACTACTGTTTGTTACACACCTCAGCAAAATGGAGTTGCTGAACGTCTTAATAGAACTTTAATGGAAAAAGCTAGAGCAATGTTGCAAGACGCTGGCTTAGGAAAAAAGTATTGGGCTGAAGCAGTCAATACTGCTTGCTATTTAAAGAATCGTAGTCCAACCGCTGCTCTAAAGAAGGCTACTCCTGAAGAGCTGTGGACTGGTTCTAAAGTTAACCTTAGTCATCTTAAAGTCTTTGGTTGTATAGCATATGCTCTCACTCCACAATGCCAACGTACAAAACTTGATCCTAAATCAAAACCCTACATTATGTTAGGATATTGTGATCATACAAAAGGATATAGACTTGGTGATCCAGCTGATGGCAGCAAAATGATTAAAGCTCGTTCAGTAGAATTTATTGAGAATGTTAGAGGTACTGAATACAAGACTAATAAGTCGAATAATTTAAATGATTCTATGAATACTGTCGAAGTTTCGATTTATAATCAGAACAATCCTCAGGCAGACATTATTGAATCTGACGGTGATGAATATGCTACACCAGATTTATCTATCAATTCTGAAATTCAGAATAATATTAATAAGGAAACTGTTGTAGATCATCCTATTATTGATGAGATTTTTCCTGATGAACAAAATGTTATTGAGTCATCATTGAATAATATTCAAACTTTTGAAAATATAGAGCCTGCTTCTGTAAGATTTGATACAGATTCTGAGGTCGCAGAAAACTCTAGACCTGTACGTACCCGTTGTCCTCCTATAAGATTTCAAGATTATGAAATGAACTATTTTAATGAAATAGGCTTATTGGGAAGGAGCGAACCTCGAACGTACAATGAAGCCATAAAGTCTGAGAAAAGCAAACAATGGTTAGAGGCTATGCAGGAAGAATATAATTCTCTTTTATCGCATAACGTCTGGGAACTTGTTGATAGACCAAAATATAGTAACGTTATAAAATGCAAATGGGTTTTTAAAGAAAAAGTTGATCCAAGTGGTAATTTTGAAAAATTCAAAGCTAGATTAGTTGCTAAAGGATTTACTCAACAATACGGCATTGACTTTGAAGAAACCTTTGCACCTGTCGTTAGACATTGTACCTTACGTTTACTTTTGGCAATTGGTATTCAAAATGACATGGACATTGAACATGTTGATGTTAATACAGCTTTTCTTAATGGAGACCTCAATGAGAGAATTTTTATGGAACAACCTACTGGTTTTATGATTGAGGGGCAGAATAAAGTCTGTTTACTTAAAAAGAGTTTATATGGACTTAAACAAGCTAGTAGATCATGGAATGAAAAAGTTCATAAAGTTTTAGTTACAAATGGTTTTACACAACTAAAAACTGAGAAATGTGTTTATTTCAAAAATAAGGTAATTATAGCCTTATATGTAGATGACTTCTTCATATTCAGTTCTAATGAACATGAAAAGAAATTGCTTTACAATTTACTTAGTTCTAACTTTAAAATTAAACTGCTTGGACCTGTAAAACAAGTATTAGGTATGAAAGTGGAAAGGGACCGAGAGCAAGGCATTTTGAAGTTAAGTCAATCTGAATACGTAAAAAATCTGTTATTAAAGTTTGGCATGAATGAATGTCATAGCATAGCAACTCCAATGGAAGTTAACTTTAATCTTACAAAAGCAGATAAAATAGATCCAAGATTTCCGTATCAGGAACTAATAGGAAGTTTAATGTATCTTGCTGTTTGTACACGGCCAGATATAGCGTTTGTATGCAGTAAGCTTAGTCAATATAACACCTGTTATAATGAGTCTCACTGGACTGCTGCTAAGCGTGTTTTGCGGTATCTATCGGGTACAACTGACTATGGACTTAATTTTAAAAGAGGAAATAATGAAGTTACAATCTCATCCGACGCAGATTGGGCGGGGGATATCAACGACAGAAAGTCTTATTCTGGTTTTATAACTAGATTAGGCAATTGCATCGTAAACTGGCATAGCCACAAGCAACAAAACGTGGCCTGTTCTAGTACAGAGGCTGAATATTACGCTCTTGGCAATGCTGTAAAAGAGGCGAAATTTATCCGTAATTTTTTACAGGAACTTAACTGTACACAATGGTTGAAATCTAAGACAATCACCATTTATAACGACAATCGTAGTACATTGAAAATGGTAGAAAATGAGTGTTTTCGTAGGACTAAACACATAGATGTTCATCATCA
Organism: Elegia similella; assembly: GCA_947532085.1. NCBI lineage: Eukaryota > Metazoa > Arthropoda > Insecta > Lepidoptera > Pyralidae > Elegia > Elegia similella. The sequence goes on from OX383927.1 coordinate 9,505,602, forward strand.
CTTTATACGAGAATGTGTTGATCGTAAATTAATTAATTTAGATTACAAGCCTTCTTCTGAGCTGGAGGCAGATCTTTTTACGAAAGCTTTACCTAAGGTGAAACACAATTATTTTATTAAGTGCTTAGATTTAATGTAACATTTGTTTCATGTCCTATAATATGTATTGTGTAACATGTATTGATTTATTTATTTTTTAATTTGGTTCAATTTTAATATTGTACTCTCACATTTTGCTGGCAATACCTTTGCATAGTTTGTTCGAGTAAGGGGCAGTGTTAAAACCTTCATACTTGAAAGTTTTCTTACTGGCTGGCATAATCATTTGATTTGATTTTTATATTCTTACGTTGCCATGGTGCAAACACTCACTTCAAAAATTGTAAAATCTCTACTGAGATAGTAAATAATACTAAATAGTATATATATTACATTTGGTGAATTTACATTGTTTTTTGGTTATTTATTTAGTTAATATAATATATTAACAGTTTTCTATTTTACCCATCCCAAAAAGTGCACAAAGCCGCTAAAGAGGCTTTTACTTTAAAAGTTACGTCAAGATACACCTAAATAACTCCTAATCGCATGGCGCCGCTTGGCTTCATCTGATAAATAGGTAAAAAAAAAATCCATACATTACCCACCGCGCGTCTACTGTCTACTGCTGGTCATTAGGCCTTACCCAGTATTGGTCGAACGGCAGAATACCTAATATGATGTCAATCATATTTTCGATTATTTCGAAATTCAAACAGTGCCTACTTACCTACCTTACCTATGAATGCGCAAAAAACCCAATGCATTCGATTTACAGTCCCCAATGTGAGGCAGTCCAACGTTGACATACTAGTTGAAGGTAAAATAGACTTTGTAAATGATACCACCTTCTTAGGAATCACAATAGACTCTAAATTGCAATGGGGCGCTCATGTATCAAAAGGTAATATAAGGTCAGATATATTTTTCACTTGATCAATGGGCCATTCAGCATATTCCAAAACCATCTAAAGCTTTTCCCAGCTAGCTTTGAGGAACAGTCATTAAAGGAAACATAATCAGGTAGGTAAAGAGAAACACATAATTCCAAGTGATATTTTTTATTTTATAAAACTTACACTAGGGTAAAAAAGTGCCAGTGTGTTATTTGTGAAAAATTCACAGTGTTGGTAATAGAAAAACAAGAGGTGAAGAAAAACAAGAGATTACTTTACCCACTTTCATTACTGTCCAAAATAAAATGTAAATATAAATAATAAAACCGTTTCCGTAAACTTTCTTATTACCATTGATTTATAATTCGGCAAATATAAATGTAGGTAAAGCATCGTGTTTCAATCGCTTCCATTTAATTTTATATTCGAAATTAATGTATCGGCACGGCAGTAAAATATTTTGAACAAATTCGAGTATGTATGACATTTTATGTCCAATATGTCGCTTGAAAGTTCCTCGGATCCACACCTTTTTATCCTTTTACTTCAGGGAGCTGCAATAAAATTTCAACAATAATTTTCTTCATATTAGTAAAAATCGATTCTTTTTAGGGTTCCGTACCCAAAGGATAAAAACAGGACCCTACTAATATGACTCCGATATCCATCTGTCTGTCACCAGGCTGTATCTCATAAACCGTGATAGTGAGACAGTTGAAATATTAGAAACAAAAATTTCGGGCGTTTTTATAGCTTACGCCCACGGCTCCGCTCGCGTTAATGTCTATCCCCGATAACAGTACCTTATTCTGAGATGTAATTTATGTCTATGTTCTTTTCCGTACTCCAGAGATCGTGCAATGGTAATGATGATGATGCAAAATTTCATGATGATCGGTTCAGAAGTTACGGCGTGGAAGCGTAACAAACAAACTCACTTTCACATTTATAATATTATATGTAAGGATGGTACGGAACCCTTCGTGCGCGAGTCCGACTCACACTTTGCTGGTTGTTTAATTACCATGATGGTTCAATTTGTTACATTACTATTGCATGGCTCAACACTAACAAAAATATCCCTGATAGCAAGACCGTCATAAAAAATATCGATATACTCGTAGATACGTGATTTTACCACATCACTAGCAAAAAAACTAACCTAATTTGAAATAAGGAAAAAACGATAATTTTAAGCAAAATACCTATAAAAGTTGTCATTTATACAATACGTTATATAATTGACAATATTATTGTTGTATTTTGAGGTATTTTGGGTTTTAATTATGCACTTTTAACTGAAAAACTTACCGAAGAAAATTATGTTTTACAGAATTTATTTCTGTTCGTCCTGAATGGGATTTACATCGCTCCATTGCACAAGACATTGTTTAGTATAATGGTCATTTGATAACGCACCAACCCAACACCGGTTAATACTTTTTTCCGTGAGAATTTTAGCACAATCCTATATTTAATTTGCAGACATCACAATTCCGCCGCAATGTTTTTGTCGATATATAACCCGATCAAATCGGCAAGATGCTAATATTACAGACGTTGAACTGTAATAAGTTATTTTGAATTTAGTCGGATTTAATTGGAGTCCAATGGAGTCCATTGACATTTCAAGTCGGGACAACCATGAAAATAATAGAAACTGACTGAAGTTTTTGTCTCATTCTGTCATAAGCGAAAGCTCATAAGAAAAATACAGTGTCAACTATCTGTTTTCAGTTTCTATTTTTATGCGGCTTCTATGTATATTATTCTTCTGAGATTACAGACGTTGAACTGTAATAAGTTATTTTGAATTTAGTCGGATTAAATTGGAGTCCAATGGAGTCCATTGACATTTCAAGTCGGGACAACCATGAAAATAATAGAAACTGACTGAAGTTTTTGTCTCATTCTGTCATAAGCGAAAGCTCATAAGAAAAATACAGTGTCAACTATCTGTTTTCAGTTTCTATTTTTATGCGGCTTCTATGTATATTATTCTTCTGAGCTGATTATCTTAACTCTATGGTCTTGTTTGATCGTCCATTGGTTTAGGCTATGTAGTCATGAAAAATAGTGAAAAATTGAATGTGCCCCATGGACCTAGAAATAATAGATCCATGATGTGCCCCTGAGATGTGTCCTTTATACGACATTGTCATGATCTAAAAAAATCCGTGTGGGGTATCAAACTAAAGAGTTTAATAGCACATTCCAAAAATATAAATAATAATAGCTGTTTCTCGTGTTTTCGTATAAATAAAAAACATAACACGTGTATGATACTCAGAACAATAACTTGATAAAATACATAGTGTTTTATTCTTTTTAGGGCGTGTTTTTTAATAGTCGGGTTTTAACGGTTTTAATTTTTAAACTTTTCTCATTTTTATTATTATTAATTATAAAATTAAGAAAAAAGTATTCAATATCAGTAAACATTGCACACATTTCTGATTTTCGTTATCCATATTTGACCGGACAAAACGTAAATTGATTGCGACAAAGTGATTTAAATTTAAACAACAACACCTTTTTGATAGGTGGTTATAATCATTTAGTGCTTTGGAACTGGCAGTATATCAATACAAATGTTTGCTAGTTTTTTGGTTTTGCTTTGACAATAGCACTGACCCTCGTTTGACAGATGACGTCTGTGATTGTCCATGTTTTGGATTTTGACTTGATAGACGTGTCGTAAAAAATTTATATATTTTCGAGAATATCTCACCACTGCGATTTTATTTAATTTTTCCAGATAATATAATATAATAAAACTCCATATTTTTCACATTTTTATTTATCTTTGGTGAAACACACGTTTAGAGGTTGGTATTTAAATGTTGTGAGAATAAATTTATTTTGCTTTGCCGACTTGTTTGCTTTCACGTACGTGGCAAAAGAAGTTCTACAACATTCTATTTATGTTTATTCCAGCGGAGTCATGAGGAAGCTCAAAGGAGCAGTGAAGGAAACAGCTAAGCAGAAGAGGGAGAGGAAGCAAGAATTCGCCAAAATGCGCCAACAGATACATACGATAGTTTTGCCGACTTTTGGCGTTATCTTCCTACTTATTTGCACGTATGTCTACTTTAAAACCAGGCCTTCATCGATGCAATATGCGTAAATGATATAGTTTTAACATAGTATTCTGTTGTATTAAATCTGTAAATATAAAAAGAAAATGAATATTGATGTGGCAAAAATTTTAGGTATGGTTGTGAATAAGAAGGTTATCTTAGAAAGTTTATTGTTTATAAAGGCAAAGTTTTGGAAACAATTAATGCAATCTCCATGTTTAATGCAACATTCCATAAGATTAAACATATCAAGTTAATGTAAATAATTATTACTTAATATATTTATTTGTGACATATTGTTTTGTTTCATTAATTAAAAAAATCTGCTAAGAAGTGGGCCAAACCTTATGTACTAAAAACTCACGTTCACAAGGGCGGCACAACCTGCTGCACGAACAGTGCATTGGGAGCAGTAAGTTCTGGAATCTACGCCGCGCATCTCGCACTCGCCTTGAAAAGGGCTTCTGATGTGTCCGAAACTACAGTCCCGATGAAATAGCATGTGAGTGACCCGTTTTTAGTACATAATTGCTGTATACCACGTTAGTTTAAATGATATAATGGGCTACACCTAGTGGCATAGCTTGCTCTAGTGTGGCCCTATATCAACATTTGTCTGGAGCCCTTCAATCTTGCTACAGAAATTTAAAATAATGAAAAAATCTTTTACTGATGGTCTACTATGGTCTAAATCACAAAACATACTCTAGACTCAAGGAGGGTTACAGGAAGCGAGGTAGGCCTAGGTAGCTTTGGATTGAAAAGTTTTGAAAAGGAATGATTGATACATACATACATAGTATCATGTCTAATTCCCTTGCGGGGTAGACAGAGCCTAGGTCTTATGGCCACATTTAGCATGTTGGAGGGCATGTAGTTGCAAAAAGGAATCAAAATAGTGATGGGTTGCTGGCCGCATCACCTCGCATGATTCTGCAGATTTTAGCCAATCCCTTGATTGGTTTTGATGATCTGCGTGGGAAGAGAAGCAGCTGGCACATTCTTTGTTTTTTCTTTTCTCCCAGACCAGCATGGAAGGGATAGAAGTGTAAAATAAGGATGTAAAGGAATGGGAAAGACCTTTGCCCAAGGAGCATATGTAAGAATACACATTAAGGGGCCCTGTAGCCCGGGGCCCCATATAATTGATATGGCTGATACGGCGGTAGCTATGCCTCTGGCTAAAGCTAACAGTTTTAAGGTACATGTTGTATTATTTTTAGCAGTGAGAATTTTTTTGCAGTTTCAAGAAGTTTTGGATGATAATATTTTTTATTGCAACAAACGTGCACCACTGTTTTAATATCAATGAAGCAGCAGCATACTTCAGGCTTTAGAAGGCATGTACCAGCTGCCATCAAAAGATGGCAGTCTTTAAGCTATGTCAGATGCCTTTAGGCAGTTTGAAAAATGTGAAACCATTGTTGGTCACTAACACACATAAAATACAACAACAAAAACAGGTAGTACTTAACTAAAATAAAACACATGAATCCGAATATAACATTTTTATATTTTTCTATCTACATAAAAATATAACTATAAATTTTATCTTATCACATAAAATTATAAAATACCCAAAACCTGGCACATTTTCTATAAGTAACAAATATTACGTAGTAGGAAATTGCTGACATAACATTGATATGAAATGCATTAGTCACATGATAGATCAGAGTTCTTGATAATGTTTATCTTTACTGGTTTAAATACATTTGCTACTTTGTATCAAAACTGTCCACATTATCACATCTTTATACCTTACTGGGTAGACAGACCCTGTACTATACTGTACGACATAGACAGACCCAAAGGCCTCGTTTAGATTGTGGGGTGTATGTGTAGTTAAAAAAGAGAATCTTAACAGTGATGTGTTGCTAGATGCAACGCCTATTGAAATGATTTCTCTGATTTATGTCCATTTACTTTCAGCTGGGGATAGAAGCAACATTCTTCCGGACTGACTCACATTTCCAAGTTTGCTTTCTAACTGAATAAGCATTGATCATTCCTTATTACAACCCACAACATTACACTTGTTCAGTTTTCTTCATAAGCTACGTAGGATAAGTAAATTCCAGTGTGTATATCAGTCTGTCTATATGCCCTGTGGTTTCTCACTTAAAATACAGAACCACTCCATTCTGTCCTATGGATGTTGTAAGGACGACTAAAGGGACAAGCACATACATCCCGTGCAACGAAAGCATTCCCAAGGAGGGTTGACGTTAGGTAGTCGGGCCAGACGTAATAATAAGCTGAAACTTTTCGAATCATGGAAAGTATAAAAGACTTCTATGCTGTCCCGACCCCACATAAGTGGAGGAAGAAGATATTAGTCTGTCTATGCATGCTAGTTCCAGAAACTTCTTCCTCCACTCTTCATCCCACTTGTGGGGTCGGGAATCGGGATGCTTCAAAGATTAAAAAGTGTAGACAGGATCGCAAGCGGGTGTAGGGTGTGCACCACTCGCAGGCGACTTTTCCAGGGTGCGAAAAACAGCGAGAAGTAGGGGACTGAAGTTTTGATTTGCAATATATAAATAAAAATAAAAATCGTTTATTTTCAGACTAACAAAATCCATACAGCGAGAGATAAGATTAAAAATTATTCATCAAAATCTGTCACCAGAAGGATCACGAAATCCTTATCCTTACCTTACTAATATTATAAATGCGAAAGTGAGTTTGTTTGTTTATTTGTTTGTTACGCTTTCACGCCGTAACTACTAAACCGATCATCATGAAATTTTGCATACAAGTTCTCTGGAGTGCGGAGAAGGACATAGGCTACCTTTTTTCCCGGGAAAAAGTACTATTCCCGAGGGATCGACATTGACGCGGGCGGAGCCGCGGGCAAAAGCTAATTACCTATAAACAATGCAATTCCGTGAACCTCTTGAAGACCGCCCCATCCATTCTATCCGCAATGTCTTCAAGGTTCGGTTTTGTCCTTCATCTGCCCGGTCCCTGTTCCTGCTGCCTCCCCGTCTGTCTTCAGGCTTCGTCGGAACACCTGTCACTTCGCTTGAGGCTAGCGGCGAGGCTGAGTGCAGATTTCACATGTTTTGCCTAAATTTTGAGCGGCTGCCAATGTTGCTGTATTGCAACGTGTTTTGGTACTGCAGTTCTGATTACCTACCTAATGCCAGCTAATAGCTTGTAATTGATACAAATTTGGAACAGGTGCTGTCACGGTTCTACGAAGCATTTGCGCTAAATTGGTTACTGCTGGTTGTGTATATGTGACAGTCAGCCGTGACCCAGTGGTTAAGTGCTTTCTGAAACCGACACAGAAATTGATGCAAACAGTTCAGACAGAACAATACTTCCGAACTATTTTAGAATCTTTCAACTTTTAAACTTCCTTAACTCCTATACGCTTCCTAACCGGATATAAAAATTGATTATTTATGTTCACTGACGTCCCCATGTATATAGTATAGTCCCCAGACACTATCTTATATTTTTACATCACATATTTTTGATTTTAATATCAAACCGAGCATTGTAATGATATTAATATAATTAACTATTTTATACATCAGAAAATTGCGTTGGGACGACGGTCTAGAAGGGCAACTAAATCTCCCGTGCCTAAATCTTACAGTTTACCTGGCTTCATAGTTATATAAGGAGCCTCGACATATTTTAATATAGGGTTATATCATTTCATTGTCATTTCCATTACAAAGGTTTACAACGAAGTTTACAATTGATGAAATGGCGGTATAAAACAATATTTCTTCAATCGGATTAGCATAGAAATTTATATAAATAAAACAAAGTCCGGTCAGTTACATTTATAACTCAAGAACGGCTAGACAGATTTTGATGAAATTTGGAATTAAGGTAGCTGACACCCTGGATTAACATATCAGCTACTTTTTACCCGACGACCCAAAAAGAGGCGGTACGAATTTTGACAACTAGCATTACAGACAATAGTCTGTTATAATTTAATACAGAACCAAAAGTCAGTTAAAAACATGATCGAACGGTTGTTAGAGTGAGATAAATATATAACAGAGCGAGTAACCCTTACAGCTTCTCTTTCACGTATTATAAGTCTGTCTTGTGACGGCGATTAATATTGGAGGAACAATGCTTAAGCTTGTTATGGAAACATTTACATTTAATTAGTGTAACAATTATGTGAAGCTGTAGGGGATCGCCAGGATTGAAAATATGGTTTTTGAAAATGTAAAATGTCTTCTGAAATAGCTAATCGCCCGTCAGTTTCTGAAAATGCTAAATATCATCTGGAATGCCTTTAAATTTCCGATACAAATAGTTAAATTGAATTGGGTGAATATTCACCCACCGACAAGAAAAGTATTCTAAGAAAAATTTTAGTAAATGGTAAAGGAATCGATTTTTAAAATGAAAAACATAATAATTAGTATCACGGTATATTGCTATTTTATTAAAAACCTCTCAAATCACAGCCTAAAACAGCTAAGTACTATATTTATCAAGTAACAAAGCAACCATATTGTAACTATCTGCTGCATAAATAAACGAAATATGCCACGCATTTATTATTTCGAGTCAAAACAGTGATAAAATAGGCCATTTGACTATTTTTCATAAATATATTTAAAAATGATCGTATGATCGTACCTACCTTAATTGTAAACGGGTTTAATTTTATTTCCTCAAAATAATATCGCTTTCTGCAAAAATATTTATTATGTTTAAAATTTTAATGAGTTGTTTATAAACAAAAACCGTGTTTAGTTTATACAAAAGTACTCTGTGTTTAGTTCCACTGACGTCACTCTCATGGCGGTCGGAGATTTGGGTCAGATGACTTTTTTTTAAAGATAGTGTTATTAGTGTGTCTTAAGATTAAAACTTATTTTAAAAATAAGCAATTCCTTCTGCGTATTTAGTTCACAGGATTTGACTACACTGCGACCACTAAATAGCTGTGTTGTTTTTGTGACTAGCTCCGTGGCGCAGCGGTGAACACGCCAGCCCGCGACACGGAGTGACCGGGTTCGATTCCCGGCCAGGTCAAGATGGAAAATGATCTTTTTTAGATTGGCCTGGGTCTTGGATGTGTATGTATATATGTATTTGTTACAAAATATATATCGTTGAGTTAGTATCCCATAACACAAGTTTCGAACTTACTTTGGGGCTAGCTCAATCTGTGTGATTTGTATGTATATATTTATTTATTATTATTTTCTTTGCATTTAAATTTATTCAAAAGTTACATACATAATTGTTATTTCTCTGTTTTTAAGACGAGGGTGTGTAGTTATTCTTAGAATAATTAAATATTGTTGCTGTGTTACGTGTGTATACTGATAAAGCTTATTGAGTCCACAAAACCTTAGATAAATCTTTAAAGTACAAATAAAAAATAAATAACATAAGCACATAATAAACATATTAATCACAATAAAACAAGATCATAATAAGTACATAATGATGCGGGTTTTGCATCGTCACAAAGTGCTTACGATATAATAGGTCGTGTAAACAAATATGATAACATATTTGTAATATACAACATTTGAAAAATTGTGTTACCATACTGTTTTACCATAACTGATGGACAGAAGAATATGGGTCCGGCTTCAAAATAAGGATGTAAGTTTGAAAATTCCGGAATAAAAATGAAAAGAAAAAATTAGACCTCTCATATATAGTCACTGGGCGAATTTCTATGAAAGTTTATTTTTTCTGGATTTTGCCTTTTTTTGCTGAAATTCTGCATTTATTAGGGATTCTGATTCCGAAATTTCAATATAGCTCAGAGGTTCATCATTCACTTCACATACATTCACATTCCAATCAGTACCCCTTTGATTTTGACACGAGTTGACAATCCAGCCTATCAGCCACAAGCTCTAAGGATGTAGGTTGGAAATTCCGGAATCCTTATTGGAATACAGAAATGCAAGAAAAAAAAGAAAAAAATGACATCCCATACAAAGTCTCTCTTTTTCCTTGTTTTCACTTTTATTATTTCATTCTGATTCCGAGATTTCATTATAGTTCAGAGGTTCAACATCAATCTGAATAAACATCCAATCGGTACCTAAAGCTTACTCCCGTCATACTGTTTGTTTATATCGACAGTTTGCCACTGCCGCCACGAATTAACGATCCAGCCTATCAGCCACATGTTCTAAGGATGTAGGTTGGAAAATTCCGGTATCCCTATTGAAATACAGAAATGCAAGAAAAAAGAAAGAAACTAAAGAATTAGGCGTATACAAAGTCAATTTTTTCTTTGTTTTTACCTTTTATTCTTGCAATTCTGTATACCATTAGGGATTCTGATTCCGAGATTTCAATATAGCTCAGAGGTTCCTAAAGCTTACTCCCGTCATACTGTTTGTTGATATCGACAGTTTGCCTCTGCCGGCACGAGTTGACGGTCCAGCCTATCAGCCACAAGCTCGCCAGTGCCATGAACAGGCCGCTGATGACGTAATACTGCGCGGACATGCTGAGCACGAGGCTCTGGATGATAACTACGGTCAGAACGAGCTGGAGCCCCGTGCCGACGAATGTGTTGATCCCGAAGATGAGGCCGAAGCAGCTCTCGTCGCAGAGTTGGCTGGCTATCTTAGCACTATAAAGAAAAAATGGTTATTAAAACTTACGCGAGACATCTTCGATCAAATATAATGGTTGATACATGATTAGCGCTCAAAAAGTGGCACCGCCAAAACAGCGCTCTAATCTAGTTTCGGAGCTGTTTTGTTCACAGTTTCAATAAACCACGCTAGCGCTAACACGGCTCGCAATGACAAAGGTACAGTGATAAGATGCAAAAAATACGTACTAAATGTTAAAAAAAAATGGAGTTATACTTTCAGTATGTACCGTTTTTGTCATTGTTTGTAAGATTATTAAGGCTGGGACTGTGCATGTACCATTATATTTGAAGCGAGACATAATTAAACTCTTAACTCGCTCTGAAGATGGCCTTCTGTATAGGCTGAAACATGTCGGTGATACACTAATAATACGTGAGGAAACCGTTTAAGTTTGAAAAAATTGTTGTCTGTAAAGTCGTTTTACGGACGATAATTTTACGTGATAACGGTGGAAGAGAGATAGATGATGATGATGGAGGTAATGTTAGTGGTTACGATAATATGATGACGACGATAAAAAAATAAAACAAAAAAAAAAACGTGCATCCGGTGCTCATCGTTTTATAAGACGTTATCGCATCAAAAAGGAAAAGGGAATGAAAGATAGACAGTGCAAGAAATATTTGTTGGGTGTCTTAAATAGGATTCTGAACGTGACAATGAATTTATCCCATTATAACCTATGCTATATAGCTTGGTTAAAAACCAAATGAAAAGGATTTTTTAAAATACTAAATCATACATCAAAGCGGCAAACTTGTGCAAATCCGGTAGGAACGCGGCGCGTTTGTTCACATGTATTCACAGACTTCAGCGAATTATGAATCGTTAGTTTAGAGCTATAATAATAATAATATAATTGGCTTGCAATGGATTCTGTAGGTATCTTAACAAAAAGGTGCTCCGTTCTGATGCGAGCTAAATTACACCGTATCGCTAACTACATTAAGTTGATATTTCTTTGAATATCTTTACAGAGTAAGACTTCTCTACGTAACTCCTAGTACATCAACATTGATGTTAGGAACAATGCCTACCTTGCCAATGTGATGGTGTAATGAAACAGCATGCCCATTACGATGTATCCCGCATAAGACACGAATACGTTAGGCACGAATGTTCCCACGAAAACTGCCACGCCTTGTACAGCTGCGACGGGCGCTGGAAGGATCCCTTTGCTGAATATCGGAGCTACGAACGCGCCGCCTGCACCTAGTAGAGTTTGTGCGGCTTCGACTGCACCATTGTAGGCCACCTGAAATGCAGACCAAGAACTAATTTATCCCCTACTACTACCAACCTTATCCTAACTTATTTATTCTTCCATGCTGGTTTGGGAGAAATGAAAAAACGTAGAATGCGCCAGCTGCTACTCTTCCCGCGCAGATCGTAAAAGGCGATCGAGGGAATGGGCGGAAATCTGAGGAATCATATCATTAGGCGATGCGGCTAGCAACCCATCAATATTATGAATCCGTTTTTTAGCTAATGCCCACAAATATGCTTAATGTGGCCATAAGATCTTATAGAACTGGGCTCTGTCTACCCCGCAAGGGAAAAAGACGTGATACTATGTATGTATGTTAGCCTAACTAATGCGAAAGTGAGTTTGTTTGTTTGTTATGCCTTCACGCCCTATCTACTACTACCGTTATAAATATCGTGTGAAATATTACCACCAACCTAACCCAACCAAACAATATAATATTTAGAATACCTTTAATTAAATTTGTCTTTTATTTATGCTAATTTAACATCATAGCCAGATAAATATTTGAATCTTGATTGTCTGTTGTAAACACTATGTAAAGACTTGGTAAATCTTTTCACAATGATATTTTTACCGACTTCATGATAAGCAGATTACTCGCTTATAAACACAAATAGCCTGGCATATTTACTAAGCAGAACAAACAGCCATGGTAATCTTGCATTGTTGGTTAGCAATGTTTAATCTTAAGTCAGATAACGCACAATGAAAACCGGAGTTTTCCTGTTTCTTACAGAAGAAAAAAACACATTTTTTTCGCGAATTATTTTGCGAAAACATTTGTATCCTTACTAATATTATAAATGCGAAAGTGAGTTTGTTTGTTTGTTTGTTACGCTTTCACGCCATAACTACTGAACCGATCATCATGAAATTTTGCATACAAGTTCTCTGGAGTACGGAGAAGGACATAGGCTACCTTTTATCCCGGAAAAAAGTACTATTCCCAAAGGAATCAACATTGACGCTGGCGGAGCCGCGGGCGAAAGCTAGTCTATTTATATATAGCGTACAAGATCCAGTGCCAGATTTTGCTTGGCCCCAACCAGTGTATGGGGACCAGTAGTGCTATTTTTGAAATGACACCGTTCGTAAACGAGCGATTTTCCCATACAAAAATCACACGAAGACGAGTGTCATACTTAAAAAAAAATAGTACCCCAGAGACGGTAGTTATTGACCCCTGGAGATAGAAAGAAATGGAAAAAGCTTACATGCTGTGCCGACCCCACATAAATAGTGGGATAAGGCAGAAGAAGACGGTGGTTGACCACCTTTTTTTTTCTGCCACGAAGGTTATCCAGGTAGTGTTGCCAGCTCCGATTGCTTTAAAATTGGGGCGAAAGGTAACACAAATTGAGGTCCAAGTTATATTTAAAGCGTGTAAATTTAGCATCGACATTCCCTTGAAGAGGTGTTTCAGCCGTTCAAACGAACAACTTTTTCTATGGGACCAATGCTGGGAACTAAAAAACTCCATTACATTACAAATTGTGAGCCAGCTGAACACTTTTGTATGAATATAATATATATTTTCCAGATCCCAACATCGGTCCCATAGGAAGTTGTTTATTTTAATGTACTGAGTCACCCCTTCAAGAGAATGCCGGTGGTAAATTTACACGCTGTATACAAACAAACAAACAAATATTTTTCTAATAAAGAATTAATTTATTGATTTTCGCTATTATTATTACTAGTAAACTAATCTTAATCGTACCTACAATAATAGTAAGACTTCCTGGATAATTATAAATACCAATGAGATCATTGTAAATTATTGACGATGTTTTATGTCGCACTCGAAAAAATGAGTGTTTTTATACGTAATTTATATTTTGTTGCTTATAAAAACGGTTTTAATAAATTTATTGATTAATCTTGATTAGGTGTAAATCAGGATGCGTCCTGAAAATCGGGATGTCCCGCGCAAATCAGGACCTGGCCACACTATCTTCAGTTCAAATCATACCTATACATAACCCTTAAATCCCAACCGATTACTTTGCTAGGTCGTCCTACCTCGTTGCTCGTACCTCTCGTCTCGTATCTTTCTCAAGCCAAATAGTTACGCGTAGAACTGCGCTTGCACAAACGGCGCTAAACCGGCATAGCGCAGACAAGCGATGACTTAGCTAGATGGTCTTACCTCAGTGCCCGTCTCGTCTTGTATCTGCCTCCAAAGAAGTTGCACGTAAGTCTGCGCTTGCACAAACAGCGCATAAGAGCCAGCGTATAGCGCTGACCAAACGATGACTTTGGGTCGCTTGTAGGCTAAACGCGCATGACGAGCGATGAGTGTAGACGCTTCGACCACGTCGCGACGAATCGATTGCTGGTAAAGAACATATATTTTTTATAAAGATAAAAAAATATATATTTGGTCAAGTTTAGGTAAACGCTATCTAGTGATGGGTGTTAAAAGACTAAAATTTTGCACTGCAGCGCCCTCGCCACCGCCCATAGTGGCAGTGAGTGGAACGAACTACCACGGCCTGCCAGCATGCTTGCCAAGCACCTTGTATGTGCTTTTAACAGGCCTAATAAGTTTGGCCAATATTTTTATATGGGATTGTCAGTCTAATACGTTAGTATTATTCCCTTTACTATCTAACAATACGCTACTTGACTTTAAAAATAGTCCTCCAGTTGGATAATCAAAACATATTGGACACGTATATTTTCTTTTGTCAATTGAACAATATTATAAACAAAATTGTAAAGATAAAGGGCGTCGAAGTTCATGAGTAGCTAAAGTTTACTAAAAATTGAAGCAAACTCAGACGTCACACGGAATTGTAACGAGCTTTTTCTTTATCTTTTAAAGGGTTTTCAACAAGAACTTTGTTTATACCTGTTCAAATTTTTATTGTATTAGAAAGAGTAACCTGGCAATTATTAATGAAAAATGATATCGGACAAATATCCACCACGATAACGGTTACAGATACCAATCTTTCATCAAATTTTTAATCACTTCTTGGTCTGTTTTGTTAATCATGTCATGATTTCTGGCTGCTGAAAAGTTATCGTAGTTGGGCTGCTGAAAATTGAAGAAAGATTGTTGATAGCCTTTCCACAGTCTGCAGGCGTGATTGAGGCTTGTATTAAAATTTATTTACTGGTAATGCGGTTACGGTCAAATCGATTACGCTTTCGAAAGATGTTAACCACTCAATTCGTTTGTTTTGTTAAAACCTCAAACCGTGGTCGTGTTGGATTGTCCGATATCATTTTTTATTAATAATTGCCAAACCTTACTATATCTAACACAAAAAAAAAAAAACATTGTCACCTTAATTCATTGTTTGCGATAACTTTTCAGCAGCCAGAAATCGTGACGTGATTAACAAAACAGACTAAAAAGTGATAAAAAAATTGACGAAAGATTGGTATCTGTAACCTTCGTCGTGGTTGGACATTTGTCCGATATTATTTTAAATTCATAATTGCCAAACCTTACTATATCTAACACGATAAAAAAATTAATTATTGTCACCTAAATTCATTGTTTTATTTCGATTTTAAAACAAAGTTCTTGTTGAAAAACCCTTTGTAACTGACAAAAGAAAAAAATACATGTCCAATATTTTTTGACTACCTACTGACGAATTAATTATATTTTTTAGGGTTTCGTACCCAAAGGGTAAAATCGGGACCCTATTAATTTCGCTGCGCTATCCGTCAGTCTGTCTGTCTGTCCGTCTGTCACCAGGCTGTATCTTATGAACCGTGATAGTTAGACGGTTGAAATTTTTTCACAGATGATGTATTTCTGCTGCCGCTATAACAAAAAATACTTAAAAATAGAATTAAATAAATATTTAAGGGGGCTCCCATACAACAAATGTGATATTTTTTGCTTGTTTTTGCTCGTTATCGATAACGGCAACAGGTAGACACTTGAAATATTCACAGAATATTTAGTTTTATATTCACTTTAAAGATAAATAATTATATAAAAATAAAATTAATATTACAAAAGACATGATTTTTTAGATACCGGTACGGAATCCTTCGTGCGCGTGTCCGACTCGCACTTGGCCGGTTTTTTTAAGGAAACTATCCTATTTAAAAGACTTACTTTAACCGTAGTTGGCGGCTGCTTGTCCGTGGCCTTTAGCTGCTGTGAGTTGAGTATTGTGTCCTTGCGATGGAAGTAGATGCCAAACTGGACGGGCGGCAGCCAGAACGCCCAAAACGTAGCAAGGATCTGAGCTGGAACAGTTGTATATGATATGGCGACTCAAAGTTACATTTACAGTAAATAATATGCATAGACATGACGAGAGTCTATAGTGCAAAGAGTTTCGTCTATGATACTCAGCGAATACTATAAACTGCTTTGCATTATCTTAAAATCCGTCCTGTTTGTCGATTAGAAGGTTAGGTTATGAAGTAGGTCGATAATCATCATCATTTCGTGTAGGTGACATGGTTTATCGACCATGCACTCCCTGGTTATTCGGAACCGCCTCTCGGTCTCTGACGTGGTTCCTTTAACGACTACTAGATGGCATCCGGGACCAACGGCTTAACGTGCCTTCCGAAGCACGGAATCATCTTGATTATCAGTCAATCAGGTGATTCAAGCATGCAATGTCCTAACCAATCTGGTAACAACTAAACAAACTATGCTTCCCGTAGTGGGAATCGAACCCACGACCCCCGGGTCTACAGGCAAACGCCTTAACCACTGGACGACGGAGAGAGTCAAAGTAGGTCGATATTGAGCACCTTCAAAGAACCGCAGCATCTGAATATGTGATACCTTTAAACTTCAATTTGATATGACTCATGCGTTCCTGACACACCAAGGATTGATCCTAAACAGGGTGATTTTTAATTCCCTGGCAATATGTCGGAGTCAGTATTCGTATAGAATATAAACCCGCAAAAAAGATAAAACATGAAAAAAGAAAAAATTGAGCTGGTCAAATTTCTACCGAGCTATATTTTACTTCATAAATTACTTTTTTCTTGCAGATGTAATTATATTCTATTAGGAATTCTGATTCCAATATTAAAATATTGCCAGGGTGTACAAAATCACCCTGTAAACGGTTCCTTTTTATCTTATAAGGTAAAGAGTACGGTAAAAATGTAAATATTGTGTGAGTCGTTTCGCGAATCAACGTCACTGTTTGTTTATTAGGTGCACAAAAACGTTTCAATGAAAGGATGTGTTCGCGCTTTATTAACGCATCGCTTTGTGTACTTATAGTGAACAAAGTTCATTATAGGCTAGTTTCCTAAAAAAATATAATTAGTCCGTCAGTTAGATATTCAAAAAATATTGGACACGTATTTTTTCTTTTGTCGATTAAACAAAAAATGATAAAGATATAGCCCTTTGAAGTTCCGTGTGACGTCATAGTTTGCTACAATTTTCTGCAAACTTTGACGTCACGAGCCCCCACTCCTGAACTTTGACGCGCTTTATCTTTATTATTTATTGTTTATTTGACAAAAGAAAAAATACGTGTCCAATATTTTTTGATTATCTAACTGACGGACTAATTGTTATGTTATTATTACGACCCAGGAAACTAGCCTATTGTCAGTGGCGGCGTCAGGCGTCCCAACTTAGGTCTTGCGACCCCACCAATAGGCTAGTTTCCTAGGTCGTATTAATAACATAACAATTAGTCCGTCAGTTAGATAATCAAAAATTATTGGACACATATTTTTTCTTTTGTCAAACAAACAATAAATAATAAAGATAAAGCGCGTCAAAGTTCAGGAGTGGGGGCTCGTGACGTCAAAGTTTGCTAAAAATTTTAGCAAACTATGACGTCACACGGAACTTCAAAGGGCTATATCTATATCATTTTTTGTTTAATCGACAAAATAAAAAATACGTGTCAAATATTTTTTGAATATCTAACTGACGGACTAATTATATATTTTTAGGAAACTAGCCTATTATTGTATGACAGAAAGTCGCATTTTAAATCTGTCAATTTTATGAAGGAGCGACATACATACATACAAAATATCACGCGCTTTATCCCTTGCGTTATAGACAAAGCCCAAAAGTTATAATGGCTGTCATTGTCAACTGCCTGTCCGGTGGTTTAGTAACCACCGGACAGGCCGATTGGCTACGCGCGCCTGGACTCCTGAGTGCTGCTACTTGCTTTTCCCCCCATTCATCCGAGTGAGTAGTAATCCAATACCTTAATTCTTTCTCAAAACCAACAAATTCCTATCGTTCCCCATCTTACAAATGCTTCCGATGGGAGCAGCTTTGGAAGCACAAGTAGCCAAAGAAACTGCGCTCACCTACGCCTGCCAATTAAGCGTGGTGAGGTGAGGCAATATCGTCTTATGGAATGAAGAATCCTTGGGAGAGGCTTTTGTCCAGCAGTGGACCTCTTACCGCTGGAAAGATAATGAAAGGTCCACGTATGACGAAAACGCCAATTGACATGATCCCTTAGATCTTGGACATATCCTCGATCTGTTTTTACGGTCTGAGCGGTAAGAAAAGCAGCTGATACATTGTACGTTTTTTCTTTTCTACCAGATCAGCATGGAAAGAAGAAGTGGCGTCGCAGTGTGGATTTACCAAGAGGCTGAGTGGGCCGATTTATTTAGGGTGGGCGAAGAGCAACTTACAGGGATGGCTAAAATGCTTTAGGTATACGCATCACGTCGCAAAAACGGTTGATAGATGATGGCAATGGGATGACAATGCAGTTTACTAAATCTATTTCAACAATTACTAGCGGCAGTACCTATAATTCTAAATATTAGTTTGTCAGTCATTCAGCTATTTAAATATAAGGATTAATGAGGAATTTGGTCTATAATTGCAACACCTAAAGTTAGTTTTGTAGAAGGTCATATATCATTATAACTTATCTAATAGATTTCAAAAATAGGTATGTACCTATTTTTGTAATATATTTTGTAGATGAAAGCGATAAAACGTTTCTTAAACTAATTAAGGACCTACTGACCAACAAATGTTATTACACTACTACTGAGTATCTGGAAGACAAATTTACATAAACTAAATAACATATGAATGAATAAAAATGTAATTATTATATAAAAAGATATTAATATTTAATTATATTAATAATAATTATTCATCAAATAAAATTAAATAAAATAATATAATTTGACATGAAGGTAAATACATATTAATAATTATAAAATAAGATGACAAGTCAGCCTCTCTTCGATTGCTGCGCCCGTAAGGGTCCTTAATTGCTACTAATTATTTAAAAAGACCTATATATGTACATTAAGGATGCAAATAAAGTATTGAAGTATTGAAGGTATGTACCTAGACAGGTAGGTACGGGTAGATATTTTCGATATTCCATACCGATTGTATTCAAACAAAGTCTTTATTAAGCAAACATTTAAGAACGGTCACACATTATTTTTGTAGTAGTCATAAAATTGTAAGCATTTAGCGCAGTACATAGTAGGCATTGTCTTTTCGTCTATATGGATGCACGTAACCACATAATAAGTACTAGTACCTACTTACGTACAGAAGTCGCACTCTGCAAAGGTATTCAAAGAAATATCAACTCAATGTAGTTAGCGATACAGTGTATAGCTCGCGTCAGAACGCAGCACCTTTTAGTTAAGATACCTACAGCAAGCCAATTTTATACTTATAATTTTGAACAAACGATTCATAATTCGTTGTACGTAAACAATACCAGTCTTATTATAAAACGAGGACAAATTTTAGTACCTGGTTTAAACCATTATCCGTCCAAAACAATTGCCAGTGAGTCCAGTGACAGTTGTCATCATAGTGATAAGATAAGTATCGACTTATTTTGGTCTGATAATGGTTTAAACCAGGTTCTAAAATTAGTCCTCGTTTTATAATAAGAGGGTACATGCTCGGGGGTGTTGTAGCCCGGAGACTCCGTATTACGGCAATAAGCATATCATCACACCAAGGGCGAATCCGGGGTCGGTCATGTCATATTTTGTTTCATACTTAATTGAACCATACCAATATATCATAATAAAAATAAATGACAACAATTTCCTAAATACTTTGTGTTTTATTCAAAATCAACATCGGCCCTTCAAATTTAACCACCCTTTAGATCAAGTGATAACGCGTTTCGAAAGACGTACAAGAAAAAATGATTTTGAAGTACAGTAAGTACTTACATACATTAATAAAATACTTACGTACTTTTTACTAGTATCTATGATTATAAAAATTAAATTATAACTTCTTGTGACTTGATCACGACCCTGTGACCCCCCTGTATCCGCCCTTGCTACACACCTGTGAAAGTGATGTAGTTCAGCTGCCTGTAGTCCATGATTCCGTAGTGCGTCAACAGCTGCGAGCTGACGCCCGATATGAAGCGGCCCGTCAGCGCGGCGATACGCGTGTACGACGATACTAGCGGGTATTTCGATGAATCCACCTGCCAAAGTATACCAAGTTAGTGCCTCAAACAGTCTGTCATATGTTGCTTGTTTGTTGAATATGACCGAAAATAGTAAAACGCTATAATATAAAACGCATTTTTTTGTAGTTAAACATATTCTGTGAAAAAAATCGAATCTCTACCTACGGTTTAATAGATAAAGATGTGTAAGACGGTCGGACAGCGGAGGCTTAGTAATAAAGTCCCATTTTTACTCTTTGCATACGAAACCCTAAAAATTACTTCACATTGAAACTCAATCAGCATTCTGTATGGGAGGTTGTTTTTTTTTTTCATATTTCGATCATTCATTTCGAGTAGGTGTCACGGTCAATCGACCATATTTCGATGTACGACCATCATTAACTGATCATGCCCATAGGGGTGTCCATTAACCCTACCCCCTGGTCTCGTAAGATTTTATTAACTCGACTCCTCCCTCCCCCCTAAATCTCACGTAAGATTTTTCTGCGCAAAATACCGTTGAAAATGCATTATTTTTGGATTCTGCTGGATGAGTCGGCTGGATTCCAAAATTCATATATGAATCCATTATAACAGCCGTAAAATGTCTACTACTGGAGAAAGGCCTCTCCCAGAGATACTTCAATCCATGGGAGGATATTGCCATACTTACCACGCTTGGCAGGCGGGTTGGCGAGCGTGGCTTCTGGTGTTTCCGTCGCTGCTACCATAGCAATTCAAAGCTGGGGAAGAACAGGAATTAGTTGGATTTGAAAAGGGAATGGAGGTATTAGGATACTACTCATTCGGATGAATAGGGAAACAGCAAGTAGCAGCTCTTTAAAAAAAAAATTAAAAATTTAAAAAGATGAAGATGACATCCCTGGCCCCTTAATTTATTTATTTATTTATTTATTTATTTATTCATTACATCTCACAAGCGAACAGATGTTACATCCAAAATGCTTACAAGATTAACATTAAAACTAGCAAAGTAAAAAAAAATACACATTTGTCAATTTATAAAGCCAGAAACAATATCAAGATTAGTAGAATATTACAATATCAGAATAAATAAATTAAATGAAATTACAGTTATGAATTAATGATATAAATGTCACTAGTATTATAGAAAAGTTAGTACCTACAACATGTCAATTAAAATTATACGAAATGCATTATATAAATGTCCTAATTCATCGGCAAATAAATCTAGTTCATAGTGCTGGGCAAGTATGTCCCCGATAGTGGTGAGTGCGCGGTTGGTGGGCGCGTGTCGGCCGCGCTCGGTGCGCGCGCGGGGCGGCTGTAGCAGTCGCGGGCGGCGGCGCGGGGCCACCTGGCCCTCCGAGTCCGTAGGTATGTTCCGAGGAACCAAAATACGGACACGCTCTAATATATCGGGACAATCGATTTTATTACGTATTATGGATAAATAATGCGCAACTTCACACATGGCCCTTCTCAATTTTAACGTTTCCATACTAACCATACCCAACACAAATGAGGATGGATATAGGTAGGGATAGTAGCCGTACTGTTTGTAATAGAGCCAACGAGTAAATTTACGTTGAATTTTTTCAATCATTAGAACATATTTTTCTTCGTAGGGATTCCAGATTGCAGCACCATACTCAAGTTTACTACGCACGTAAGCGTTGTATAACACTTTGGCAACCATTGTATTACCAAACTGTGATGCTGTTCTCATTACAAATCCTAAAATCTTATGTGCTGACTTGCAAAGATTAGTTATATGTGTATGGAAGTCTAATTTACAATCTAATACTAAGCCTAAATCTTTTATGTCATATACTCTATCCAAAGGGGCGTCCGATAAATTATAATTAATGATAATAGGTTGTGATTTTCGTGAAAAAGTTATTATTTTACACTTTAAATTATTGAGTGGAAGGTGGTTATCTTGACTCCATACTAATACCGCATCAATGTCCGTCTGTAAGGCGATCGCGTCTGTCTCCGTTTCGATACCTAAACACAACTTTAGGTCGTCCGCAAATAGAAGACACTCAGCGGTCAAAACAACTTCCGGTAAATCATTGATAAATATAACGAAGAGCAATGGGCCCAACGTACTACCCTGACTTAGTCCTGATCTCGTAAAGTAATCTTCAGAATCATATCCGCTTAACCGCACATATTGACGACGATTATTTAGATAGCAAGAAAAAAAATTTAGAAGCTCCTGCGTAAATCCAATAATGGCTAATTTTTCCAACAGCCTATCATTATCCACAAGGTCAAAGGCTTTTTTGTAGTCAAAGTAAGCCACATCGACCTGCTTACGCCTATCCATTTGCGAGCAGACATAGTCTACATGCGCGACCAAGTTAGTAGTGGTAGATCGAGTGCAGCGAAACCCATGCTGACTGTTGTGTAGTTTGTGAGTGATTTGGCAACTGATGCGATTACTTAGGATTGCTTCAGACACCTTGGCAAATACGGATGGGACTGCAATAGGTCTGAAGGAAGAAACATCCGTGCCTCCCTCGCCTTTTGGAATGGGAGTGACTCTCGATAATTTCCAACTATCGGGATATCTTGATTGCGATAGTGACAGATTGAAAATATACAATAGAGGCTCCTCAAGAACCGATATACAGTCCTTTACTAAAAATACAGGAATACCATCATGTCCACCAGATGATCGCGGCTTGAGGCGCCCCACTGCTCTTCCCAGATCGGTCCCATCAACTGCTACGATCGAAACGGAGGTTGCATCTCGATGACAATGTGCAGCTTCAGCAGCTATATCGGGGTTTAGCACAGGTCTATTTGCATGAAATACAGATGCAAAGTATTTAGCAAAGGCGTCGGCTGCTGCTTGACCCTTCACTTCAGCATTTTCATACATATATGTATCTATATTCTTTCTATCTTTTTTCTTATCTTTCACATATTTCCAGAATTGTGCCGGGTCATCTATGATATTTTTTTGTAGTTCATTCATGTATTTCTGATGTTCGAAATTAATCATTTTTTTTACTTTGTCTCTATAATACACAAACATAGCTTTGTTAAATTCTTTGCCCTCTTTTTTGAATCTCTTATGATGAAAGTGTTTATTTTGTATATTTTTTATTATTTCTGCACTATACCATTTCGGATATACGTATCGTCGTCTAAGTGCTATTTGCCTTTTTAAAGGTACAAACAGATTTATTATTCCATATAACTTATCGTATAATAACTGAACAGCACTGTTGATATCGCTAAGTTTTAACAGGTCGGACCAGTCAGTTTCTAGCAATGTCTTATACAAACCCGGGAAATTCGCCTTGCGCCAATTCCAATTCGGACTGGTTCGAGGGCGAGGTGTCGCTTGGTGTGTGATTGATATTAGTGATGATGTTCCCGTGCGTGGAAGTGTTAAACTTATATCGAGCATAGGGTGGTACTTGTCAATTTTTACAAGTGGATCTTCATCGCGAAATAACGCCAACTGATCGGGTTCAAAATTGCCCAGCACGAGGTCAAGCATACCGTCATGGTCATTAAAAACCGTATTATATTGCATTAGCGAGCAAAAGTCACAAAAAAATTCAAAGTTTGTTTTTACATACGCACTGCAAGAGTTTAAATTGAAGTCACCTAGGATTAGAACATTAATGTCAGGGTAAGCACAAATAGCATTTTCTATACAAGTCAAAACATTTAAATATTGCTCGTCCTTATAGCTAGGAGGCAAATAAACAACACAAATTAACATTTTAACATTTTTATATGTCACAATGACGAATATCAGTTCCTTGTCATCAGTCATACCGACAATGTCCGTAACTAATTTAAAAGTATAACAGTCGCGAAATGCGAGCATAACTCCTCCCCATCCACAATCCACTGCTCTATCCTTCCGTATCACATGAAAGCCTGGGGGGAAAAGTTCACTGTCAGACACGGAACTCGTTAGAAAGGTCTCTGTTATAGCTATGACATCATATTGACTTTGCGTAACATTATTATAGAAAGTATGAATTTTCGTCCTCAGGCCTCGAACGTTTTGGTAACATATTTTCATCTCATGGAATCGTAGTCGACGCTTGAAAGTTCTTGCCTTTGGAGCGAAAGTTCTGGCGCCATGGTTTTACACATATGTCCTTTGCCCAGTTATCGGATGACATTATATTATCGGCATGCTTTAGTGGAACTCCAAGCTTGAAAGACGCGTAGTGCCCACGTGAATTCAGTTTTTCAACCGTACACTCGTCGCTGCCACATATTGATTTAAGGTGTTCGCGTACTTGCTCAGCTGTGGTGCCTACCTGCACGTAATATAGGTGCAAGTATTTACGCCTCTCAGCGGCATGCAACATTGTAGAGCCGGGCGCCGCAGTGCCTCTGAGTACTTCAGGAAATGAAGCTCGAGACCGTTTGCGCCTTACTTCTTCCCAGTCTCCTTTATCGGTGCGTTCCTCGTTATGGCTATTGATGTTAGAGACCAATGCGGATGGTTCTGTCTGTAAGACCTTGGGAGTACTAAGGACGCGAGCCTCCGATAACGACTTCGTTGAACTCGGGCCTGTGGCCGCAGACTCGCTGTTTAGCTGAGGTGTTTGTTTAGAAGGCTTATTTTTTGAAGGTGGTTTATTTTTAGGAGATGGGCATATTGGAGTTCTGATAGATGTCGAGGGTTTGGGTAGTGGAGTTGTTTTGCTGGCCTCATTAATGTTAGATTTATTTTGTTCTTCTGATTGCAAAGTCTCTTTAGTTATTAAATTAATCTTTTCCAAAATTTCAGTTTTAAATGCCAAAAATTGTTCCACCAGTAATTTATTAATTTTGCTCAACAGCTGTGCTTCAAAATTAACTTGTAGGTTTTTTAATTCCCGTGTGACAGAATCCTTCAAATCATTCAATAAAATATTTTCTACTAACTTTTTCTCATTAACAGGTTGTACAGGTTGCACGTATCGCTGCTTAGTACGCATAGTCACATAATCCGGTGTCTGCATAGATATGTCGAGGCAATCGCTAGCCGTACTTGAATCATTTTTAAGTTGTTGACGCACTGGAGTAAGAGAATTATCTAGTTTTGGTTGTCTACTACGGCATTCCACACAGATCCAAGAGGTCTTAAAATCCACCGACAGCGTTTTAAATATATCTGCAGAAAAATTTGCGCAAATAATATCAAAAATCTGCTTACATTTTGAACATTTCATATACGGGCCGTCTTCGCTTACTTCACCACGGCAGCCGGCGCACGGAGCTTTTCTGGATGCCATCTTACGCTGTCCGCAGTAGGTGGATATTGCAATGGCGCAGTCAGCGTTGACCGTCGGTAGCACGGTGGCGATGACTCACTGTAGCAGCGGGCGCTTCGCGGGTTGTCGTAGGTCAGGGTCAAACGGTTAAACAATAAATTTTAAAATGTTTTTGCCTATTTCTCCGGTGTTAATTGATGAAATTGAATTTTAATTACACCACTAGAATTGGCACTGCAACAGCTTTGTGAATTATATACACACAACTTTTAAAAACAAATTTAAACACGCGTTATAGCATATTCTTTACGGAGCAAGTTTGCACGGATGCTTTCTTAACAACGCCTCCGTTAAATATAATTTCGCCGTTTTGTGTACAAGCTAATCCTCTTCAAGGCTGAAAATGGGTTAGGTTGTAATAAAATTACCTTTGCGTAAATATAAGTCAAATAAGCTACTTCGGTGGCCATGTATAGACCGTAGAAGAACTGCGAGGCTTGTACCCATTCTATGCTCGTAGTCCAGAGCAATATTGCGTATACTGCTATGCCGCTGAGTCCTGGAACAATACAGTGTTAATATAATGGGAATTTGCACGCATTGGAAGGTAATCCGTATAACAATATAAAATTTTTTTTTAGTATGCGCCGAACTTCTCTACCCTTTATCTATACATATATTATATATTAATATAATAAAACAGTAAAAATATTTTGTCTGTACATTTAGAATTTTTGACTGAAATGGATAGAGTTTTAAGATATCTTTTTAAGTGTCCCTTAAAAAGAATAATAGAAAGCAAAAAAATTTTTTTAGAATTTTTTGTCTGTCTGTCTGTATGTATGATCACGATTATCTCCGTAAATACTGAACCGATTTACTTCAAACTTTCACCAATTGCTTTGTTTTAACTTAGCAAAACATCTAAAGTTTGTTTCATCAAAATCGGTTCATTAAAAAAAAAGTTATCGTCATTTAAATTAACTCAAGGCGTTAGTTTGCCTGCAAATATACACAGTGAATTTTTTTCGTTTTGGACCCTTAAAGGAGTGACTCAGACCATCAAAATGAACAATTTTTCCTATGGGAACAATGCTGGGAACTCAAAAAAAATTCGACATTCCCATACAAACTGGCCGGGCGGCGGGACTCTTTTTTATGGAAATGACGAATTTTTTTTTAGTTCCCAGCATTGGTCCCATAGAAAAAGTTGTTCATATTGATGACCTGAGTCACCCCTTTAAGGGTCCAAACTGTTCCTGAGGGATGGACACTAACGGCGGCGGCGTAGCCGCGGGCAAACGGCAAACCAACCGAAACTGCTGCGCCTTGAAACTTGAAATTTGGTACAGGGGGTTCTTTTAATGATGTGAGTGAGCACTAAGAAAGGATTTTTAAGAAATTTAACTTCTAAAGGGGTAAAATTTATATAGAATTTTCTCATTTCAGGACTTAGAAGTATGAAAGTAGGTATATAAGTTCTCGATTAAAATTAAATAAGATGTGTGTAGGTAGATGAAATTTGCAAAATTCCCCCCTTAAGGGGTAAAATGGGGGTGGGTGGGGGTGGTATAAACTTTGTATGGAAATTTTCTCATTTCTGGACTTAGACGTATGAAAATAAGTATATAAGTTCTAGGTTACAATTAAAACTATCTGTGTAGGTAAAATAGACGATATTTTCCCCTAAAGGGGTAAAATAGCGGGGTAAAGATTGTATAGGAATTTACTTATTTCTAGACTTAGAAGAATGAAAATGGGTAAATAAATTCACTATTACAATTGAAAAAGATCTGTGTAGGTCAACTGGAAAAGAACCCCCCAGAAGGGGGGTAAAGTTTGTTTGGAAATTTTCTCATTTCTGGACTATGAAGTATGAAAATTAATAGGTATGTAAGTTCTCGATTACAATTAAAAAAAAAATATATGTGGGTGAAATGGACAAAATTCACTCCTAAAGGGGTAAAATGGGAGGGTAAAGGTTTTATGGAATTTTTTTCATTTCTGGACTTAGAAGTATAAATAATATCCATACTTCCATACTAATACTAATATTATAAATGCGAAAGTAACTCTGTCTGTCGTTTTTTTACGCTTCAACCATTGAACTGATTTGGATGAAATTTGGTATGGAGGTGTGAGGGAAATTCTACTGTTCCCGAGGGATCGACACTAACGCGGGCGGAGTTGCGGGCGGAGGAACAGCTAGTTTATTAATAAACTAGCTTTCACCCGCGGCTCCGCCCGCGTCAATGTCGATCCCTCGGAAATAGTACTTTTTCCCGGGATAAAAGGTAGCCTATGTCCTTCTCCGTACTCCAGAGAACTTGTATGCAAAATTTCATGATGATCAGTTCAGTAGTTACAGCGTGAAAGCGTAACAAACAAACAAACGTGAGTTTGTTTGTTTGTTACGCATCCTTATCCTTACTAATATTATAAATGCGAAAGTGATTTCGCATTTATAATATTAGTAAGGATAAAAAAAGTCTAAGTTTGTACTTTGGTAATTTTGAAAAAGCTATATTAATTTCATGGTACAAAAATTTATCAGCAACAAGCTTCGTCACAAAATGTACAAAATTCATCCGCAACATGCTTCATCTAAATTTGAACCAGTAGTTCCTGAGATGCTAATCTCAGGAACTACTGGTTCAAATTTAACGTTCAAACAAACAAACAAACTCTTCAGCTTTATAATATTAGTATAGATGTGAAACAAATCAGAATCAATGGGGACATTATTTTCGTTGTGATAAAGAAAGAGTTCTCAATAACATATCAGTGAAAAGATTGGTTACAAAGTCTTTTCGTCTCTGCGTAAATGGGCCTTTGAGAACACTACAGAGTTTTTTCTTTTTATTTCATAACATACCTACTTATTAGTAATATCATTACGACCTAGCTTAAAGCCAGGCTAATGATAAATCTCGTGTCATTATGTACGTTTGGGATAAACACTAAAACTAGTGAATCCATTTTGATAAAATTTTGTACTTTCTGTAATTTGGTCCAACTAAAAATATTACTTTTTTATCTTATAGCAGAACAAAGTTCGCCGTGACAGCTAGTAGTTTTATAAATTGTTTTGAAAGAATGTACAATGTGACTACAGAGTATGACGTTATTACTTAACATTTTGTATGTGTGATATGAGAACGTATTCAGCAGGTCAAATACTGCGTTTAAGGGAATGAAGCTCACTCCCAATCAAATATTTTTGTGGTGCTCTTTCTGATGCCTCTAAGTGATGCCCATGTTCTAAGCAGATGCATAATTTTGCTTTAGTACTAATACGGCACTGATAACATGCAGAAATACACATTATCAAACGCAATGGTTGAAACTGGCAATCTAATCTTTTTATTAGTTCTTTGAAAATAATTAAAACTAATAATAAATTAAACTTGAATGATTATTACTCAATTAATTACTTGACGATTTCCAGTATTTAATAAATGGAAATTTCTAGTTATAGATTTGAAACCAAGCAATCCAATCCTGAGTAGTATTATAAATGGTAAAGGGACTGATTTCTTTGTTTGTTAAGCTTTAACTACTGAACTGATATAAAGGTATTATACACACTAATGCGAGCACAGTCGCGTGCGAGAGCTATATCAAAATGTATTATAGAAGACATTTGTCAATATAACAAAACAACCTTGAATGCGAATTGAAATCGACATTAAATGGCAATTGATGGGATTCATGACTGTCGCATCATTTTATAATTACATCTGTATGTCATTCTGAGATATAATCAGGACAAGTTTTATCTCTTTGATGAAAGGCTCTCCGTTCCCATCTGAGTTTGCTCTTACTGCTTTGCTAATTTAGTGTATTGCGGCTTTGCATGATTGTGTATTTTTCTATTCCATATACTTGCGAAAAAATATGTAATTTTAACTTAAATAGTATATTTAAGTAACCACATAAAATAGGCACACTCATAATATAATGGAATTTTTATTTTCATAATGGTATTTATTTACCTCCAAAGTTTAAAGACTCCAAAGTTAAAAGTTTAAAGATTTACCTCCAAAGATTAAAAATGGTGCAAAAATACCAATATTTAGAAGCTTTTTTGGTTTTTAAAACTGTTGATTTTGGTTTAAATAGAAACACATTTAAAGTTTATATTTCAAAAATAATGTAACCTAAGTTTAGCTACTTAAGAGGCTTACATGAGTGAAACTGGCACCATCCATTATTTTATTCTTCATCTATACTGCGCTGCGTGCCACTTTGATGAGAAGTAATACCAAAAATACTACAACTTAATTAATAGCATAGTACAGATTTAGATTTTTTACTTAGATCTTGTTGAGAAATAAGAGAATAAAATTAAAGGTGGGGTAATTTTGCTTATGTAAGCCACTTAACTCATTCACGGATCACTGACACTGAACCAGACACAAAAGACATAAGAATAAAAGTTTATGTCAACAGGGGGGATGTCCCGGAAAGTGTTAAAAGAAAAAAAAATAAAAATATCATGGGTCTACTATCAGAAAAGAATAAAATATGTCTGAAACTACCACTCACCTGACAGTATTATAACTGGCTTGAATCTCAAGAAATCAGTGATCAAAAACACTAGAACCAGAAGGGAGAAGTAGGAGTAAGTTCCTATGGGATACACATCCCGGTTTAACTGCTCCTCTGTAATGTTCCTCCATTCTCCGATCAGGAACTCAGACACAAAGGGCTCCGATGGCCGGATCTCCCGCAATGTACCAAACAGACACAAAATTAGGGTTATTTTGATCCACTCTTGCATTGTGTCACTATTTAATATATATGTTTTTGAAAATGGCAAATCGTGCTTTGGAGTTGCGACTATTAGTGCATCGCACATGCGTCTCTGAATACGCGTTTACCAGCACTGTCTGATATTCGAATGCACCGCCAACAAAACTTACGTAAGTTAATCAGAGAACTCATGACAATAACCTCTAATTTTGTACAGGTGACTATTTCACAATGAACCTATGATTGAGAGACGCTGCAAACATTTTACTATTGTTTCCAATTAAAATTTTCGCTGAATGCATCATTCTTTAATAAATAATTACAAAAACATTACAGACAAATTATTCGTCTGTTTACAAGGTGATCATGACATTATATATGACATTGACAGCTGGTATTTCTTTTTTTTTTTTACGGCATTTTTTTTTCTTTTTCTTTTTTTGTGGCTTTCACACGTTACGTATTAGTATCAAGTATAAATGAGTTTTCCCGCGCTTTTTCTAATTCTTATTATCAATGAAACGATGGTGTAGTTCACTTCATTGATTGTACGGAGCCCCTGGCGATAATTCTCACGAATCCACTGGTTTGATCACAGACGACGCAACGAGGTGAGGCGGTCGACAAGCCCGCTAAGCTTAGCTCACTACAGCCGCACTGTGACAGTTTATTTCAGTTATTCCACACATTGTTCATAAACATGGGCATTTATAACACCAAATTACACCAATTTCACATTATAAAGTCCACTAGAAAGAATTTGCAAAACGATTCAAAACTGTCACTTCCACTTCACCTGACTCTCTGTCACTTTGATAGTGAAATGAATATATCTACTCTATTTGTTGCTGATAATAAATCGTAGAATTCGTGGAAGGATATTACTACTCTCTCTAATTTGTGGGTAATTAATTCCTTATTTCTTGAATCCAGCGCAGTACTTAAATTCTCATACAGCGATTATTTTGACGAGAGATCTAGTATTTTCAGCGACGTTCTGTAGCCTGTCGTAAACACGACATTTATTGAGATAACAGATTTCCAGATGTAACATTAAGAAAAACAATATGAAATCAGAAGAAGAGGACAGTGCTAGAAAGTGTTGTTACTGTAACAAACACTTCAAATATGAGAGTGAAAAGAAACGACATGAGCAGAGCCACACACCACAGTTCGAGTGCAAAGTCTGCATGAAGAAGTTCAGTTTCCTGTAAGTTTTTTTATTATTCTATCGTTTCATGTAATTTATCAGAATGCTAATGTAATACAATAGTTTTAAAACATAAATCTGGCTGGAACAAAATGGATTGAAAAATAGTATAACATGAAAGAGGCCTGCCTAGTGGTTGAAAAAGGTTATAAAAGAAAAAGAAGGCGTCTTAAAAAAGTGACACTAATATGAAACTTTTAGCCTTCATTTCTCATGAAAGAAATAAGAATGTGAATTAACATTTAGCTTTCATGCAGGCGGGGCATGAACCAGCAATCTTAGGTCTATGTACGACCTACGCTATGCCAGCCAACTAAGCTACTGCTAGTACTAATCTCAGCACTGAAATTCTCCACCATATCCCATTCCCCTTATATGTATTAAGGCATACGTCACCTAACACAACTATCCTCTTTACTAGTGAGAATACTTTATGAATGTGAAAATCAACTGTGTGTAGGAAGACATGCAATATTTTCGTGTTTTATTTTGCATTCACAGATCTGCAATGAAAAGACATGAAAAGCAGCACAATAGGGTCGGGGATGTTTACTGTACTGAATGCAATCACAAGTTTCGCGACGAAACATTACTCAAACGTCACATGAAGTATGCCCATAAAGGTAGGTTTTAAAGGATTTTGAAAAAATATTAAGTTTGTCATGTGAGTTAATTAATAAGTATAATTAAGACTTCATGTATAGGTATTTCTGATTTATCTTATTTTCAGTATTTTCTTTTACTTTGTTTGCAACAAGAATGAGAACAAAAAGTTACTAAACTTACTAGAAACATATAGGTACTTACTGAAGTCTTTTTCTGCCAGAGACTACTACTGACAATGGACAACTATTCAATATTTAAACGGCGAGATAAAATATTATTTCATCTCAGTTTTACTCACATTGTACTCATTGGATTTCACAAAACTGAATCGCCATTTAGTCACTCCTCACACTAGCCCCAGTGGTGATCTTCGTAACAGACCGAAAGCTAGTTGGCGAATCTGGACGAGTAAAACCATTATTAAATAGTGTATAGGCAATTATTTAATGTTCATTGTCATTGTTTCAATGTTAAGTGTGATTATTCTGATAGTATTAATAATAAATAAATCGAGACAAATCACAAAGATGATTTAGGTGGGTATTATACCATCCTGAATCAGATTCGAGATATCTCCAATCGTATTGCAGCATCCCTCTCATCAGATCCAATTAAGGATGCGATTCAGGATGGTATAATACCCCCTGTAGTTCCATTTTCCACAATTTCTTTCTCCATTCTTATACAATATTAGCGGCCCGCCCTGGATTCGCACGGGTAGATATAGGTATTTATTCTATAGCCTATGTTCATTAGTAACGATGAAAAAATTTTTCAAATCGAAATACTGAGTAATTTATTTTTCAGGAACATATGTTTGTTTAAAATGTGGCACAAAACTAAACAGTGAGGTTGCTCTCCGCACACACATGAAGACACACAAACCTGTGTCTGAGAGGAAATACCGTTGTAACTTTGAAGGCTGCAACAAATCCTTCAATTTCCCCCACCACCTGAAGCATCATGTATTAACACATACAAATACTAAACAGTATTTTTGTAATTCTTGTAACAAAGGTAAGAATTTATGTAATAATATGTTCTCTTGTATAAAATAAACTATATATATTACATAGACCAAAAATTATTAGAAATTATTTAGTAGTAAATTATGTATCAGGTCAGGAAATGATGGATCATTTTCTGATCAATATTAACTGGAGGCCAATATAGACACTTGGATATATGGCTACATGGAAGGAACATCTCCTGCTGACATAATTTATAGTAGTGTGACAAAAAAATATGATGAAATTTAAAATAAAATTGAAATTATAAAGAAAATTTAAAATGATTGGATGTGGATTGGATAGTAATTTTTCCCAGCAGAAGGTTGGTAAATTAATAAATAATAATTTAGCTATTAGTTCAACTACTGGGCTACTAAAATATAAACAAATATTCCTCCCGGGCCTATCGTAAAACGCTTTTGCGGAAGGTTCGTGAGTTTTTTTAATGTTTTCTTATTGCCACTTATATGCCCAGCATTTATCTACAGTAAAACAAGACTAGAATAAATCGTATTCCTTACATCCTTGTCTACCTATATGTTTAAGATATAAACAGGATATTTATCATTACATATAATTTTCAGGTTTTATTCAGTTGCATCATCTGAAAACCCACTTGAAATCTCATAGTTCAGAGCGCCTCCAATGTACAGTGGCTGGCTGCAATAAAGAATTCACTAATGAATATGCAAGGAAGAGGCATCTTGCTACCCACTGTAAGTAACATTTTCTATTAACCATGTGTTGTATTTGTTTCGAAATGTTACAATTAACTTTTCTCAATTATCAATAAATATTGCTAGTATATCTTGCGCCAGTTACTTAGTTAACAGCGTATTTATCTGTATTGTATTTATGTCTCTTTAAGTCACGCACACTTTGTAGTGCTATCTCTCTCACTAGGTCTTCTACACTAGGTTTAATTTAATTTTCGAACTAAAAATCAAAAAAATTCAGAAAAAAAAATGTTATAACCCGCGAGGAAAGAAAACGATTGATAACTAATTTTAATTGCAGCAATTGACAGTGGAATATCATCTGATTCAAACTCTGGATGCGAAATATCTGACAAGAAAACAGGTTTGTAAAAATATTCCATATACATATACACCTCTTCCATGCTGGTCTGGGAGAAAACAAAAACGTAGAATGTACTAGCTGCTTTTCTTCTAGCGCAGATCATAAAAGCCGATCGAGGGAATAGGCGAAAATCGAGATATCATATTAGCAGGCGATGCAGCTAAGAACCCATCACAATATTGATACAGTTCTTCCTTAAAGTTAAAGACCTGGGCTCTGTCTACCCCGCAAGGGAAAAAGACGTGATAGTATGTATATGTAGTAAACAGACTGTGTAATTTTCATTAACTTCCATAATTTTTTAAAAGTCCAGATCAGAGTAAGTAATTAACTCTTACTAATATTTCAGAGTCGTCGAAAGGCCTTTCGTATGCGCAAGATATTGCCGAGGACCAGTTAAAGGATCATAATAATCACTGTAAGAAAGATATAAGCCATTCAATACAACAGTTCAACAATACAACTCCGCTAGAAAGTCCCGACGATGTGGCTCCCCAAGATTTATCAGCGAAAGTGAAAGATCCCATGTTCGAAGTTGATTATTTCAGAAGCTGCAAATCTGTTCTAGGCGGTTGCATAGTGTCTTCCACTGGAGAAGAAAGCGAAAATTGTCTATGTGCTCAAATAACTCCAATTGCTCCGGACTATGATTTAACACCTAATGAAAGTATAGATCCACCAAATCAGTTACAAATAGTTAGTAGCACTGTCATGAATGCAAATAAAATTCCTAATAAATACTCAGTTGAAAAGGGTAATACATGTGAACGATGTGAGTGTGGTCACAATCCTTATACAAAGGGCATAGCTTCGGCGTTTATTACTCTAAATTCATGCAACAAAAAAAGAGAATTACCAGAGCTTGAATATAGAATGGATGGAATAATAAAAATCAAAGAAACATTCGATACTGACATAGATATAGCTCCAATAGAAGAGAAGGATGAAGTCAAAAGAAAATTGTTGCCATTCAATAGTTGCGAGAGCGCTTTAGGAAAGTGCATAGTGAGCGAGACGGGCATGATCAGCGAGGGATGTCTCTGTGCCAAAATGGCTTTTGTTGACGCTGTACATGCCGAAGAAATTGATGAGATCACACCACGGCCAAATATTTACTAATGTATGCGGATTTCAAATATCCTTATCCTTACTAATATTATAAATGCGAAAGTGAGTTTGTTTGTTTGTTACGCTTTCACGCCGTAAATACTCAAACGATCATCATGAAATTTTGCATACAAGTTCTCCGGAGTACGGAGAAGGATATAGGCTACCTTTTATCCCGGGAAAAAGTACTATACTATTCCCGAGGGATCGATATTGACGCGGGCGGAGCCGCGGGCGAAAGCTAGTTAGTAAATATTTGGTAGTAATATATAGTAGCTTGATGTTTGTTGTATTGCATGTCTGTAAGTGGCCAACACTTCTGTCAGATTTTCAAGCTGTAGGCATTTGAGATAGCTTAAGTACTGCCATCAATGATGCAGTCGGGTTCACGTCACGTGTCTTCCAAAGCGCGGATATTTTTTATGCCACTTGCCACCCATCCTAGCGGGGACTGCGCCCGCGGTTGCTTACCATGCGTAAGCGATAATGCACTCACCCACTGTGCCATTATTGAGTACTTATTTGTTTCTTTAACTTTTTGCACGCCAGTGTTTGTTTACGATACTTCACCCCCGAGTCAGGCCAGTACAAATTGTAATGACTTAACACTTTCGCTGACACTGCCCGCCTGTAGACGTAATTCTATTGTTATTTCTTTGCGTTTGGTTCAGTGTCAGCGAAAGTGTTAATATGTCAAACGCAAACGAGCGGTGGCGTGCAAAAGGTTAAGGACAACTCACATCCTTGTATGTGTTAAGTTCGTCTATTATATTTTTAATGTGTATATCCTAAGCAATATATCAATATTTTGACGACTGATGGTAATATGATTAACTGTGATATTATTGTACTTGAAAGCAATGTTACTTATTCATGTATATTTTATGTATGATATATTATATAAATATGAAATAAAATAACCAAAGTATAATTAACTTTAAATTTATTTACAACGTAATTCTTTACAATTTCAACCATTTATACAAAATATATCTTAGTTAACAAGAACTACATATTATTTTACAATCAGACCTCACTTCCTCATATCACTAAGTTAAAATATTTAAGTAAGAATGGAATGTAGCTATCCAGCGATTTATCACAATACGACATGGCAGAAATATTTTCTTTATAGAAAATATACATTTTGCAAGACCACCCTGTTCACGTCTTTACATTCTCAACATATATTTGGGAATTTAGAAGTATTCGTTATGTAGCTATGGTAACAATTAGGATTTCAGTTTTTCTTTTCTGCGTAACTCTAGGTTGCCACACTTCTAAAGATGAACAATGTTGACAAATCATTTGTTTAACTATTAACTTTAATGAAACAGGAATAGTGTTGAAAATTGGTTGACATAGGCCCAACGCAGACGAAAGACTATCCGTGACGCACTGTTTAGTCTGAAAATAGGACCTATGCAATCATATGCAGTAACGCACATGACGCGCCATAGACTTGTGCGCCGCACTCGATCCTACGATCGTCTGCGTACGGCCTATAATCGCTAACCGGGCGCGCATGTTCGCTATTTTTGCATCGTCAGATGTACGTTTACTCTGGGTGTGGTGGAGCCACACCATATGATGATCACAGTATTATTTATGAGAAGCAGCAGTCACATGCCTATCAGATTTTGACACAAGTAGATATATCCTTAAGGTTAAACTATTACTGATTGAATTATAACAATTTATTCAAGCCACGTGATTCGTAACGCACATTGAAGTAATAAATAATCTAAACACTTCAAGATGATGACTTTTCTCTAGATTGACTAGTCTAATAAATGTTTTATCGATAGAAAACTAATATTAATTCTTTATTATGTAGGTACATATAGAATAGGGCCATTTGCACATCCACAGTAGAACTTAACCAATAATATATCATTTATTTTACATTGGTATAAAATAGTCTGTATAAGAACATAGTTAAATTGTTCGACATTATCGACATCACAGGAAACGAAGCAAATATAACGCTCGCATTACAATCACACGCACTACGCTTCATTATTAGTTACTGATTCCAACTTCGTTACATCTAATGTCCTTTTGTCACTCTTTTTTGGCGAATCACTAATATCGTTAAGGCCTTGTAGATTTCTACTTTCGTAGTCTTTCTTGAGTGCTTTTAGTTCCAGCTTTTCTTGTTCAATTGGTACTACGCTGAGGTATTCGGTGTCTCTTACAGCAGGACCTATTGTCGTCTTGCTAGCTTTGTATTCATCTGATTCCCATTCGGGTTGTAATAAATCCTCAGTGTCGTCTAAAAACGCGGGTGAAGTGTCCTTGTCTAGGAGTGGTTTAGTCATGTCTTCTTCCTTGGCTTTTTCAGAGCTCGACGCGTTTGCAGTTTCGCTCAGTATGCTGGGTGTGCTTACAATTTGTGTATTGTTACTGTTTGTAGAAGTTACTTGCCCCTCAGCTGCCACAGGATGCTCTTCAACATTTTCGTTTTGAGTCTCGTTTAAATTGTTCGGTTCAAGATCGTGCCCCTCTTGAAGTTTCTTGACGAGGTGTTTGTTATTTTCTACTTCAGGTAGGAAAGGATTCATATCTACTTCATGGTCTTCGTATTCTGCTGAATGCAAATTCGTCGTATTAGATGCAGCGGTAGATTGGTTACTGTGACTAGATACCTCGTATACAGTTACTCCCAAATTGTTGAGTCGTGTAGAATTCTGGAAAGAAACGTTTACGTCAGAAGAATTAACATATTTAGTTTCTTCAATATTTTCTGGTGCTGATGTTTTAGGTGTCTCTGTAGTCGTAGTTGATGTTGAAGGTACTTCTGCAGTGGTAGGTGTTTCTGTAGTTGTAGTTGTAGTTGTTGTAGTCAAATCATTCAGCATTTGTTCATTTGATTTAGACATTTCGATTTTTGTTTCTCTATCTACTTCAGTGTCTTCCCACACGGGTGCTGGATTGATATTGGCATTTCGAACGTCAGATCCTTCAGTACTGGTTTCATTTAGTTCTTGAGATATGTTTAAATTATGTTTCTCAGCAGTTTCATAAATATACTGGCTTATAGTAGTGGTTTCTAAGGAAATATTACCCATGGGGCTGCTTGCCATTGCCTTTTTTTCCATTGTAGTGGTGGTAGGTTCTATAGAAACTCCTTTTGTAAGGATATCAGATGTCGTGCTGTCTACTCTTTTAAATCTTGAATCTTGATTATCATAGTCATGTGTTATTCCATACATTGGAACATCTGCGTCCATCATTTTGCTAGCAGTAGAACTTATGCCACTTAGATAATCAGGCTCAAAGTCGTCTTTGGTAACACCTTGGTTTATCATTTCTTCTATTTTGGAGATGGGCATATGCGTAGTGACTTCTTTTTGCACATTGTTCATCATTTGACTATAATTAACTTCTGTCACGGGAACAGAAAGCCATTCGGATTCTGTTGTGTGATCAGACTCTTTAGACATATCTGTTGATACCATTTGTTCAATTATAGCGCTGTCATTATCCTCAAAGGACTTAGAAGAACGATTGTATTGATTAAGGTTATTGATATTTTCAAATGTTATGTCCGTCGAATCGTCTACATTTTTATTCACAGTAGTGGTTTCTTCCGGTTCTTCGACGTTTTTTTTGTTACTTAAAGCGTCCAGTAGCATTTCAGTTACGTTGGAGCTCTCGGATGACAAATAACTTTGAATAGAGTTTTCAGTGACTGTTTTTTTTGGGACAGTAGTTGTTTCATTGGATTTGTTCGTTTTACTTTGAGATATTATTGTCGTTATAGCAGAGTTGTATTGTTTCATTGGTATCACTACATGTCTATCCTCTTCCACCGTAACTTCAGGTGTCTCCTCTGTTTTATTATTTGTTTGTTTATTTTCCTCATTGATTTTAGGAGTATTCACTTCGGGCGCAGAATTTATAGGTTCTTCTTTATGTACCATTTCGCTGTTGGACGAAGATATTGTTGTTGTATCCTGATTTTCGTTAACTTCAGCGTCGGGTAGCATGTTTGTAGCAAATAATTTATTATTACGAATATCTTCGAACGAAATGTCAACTTCTTTTTTATCTGCATCTTTTTCAGTGGTTGTCTCTGTGTCAAATTCGTTATTATTGGAACTAAATGATCTTTGCTCGAAAACATTGTTTCCGTTAATTATATTGGCTTGGTTATCTGCTTCATTAATTGTTATGTTGCTTTCTAGCCATTCACTGGTTGTTGTAGCTTCAGTCTCGTTTAAATCTTTGTTCATAGGTTTCGTTTCACTCAATATTGAAACTATTTCAGGTTTAGCTTCATATGAAGGTTCGTTTATAAGATTAGGTTCTGAAATTGAAATTCTCGTTGTCGATGTTTCTGCCGATATATTCATATTGCCAGATTGTGATTTTGTCGTATCTTCTTCTTTGCCAACGTCACTAGTTTCCATCTCTGGAGATGTTTTAGGTTCTGTTGTTGTTTCAGGGTTCTGTGCTGGTATGACAGGTATTAATTGTTGTTCCGATGATAACTCACTGATGACAGTCTCTGGCTTTGTTTCAGAAGATGTCGCTGAGTCACCAATGGGTTCCATTGTCGGTTCAGGCTCTGACGCGGTTTCTGTTACCGATTCAGAAGAGTGGTCATGTGCTGATGACGATGACTCGGATTTAGTGTCGTCACTTGGTTCGGGAATTGAAGCTGGTTCTGGTTCCGCTGCTGGTTCTGCGGCAAGTTCCGTGGTAGGCTCAGCTGTTGGCTCATTAGTAGGTTCAGCAGTGGGCTCTCCCGCAGGTTCAGCAGCGAGTTCAGCTGAACTTTCTGCAGGGTGTTCCACGGCAGGTTCAGCTGCGGGTTCCGCGGCAGGTTCAGCAGTAAATTCTGTATCAGGTTCAACAGTAGCTCCCGCAACAGGTCCCGAAGCGGGTTCGGTGACAGGCTCTGCGGTTGTTTCCGGTTCAGGAGCAGGTTCAGCAGCCGGTTGTGGTTCTAGGCCGGGCTCTGCTGTTAGTTCGGGCTCTGGAGCAGGTTCGGCATTTGGTTGCAGTTCAGCCTCTGGTTCAGATGGGAGAGGTTCTACGTTTAATTTTGGGTCTTGAGATGATGGTTCTGGTGCTGCTTGCGGTTCCGATGTTGGTTCTGGCTCAGATGCCGGCTCGGGTTGCGCAGTTGGCTCAGGACCTGCAGCCGGCTCTGGTTCTGGTTTTGGTTCAGCTACGGGAACAGGCTCGGTTGGTTTGGGTTCTGCAGCAGGCTCGGGTGCTGGTTTGTCATTACCATTTCCGAAGATGTGTGAAAACTTTACATCGGTATCCGAATGGGTTGTAGTTTCTGGAATTTGATGATGCGTTTCCTTCCAGTCAAATACGCTGCCCTTTTGTACTTCTACCGATTCAGAGTTAGATTTTTCTTCTTCTGGTATTGATTTAGTAGTACTAGGGTTGGAATTTAGTTCAATATCTCTGACCTCTGTTTCGTTTGTGTTGTCTCTGTCAACTTGCTCATTAGAGTTTCCAAACATAGGCACGCATTTTTTGAGGTTCGTCATATCTAAAATTTGTCCGGGGGGACAAATGCAACTGAAGTCAAGTGTTCTTTCATCAAACACGCATTCGTACTGACAATCGTATTTCGATATTTTGCAGATGTCGAGGACCTGGCTAGTGGTCATTTTGTCTTCTGCTACGTGGAAGGTACTGATCATTCTGTTGTTTCTGGAGAGGTAGTTGTCGAGGTTCGATTGTAGTGTCTCTGGCGTCAGCAGGTCTTCTGTAACTTGCATACCGGGTTTGGGCTTCCAGTGAATTCTGTACCGAATGATCACTGAACCCTCCCTGCAATAAAGAAAAGATAGTATGTGTTAGTCAAATATCAACAAGATTTACTTTAATAACTCCGATCACGACCGCGCGAATTTTATTATGGGCTACGATTTTCTTTTAGTAGTTCATTACAGTGAAACAAACATACAAAAATCGTTATATTAGTATGGATGAAAAATACATGAATGTGTAAGATGCTTGATCGCATAACATAGCTTGCATAGTCAGGGCCTTTCGGAGGCAGATATTATCGAGCATTTTGCTAAATTCACTGAATGATAATAATTCAGTTGGGCTATACAGCTGATAAGAGGTACGGTATTGCAATGATTCATTGTTGATCGTCATTATACTTAGAAGTATCAGAAGCAAACATATCAGTAGATTAATTCATTCGTCCACTCTAATTTGATGAAATCCTTACCTTAGCTTGACGACTTCCACCATAATTTCATTGTCGCCGCGCTCGATTGTGTTGCGATCGAAAAGAGCGCGCTTCAGGGCATCGCTGAAGGTAGCCGTGAAGTCCCTGTACGCCTGGGTGTCGGTGTCTTGAAGTTCCGGTGTGAACGCTTCGTTATCAACCTTTAATTCGCCTTCTACCGTTCTGGGCACTGAAAATGTTTATAAATATCTTTAAATTTCGATGGACAAGTAGAAGTAAGCAATAGAAATTTATCAGTTATGCTTCTTCTTGTTGAAACTGTATAAAAGCGTACAATTTTGTTTAAATTAAATCCAAATGGAGCAAGCATATTGAAGTTATTTTATATTATGAAAATGTATGAAGTACTCAATGGATTGCTCTAATTTCACATATAGATCTCATAAATTTAGGGGTCGCAAATTGGAATGTAGTTAGCAATGATCCGGACCGAAATACTACTATTTGAAAACAATGAAATAAATAAGGTAAACACGCCGATCACTCCTTGTAGTCCTTGCGTGGATCTTGCGTGATCAGGTATGTCGTAAAGTGTAACCTACTCTTTCAGGTATTTTTTGTCCTAAAATGTATATGAATCAAAAATATTTCGTAATACTTACCATACATGGATGGGTCGTTAATATCATCCGCTGAAAAGTTTCTTGCTTCATCGCTCTGCGTTTCAGGTCCGAATTCACTATTCTCGTCTCCGTGGTCGTGATCGTGTGCAAGGCCGCCGAATGATCGCGCTGAGCTAACCGACGAGTTATATTGCTCGAGGGTCGTCGGAGAGTTGCTAAAAAGTATTCCAGCTGAAAATTACGAAAAAATGTGTTAGTAACATATAATAAATCGTTGAGAAGCCTCGAAAGAGAACAGGCAATCATTCAGTCGGTACAAACAAATAGAATAATAATTAACAGAAATAATAGAAACGTTTTTCCATTTGAAGTAAATGAAATGATATTTCATTTAATATCATTCCATTTACTTAATCACTGAAAAATCTACAGTGTGGTTTGCAGATTTGGCCACTACAGTACAATATTCATTTAATCACTGAAAAATCTACAGTGTGGTGTGCAGATTTGGCCATTACAGATTGAGGAGTTCGAAACTAGGCTTTTTAATTTCGAACTCATCAACCTCCCATCAGCATTGAATTCAATTACAAGGAAATCGATGGCCCACTTGTATAATAATTATTCTTGAATCTCAATCATAAAATTCAAAAGTAATTCATAAAGTTAGCTGTTACACAGAAATTTTAGATAGGCTCTCAGGACTGATCAGTCGTTCTAGGTAACAACTGTTTAATTGTAGGAAAAGAACAACATTGCGAAGAAATTGATTGGTATGATGGTAGTTTGTCACTGATTTGAACTGCATTCACAATTAAGACGGCAAACGGTTTTGAAAAATCTGATATCGGTATTGACATGAAAATGTAGACAACTAGAATCAACTACTCACTTGCAGCAAGCACGATGAGAGCCACTATGACGGCAGCCACCAGTGCCAGCAGTGTCCAACAAAGCGGCCTCTTGCAGCCGCCTTTCTCGCCCCTCTTGTCCGCTGTCACGTATAATTTCTCCCCTCTGGAATTAAAAAAAGTTATTAGTAAATATATAAGTATATGTAGGTATGGTACTTATATGTATCACTACATAGTATGAAACAAAGTAGCTTCCCACTGTCTGTCCCTATGTATGGTTAAATCTTTAAAACAACGTAACGGATTTTGATGTGGTTTTTTTAATAGATAGACTGGTTCAAGAGGAAGGTTTATATGTATAATTTACTGCCCCATATCAGTATCTACATTAGTACCCCTGCGAGGCCGGGACGGGTCGTATAATAAAAATCGGGAAGTTCAATATTGTGGTTATTGTTATAAAACCGATAGCCCCAGATTAGATAGATATCTAATAATACGGACTTGGTGTGGCGTTTGCAAAAATCCATTAAGGAATAGAAGCAGCCAAAATTTTGTGGTAGGACAAGCAGAACACATTCAGGAGAAGTTAGTTTAATTCTCAATGGTAAGGAAAACTACATTTTTCTAATTTTGAATGACATGAATTCTAGCGTTTCGACTATTAATAATTACCGATATTAAAGTGCAGCTGTTAAGAGTTTGGCATTCGATAAATACCACCCACACACCGCTACCAAATTTGAAGTCTTAAACATTCTATTGTCTATGCATCTCACATCTTTAAGAAGTTGTACGAAAATGCATCCTATTTCCGAACAGATAAAAGTGGATTCTTCAACAGGTTTTGTTGCATATTTCGGTTTCCTCTGAGTTCTGATACACCTATGTAAATAAGATGCATGGAATTATTTTGAAGGTCGTACAGGTTGACTCGTTAGCTCAGTAAATACCTACCCATTCTTAAAGGATTATATTTGAAGAACTTCTAAAGTTTAAAAACAAGGTAATTCATTGAATATGTAATGCTAATTTATTAATAATTATCACACGTCTTCTATACGGAAATGGAAGAATGTTTATATGAGCATTCCAAAAATTAAAAATTCAATGCATCTGTAACAAACAACGAACTATTTTGTAATTAA
The DNA here is from genome assembly GCA_947532085.1 of Elegia similella. Taxonomy (NCBI): domain Eukaryota; kingdom Metazoa; phylum Arthropoda; class Insecta; order Lepidoptera; family Pyralidae; genus Elegia; species Elegia similella. Next base: position 9,549,687 of record OX383927.1, read on the forward strand.
GAGCTGTGACAAATGATGTAAGTCGCCTAATGATCTAGCTTTCTGGACTGTTACACATTACACAAGTTACAGACGACTTGTGAGTCACAAGGATAGACCGCGGCTCTACATCGAGACACGTCGGTTATTATAATATCCATGCATCCAGGACCGCGAGGTGAGCGCCGAGGTCGATGCCCGCGCTTTGTTCCTCTGTTCCTGCGTCCCTTTCCCCGCGCGTGAACAATCGACTGTGTTATGGCATGTTATGGTCTTCAGGACTCTGACGTGAACCTTCACTTAGAACATGAGGAGCAAATTTTGTCACTTCCATGCTAAATAGTACGCGAATGTGAAAAGTGAAACTTGGTATCTATGTCTAATGCGTTAATATGTGCAAGTAATGCCAAAGTTACATGTTATTTGAAGATAACCCACGTAGACGACTTTGACTTATCATCAAAAACGTGATGGAATAAATTATCATGATTGAACCAACTTTACAGGTACATAAATATCCTAAAGCATCATCTTATAGTTCACCACAAGGAGCAGTTCTGGGCGCACTGGCATTTTATTTTTTGCTACAATGAAGTTTGCTATCTAACCATCTAGATTGTCGCGTCGCCAACAATGCTCTTAATTAGGTACATTTCGTAATGCATTATTTAATTCGTGAGTTTGTTCATTGTGGCAAGTTCCCTAGCGCCAATGTTGAAAACCACACGCTAATAAGTTTGAGCTATGACCCAGATTCACATTCGATCAGTGTATGGTTCATTGGGCAAGCGTGTTTGACTCTATTCATCATGAATGAGCTTAAGCCTAAATATCAGCGTGTCATACTGATGCAACTTGAAAACCAGTGTGACACTATTGTCATAAGCTGGTTGTTCTGTAGGGCCTATTATGTGGATGCCATCGGTTGCGTCATCACAGCTATTGAATGGCACATTAACTTGGTAATGATAGCGGTGTCGTCTCGGAGTCACGTCAAAAGCTTTATGGCGTTGATGTAATAAACGTTGTAAATAATAAATAAGGCGATATAAAACTGTTAAATTGATTATTGAATGTAATGGTTGTTTCTTATGACTGTGGTTTGAAAATATAGATTTGTTTTATACGAATATTGACATGGGACTATCTCATCGTGTTGCAATACTAAATCGATGCAAATGCACAACAAATGAGCTTAGGACTTGCAGGAGTTTAGAATGTTGTGTTCAAATGTTTTGTTTGCTTGTTTACAACTTTACAGCAAATAAACAGTTTCTTTCTTGTTAGCTGAGAATCGTAGTTCAACCACCGAGCTCTACACAATGCTCGTCCGTTAGGTACATACATCTTCTCACTGCACACTCGTTCCACAGTTACATATTTTAAGCGCGTGTTGGTTTGAACCGCGCCTTGTGGGGTCTTTGGGACGCGGAGGTTATGCGCTTCACAGACATGGCTCACGCGATTTAAAACTACGCTCAATTAATCATTGATGCATGTAAAATAACTGGCTGCATTGATTTTTAATTGAGTCTTTTTTTTTATTTGTAGGGTTGCGCACCTTAACCGTAAGATCGGAGCTATTACTAAGCTTTTGCTGTCCCGTCCGTCCATCTGTCTTAGGTAGAGACTTGAATTTTTCTAAGAATATGTATGTGTATCTGTTGCCGCTATAAGAACATCATTCATCATCATCATTTCGAGTAGGTAACATGGTCAATCGACCATACACACCCTGGTGTGGTGTCAGAGTTCTTCGGAACCGCCTTTCGGCCTCTGACGTGGTTCCTTTAACGACTACCAGATGGCAGCCGGGACCACCGGCTTTACGTGCCTTCCGAAGCACGGAATCATCTTTATTATCGGACAATCAGGTGATTCGAGCCTGCAATGTCCTAACCAAACTGGAAACAACTAAACAAAGTATGCTTCCGGTGGGAATCGAACCCACGACCCCCGGGTCAACAGGCAAACGCCTTAACCACTGGACCACGGAGGCTGTCAATAAGAATAATGTTGCCGATATAAAAACGAATAATAAAATTAAGTGCGGACTCCAGACAAAAAAACCTGTAAATGGAAGCGTCTTTTTGTAGTTAATTAAATTGTATGATGGTACAGAATCCTTCGAGTGCGATACCGACTTACATTAGTCCGTCTTTTATTTGATAAGTTTCTTATTGAAGTTCGATGATGCTGACTGTCAATATAAAAACAGAAAATCAGTAATTAAAAATACTCGTAACAAGGATGTTCTTCTGAGTAAAAATATTATAAATTACACGGAAAACATATTGACTTAATTTTTAACTCTAGTATTTTTTATTTATTTATTTAATTAAAAAAAATACTATTTATATATATATTATAATGATTCATGATTTAGATGTTGTATTGATGTTAATTAATCGTAAAAATACTTAGAACAATGATGTTGTCCTAAGTAAAAATATTAATTATAAATTACACGGAAAACACATTAATTTAATTTTTAACTCTAGTATTTTAAATTATTTAGGTACTTTTTTTCTGAGAATTTTAATTTCTATTTCATCTAATAATAATTCATGATTTGAATATTGTAGTGAAAATAAACTTAGATATAATTACCTATATTGGAATTAAACTCTTATTCTTACCTGACTACGGCGAAGCTAAAAGGAGAGTTATGATTTTGACCGTCTTCGACCGTCGACGTCATCATATTTCAAAATCCTACAGCATAAGAATTTTATATCATACAAAATGTACCTACATAACGCATAAGTGGTTGGGACTAAAAGTACCGCGTATTGTACTTATGTACCCGCTTCCCGCTACTTCGTTCGTGTGGGTTTCGGTTGTACCACACAGTCTACTTGGGCCCCGGGCTGACCTGCAGCTGGAGTGTGAGGAAGTAATCAGGAACACGCTTAGATTACAGCAACATCTACAGTTTCCGCAGTGCTCGCTCAATAATGGCGGGGGTATCGCTATGCGTAAAAAGTCGTGTGCAGCTACTAGCTACGGATACTTTAAAATAACAGCAATTTCAACCTTATACACGTGGCTTAAGGTTTATGATATTGTTAAATATATACGCCTCCCTAATCAGTGCAATCGATTTTCGTGATTGGCTGATCGTGCCTCTTTATTGCTTGTTACGCGCTCTTGCTTGATAGAACGTGACACATTTTCGTGCGTGCAGTCGGCTTTCATCGTTTTTTAAGACTTTACCATCTTAAAAGAAACACAAACAAATCTTTCCTCTGTATTAAAAGGTTTGATGGACCTTTATCCGTGACTTTAATCCGTATTTAATTGTTACTAGTAAAAGCTATGAAAGCGTTGTCATAATTGCTCACCTAAAGAGAAATAATGAAGCAAATGCTCCAAAAGAAATTCCAAAACGTATTGAAGCCTTGTGCACGGGCTGTAAAGCTGGTTTTGGGCATTATGTTAACTGCGGCATTACTATTTATTGTTTCGGCTCTCGGCGACACGTTTGTTTTGTCTCGCGCTCCTGAATATACATTAGTTTCCGAGAAAGAGAGTGCGGTGCAGAACTAACGATGTTATTTGTAACCTATTTGTAGTTATTTGAAACTTTCTGCCGGAATCGCCGTTGTGAAACGTGCATCCTTTCAAATTTTTGAAAGGATGGAAAATTGTTGTTGATTTCAGGTAATTGAGCTGAGTGGGGAGGATGCGCATGTGATATATTGATCGATTTTGGAAGGAACGTTGTGCAAACGCTTTTGAGTTTAGATTTCCAGTGATTACGAGCGTAATTGATGTTTATGAGCTTTGTTTTGCTTGTACTTCCTAAGTCGCGTCTTACGACCTCCATGGGAAGACTTGGAGTGGTCCTATTCTACTCTGCCGGAAACCACACGGCAAGACGGGTTACGGAGACTTCTCCAACCCGTCTGGCCAGCGAGGAGAGTGTAGGCCAAATCCTCTGTCTGCTCTGGCCAAGTGTGGCTCCGGTATTAGGTACAGAGAGTGTCATGCTCCTGCAGTGGAGACAAAAAAGACCTGATGATGATGATGACGAGCGTAATAGGTCCAGTTTGTTAAATTTTTGACAGATATTTTAAGTATGGAATTAGCTTGTTTTGTTTTTCCGGCTTACCAACGGCTTAACATGCCTTCCGAAGCACGGAGTAGCTTGAGATAGTTTGTACAGAGGTTGGTAGAAGTATAAAATTGGCTTGCTGTAGGTATCTAAACTAAAAGGTGCTACGTCCTGACGAGCTAAATTACACCGTATCGCTAACTACATTGAGTTGATATTTCTTTGTGAACACCTTAGCAGAGTGCGACTTCTGTACGTCTGTGGCATTGGGGCCGTTTATTTCCCCATTTGTTTCCACCTATGCAGGAGTGCGTTCGTGTCGTGACCGCAACCCGGTCGTCGGCCGTGAGTTTATGCAACGGTTGCATAATATTTTATTATAATACTGCGATGCGAACCATTTCCGGCCGCAGACGCGACGTGGGACACTCAACTTCGGTGAAAGCTCTCTTTTTAATTGTTTGTCTTCCAGGTTAAGAAGTAACGAGTGTCTTTTAAAATGTCGATTACGAACTCATTATTATTTCTTATAAAAAAGGGGCTGTATCGTGTTTTTGTTACAAAACGGTAGTTGGATAGGCCATATAAGATAAAAAACACACATACAAGAAAACAGAGCAGAAAGTTTATCTCAAGGGCAAATAACGTTTAAAATAAAAGTTTTTCGACTGTTTCTTGACCCTGCTCATGCATGAACTTGACCCTCGAAAATAATAACTTGATTATGTACTTACTCCATGTAATTATGTTTTGGCATACAAAGTTATTACTTCCGTATTGTGTTTATTTTCTGCACCAAACGTACATATACTTCTGCAATCTTATTTAATTACAATCCAATGTAAATTTATATGTAAGGTGATTAACCGCTAATAACAATCAAATTGTCCCTTATAGTATATACAAGGCCCATTTAAATTGAGTGCAAATATATAACGAGCTGGCGATCATAAGCAAGAAATGTGCTTTAGAAGCAAATTAAAAAAAAAAACTTGCTAGTTTTTGAGATATGTTGACTTGAAGAAGATATCTAAGTATATATTTAGCAAAGCAGACACAAACATATCCCTGTGTGTGTACATAAAAAAAAACACTTGCTTGGCGTAAATCTTTTTACTATTTCCTACTATGGATAATAAGTCATTGACGTCGACAATCAAAACAGCTGATTTATAGATTTTCATAAAAAGTAATTATTATGTATTTTGTGAAAAAACTAAAACAAAAAAAAAACTAGCTATCGTGTCGATTTCTTTAAATAAGTACAGCCCTTAAAATATTTGTGCTTATTTAAATGGACCTTATATATTGATTTAATTAGTTTTTGTGTAATCCTTACTAATATTATAAATGCGAAAGTGAGTTTGTTTGTTACGCTTTCACGCCGTAACTACTGAACCGATCATCATTAAATTTTGCATACAAGTTCTCTGGAGTGCGGAGAAGGACATAGGCTACCTTTTATCCGGGGATTTTTATTATATTTATACTATTCCCGGGGGATCGACATTGACGCGGGCGGAGCCGCGGGCGAAAGCTAGTAAATTATAATATAATCGACAATAATATTTTGAAATAAGTCCTACTTAGGCGAGTAGCTCGCACTGATTCATTATCTCTCCGTTGGTCTAGCTGTATCGCTTATCGTATCGGTATTGGGAGCACCTTACTCGTCTCGTTAAAATCATTTTAAAATCCCATTGCATGCTGAAGTTAAAGTATTTTTACTCTGACAACTTAATGGCGCCTAATTTTAGCGAGTTACTTACTTCCGATGGACACCAGCGTCGGAAGCACAAGAAGCCAAAGAAACTGAGCTCGCCAGCCCGCCTGCCAAGCGTAGCGAGTACGACACATGACACAAGGTACACAATATCGCTAATACGGTAAGCCCACTATAAGTATATATGGTTGCTAATATCAGGTTGTAGATTATCTATATCTTATACTAATATTATAAAGCTGAAGAGTTTGTTTGTTTGTTGGAACGTGCTAATCTCAAGAACTACTGGTTCAAATTGGAAAATTATTTTTGTGTTGGATAGTCCATGTATTGAGGAAGGCTTTAGGCTATAAAACATCTCGCTGAGACCAAAAGGAGCGAAGCATCAATAAAAAAAGTTTTGAAATCGGGGAAAAATTATTCATCTATACTAATAAATCATAATAAAAGAAATTGCCGCGGACGAAGTCGCGGGCTACAGCTAGTGTATAAGATATAATGAAGATACAGTTTGGAATGTTAGTCTCCGAAGTACTACAGCCACATGCATACATACATACATAGTAACACGTCTTTTTCCCTTGCAGGGTAGACAGGGCCTAGGTCTATAAGACCTGAAGGCCACGTTTAGTATGTTGGTGGGCATAGGTGAAAAACGGAATCAAAAGTTTTGATAGTGGTTTCAAAATACATGGCGGCTTTCGTATGATTGACTATTTTTATTAAAGTTATATAAAATCAAAATCAAAATGTTTATTCAGAAAATAGGCCTTTGCAGGCACATTTTCACGTCAAATCACATTTTAAAGGATCTAATTTAGTCATATTTATATTATTACTTAATGTGCAAAAGCTACAGACTACTAGCGTTTCGGAACCGACCACTGCAGAGAAGAAACGCCAAAAGAAACTCTTTTCAACAGTATTGGTCGCCTACTCGCCTGAAGGGCTTTTTTATTTTATCATCTATCTTTATCATTTTTCATCTAGTTTCTTCATTTATAATTTTTTTTTTCATTTTATGATTACAATTTTTATTATATAGGTACATTATTATTTTTTGGAACATATTATGTTAAAACGTAATGTATTTTGCAGTGACTATCAAAAGTTGTACAAATATTTTTCGCCCGAATCGACACTCTAAGTAGAAGAAGTGCCATAGTAATTCATTTCAGTGTATACCTACAGTTGATGTGATGACGAGGAAACGATTAACGCTTCAGTTATCAGTTTTCACATCCTTTAATTTATTGCAACATTGTTGAGTAGGATGAGGATAATTAATTAACAATCAATTAAAACATGTTATTTTTTGCAAAACGGAACAACACCAACAGGTAATTTTTAGGGAGCTGCACCTAAAGGATAAAAACCGGACTCTATTTCCGTCTCCCATGCCAGTCCGTCTGTCTGTCTGGCTATTGAACCGACCTACGTAGGGACTTGAAATATTTAGGTATACTTTTGGCCGGTATAATAACAAGTCAATTAAAAACGAACGGGGTCCCTTACAAGGAACGTTTTTTTTTTGTGTTATTTCTCGATTCTGTCAAAATTGTTATTTATTGTTGAGACGTCAAACCATAAATAGAATAACTATTAAGAAAAATTTTCATACAAGAAATGGTGTCGCTAACCTCATAAGAAAGGTCACATGGAAGCGGTTTCATGCGTCGTTATATACAACGTCCACAAACTACTAACTGCCTCTGTGGTCCAGTGGTTAAGGCGTTTGCCTGTAGACCCGGGGGTCGTGGGTTCGATTCCCACGGGAAGCATACTTTGTTTAGTTGTTTCCAGTTTGGTCTGGACATTGCAGGCGTGAATCACCCGATTGTCTGATAATAAAGATGAATCCGTGCTTTGGAAGGCATGTTAAGCCGTTGGTCCCGGCTGCCATCTGGTAGTCGTTAAAGGACACGTCTGAGGCCGAGAGGCGGTTCCGAAGAACTCTGACACCAGGGTGTGCAAGGTCGATTGACCGTGACACCTACACGAACTCTACACACATGAATGAATGAATTACGTCCACAAACAAGAAGAGTTGAATTTGTAGTTAGATATTGCACGGAACCCTTAGTGTGTACGACTCGCACTTGACCGGTTTTATTTAGAATTAGCTGTCGTTATTGTATCGTCGCTGAGTAGCGAAACTAAACCATTTGGCCTTAGAAAATAGTATAGACGTTTAATTCATACATCCCTGACCGTTTTCGGCTATGTAAGATATATAATTGAAAGTTTGTTAGTGTGCCCTGACATGGCTTTTGTATCCTTTTTTAGCTGAAAATAAATACATTTGATCAAAAATAGGCTAAGAAAGCAGTATCATAAATTTTTAAATTAATCTTTTCGCGATATAATAGTATCACGTCTTTTCTCTGGCGGGGTAGACAGAGCTCAGCCGGCGTAATTGCTAACTCAGTGTACAACAATTTGATAGTCACTTCAAAATACATTGCGGCTTTCTTATGACTGACTATTTTTATTTAAGATTTATAAAACGTAATGTATTTTGAAGTGACTATCAAATAGTTGTTCACTGAGTTATCAAATCGTTGTACACTGAGTTAGCAAATAGGCCGGTAGGTCTATAGGACTTCATGGCCAAATTTAGCATGTTGGAAGGGTGTGTAGGTGCAAAATGGAATCAAAATAGTGATGGGTTTCTGTACATATAATAACTACAGGTAAATTGATAGCAATACTCATAAAGTAATTCTGTATCTGACACAGGTAGGTCATAGTTGGCTCTTTATTGAAGGTATAAAATTTTAATTACTCACATTCAGTCCTTATACATACCTATAAAATATTTTAATAACGAATGGCAAGACATGGCATGGATAGGAGTGGGTGGAAAACAGAAAAGGAAGCTTTTGCCGCTGTATTGGGACATAAATAGACAAAAAACATACAATCCACCGCTACGTCATAAAATAGAATAATTATCTGGTTTCTCTCTCATCCGAGCGGGTTCTGGTCGTATTTGCAGCTGAAGCAACGTCCTTTTATAAGATACACGCTTTAGCCCGCAGCTTCGCTCGCGTCAACGTCGTTCCCTCGGGAACGGTTTTTTCCGGGATGAAAGGTAGCCTATGTCCTTCTCCGTGCAACAGAAAACTTGTATTCAAAATTTCATGATGGCCGGTTCAGTAGTTATGGCGTGAAACAAACAAACGAAGAAACTCACTTTCGCATTTATAATACACTAGCTTTCGCCCGCGGCTCCGCCCGCGTCAATGTCTATCCCTCGGGAATAGTACTTTTTCCCGGGATAAAAGCCTATGTCCTTCTTCGCACTCCAGAGAAATTGTATGCAAAATTTCATGATGATCGGTTCAGTAGTTACGGCGTGAAAGCGTAACAAACAAACAAATAAACAAACTCACTTTCGCATTTATAATATTAGTAAGGATAGTAAGGAAGTAAGGATAAGGGTCATGACGGTTTATACCACTAATGCTACAAAAATATTGGTAAACAGTCGGTCGCCTACCTGACACCAACCCTACGCTTTTGCAGAATGTGGTAAGTGATATTGTTATTTACTTGTTTCACACAACATCCGTAGGAAGAGCCGCACCTGGTCTAGAAAATTTTGGACCCGAGGCAAGACCTTGAAACTGGCGCCCCTGGTGTCGCAAATCGACAAATCGAAATTCATACTGTCCTGCATCCTCAGCATGACTACTGCTGCCCCTACTTTGGGTTGTTTGCCACCCCCCGCGTCTCTACCCCTGCCTATACATTACCTACATTGTGATTGTGCCGCCCCGTGAACTTGCCACCGGGGGCATGGGCCTCGGCTAGCGCCCTAGATCCGGGGATGAGAAAAAGCCGGAGTATTTTATGATAAAAGCAAAAGTCGAAATAAATTAAAAAAAAAGTGTCTCTCGCCGCAAATCAATATTCTAAGCTATGATTGCAAAGGAACTTGCATGGTTGCAATGCATTCTTCTAAATACCCACTTGACACGAAAAGGCGCTACTTCCATCGCATTAACATATTACTACATCCTTTCACCGGCGACATGATTATGACCTATTGCATGCATTATATCACCCACAGCCTGAGCTCGTTCATCAACTTGCGTAACCATAAGCACATCTTCGTACCCAAGTACGATTAACAAGTGACCCGTCTTGTAACTCTGGGTTTGTCTTCCTATCTAACTTACCTACGGTCATTTTCATAGGCTACTTGCTTGCGGCAAAGAAAAAATATTACGCGGAAATTTGGACTGCAGTGGTCTCATAAAGCAGGTTTTTTTAAACAGTAAGTAGTTCGTAATAGAGTAACTCAGGTTATCGATATAGATAGAACATAGATGGACTCAGAAAGAAGGGACACTATCTTTTGAGATAGGGATGTGAAACGATATCGACAAAAAAGGAGTTAATAGTGCGCGGTGTATTGACGATATACTATTTCTATTATACGTCGGCATTATAGATAAATAATCTTTTTAGATAATCAATTTTCTTATATGTTAAGAATAATACCTTCCATATTTAGCTAGACAATGCTCTATCATCGCCAAATAAGTGTTCCAATTAATGAATACACTAGACGTCATACCTCATCGAATTCTTATTGTGTGTGATCTAATCAATTTTACTAAAAAAGATGAATAGCTTGTTAATACCATCGTATTTTGTTTTAGCAACATCGCCTTAGGGTAAATTCAATATTTAAAATGCAGTATTGTATAATTTTTATGTGACCAGCCTTTTTAGATTGACACAATTGTGTACGGAAGAAAATTAGCATTATTGGAAATTTCATAAATCAATCTAATTTAATTTTCTTAAACCAATCTGTGAAGACGAGGAAGAAAATTTAAAGGCAAGTTGCAACGACTTCCAATGGGAGCGCCGCAAAACCTCATTTATCCCAAACCAACCTAGGAGAAAAGGAAAACATGGTCTGCTTCTCTTTTCGTGCAGATCCTAAAAGCCGATCGAGAGACTGGGCGAAAATCTGAGGAATCATACCTATTAGTAATGCGGCTTGCAACCCATCACCTTTATGATCCCAATTTTGACCTAAAATGTATGCATGTATGTGTGTAAATAACTACAGATAAAGATTGATGGGAGCAAGTAACAAATATCTCAGCAATGTTATTGATATATTCATTTCCATGATCCAATCTGTGATGACGAGAAAGAATGCCTGATGATAGGTTACGGCGACATTCCAATGGGAGCGTCGCAAAACCTCTAACAATCCGGAAATACGCGTTTTGAATTGCTAATAAGATTGAGATGGCGAGGGATGAGCTTCGCATGTTTTTGCTCTTCAATTGTTACTTAAGCAATTGTTTAAAGCTTCGCTATACCCTACATTTTCGCTTTTAACTTGAGCTTAACTTAGCTTTTTAATAGTTAAATTCTCTTAACTTTTTCAATTGTGTTTTTGTTGGTTTCAGTAGTAGTTTTCTGATAATTTCTTTATTCCTTACTAGATGCCCGCCTTTGCTTCGCATGGGTAGATATCATCTATAGCCTATGTTCATTAGGGATGGTTTGGAGTGTTATCCTTAACTGCCTGTCCCGTGGTTGCATCGAATGTATGGTATCGGGTACGCGCGTCCGGCCTCGCGAGCCGCTTCTTGCTTTTCCCCCATTCATCACAGTGAGTAGTATCCCCCCAATACCTTTCACTCCCTTCCCATATCCAACAAATTCCTATTCTTCTCCAGCTTTAAAATGCTTCTGATTGCCAGCAGCATCGGAAGCACAAGAAGCCAAAGAAGCTGCGCCCGCCACCCCGCCTGTCAAGCGTGGTGAGTAAGGCAATATCCTCCCATGGAACGAAGAATCCTTGGGAGAGGCCCAAGTCCAGCAGTGGACTTTTTGCTGTAATGATGATGATGATCAGGGATAATCTAGGATTCTAATGATAAAATAATTTTTCAAATCGGTCCAGTAGTTTCGGAGCCTATTCAATGCAGACAAACAAAAAAATCTTTCCCCGCTTTTCCCTTTATAATATTAGTGTAGAAGTGTAGACTTATGATCACTGCGAAGTTTTTCAATACTTCATACTTATCATCATCATCTCAGCCGCAAGAAGTCCACTGTTGGACATAGGCCTCCCCCAAGGATTTCCAATATGACCGGTTGGAAGCGGCTTGCATCCAGCGTCTTCCTGCGACCTTGGTTAGGTCGTCCGACCACCTGGTCGGTGGGTATCTATGCCGGTACGTGGTCGCCATTCGAGCACCTTTCTGCCCCATCGGCCATCGGTTCTTCGCGGTATGTGCTTTTTTCATACTTATATACAATACTAACTCAATGTCTGATGGGGTCTTTGTGAATGTTTCATGTAAATTACGTCTTCTAATTAAATAGGCACTTATTTGCCTTGAGTTTCATAAGACCACGTAGGACCGTAGTCTGCCGTGGCTGGCCTGGCAAATTATGTTTTAACAGCAGTCTGTTAAAACAAATGATGAATGATGATATTTTAATGACAGTTAATTGCTACGTAATGTTGGTATTCTTAGGTCATTATCTAATAAAAATATATTTTAATTAAAAACCCTAACGAACGACCGTTTGCCAAAGTATTACTAAATGATTACTAGATAATATATGTACTGCATAGACGAAAGTCTATAATCATTGTGTGTCTATAATCAAAGCTCAAGGTCGCTCAAAGAGCTATGGAGAGGGCTATGCTCGATGTTCCTTTGCGAAATCGAATCAGTAACGAGGAGAATCGTAGAAGAACGAAGGTTACTGACATAGCTTAGCGGAATATCTCATTGAAGTGGCAGTAGGCGCACACAGCGCGTAGAACCGATGGCCGATGGGGCAGAAAGGTTCTTGAATGACGACCACGTACCGGCAAGCGCAGCGTTGGACACCCACAGACCAGGTGGATGACCTGACTAAGGTCGCAGAAAGACTGGTCGCTGGATGCAGGCCGCTTCTAACCGGTCGTATTGGAAATCCTTGGAAAGCCTATGTCCAGCAGTGGACTTATTATAAATGACATAATGATAATTATGTACTGCATAATGTACGCTTATATACATACACTTATCAAGAAATGAACTTTCCTACAGACAGAATTACGAAATAAAGAATAAGTTTTTCATAATTTTTCCAATCCTTAGACAATTAATTAATGCAATATAGAAAATAAGACAGCGTTTTTTGCAAAATATAAAAAAAAATACGACAGCTTTGCCTAAAAATGTATAGCCTTCGTTACTCGAGGAGATGTGAATTATAACTATAACCCTTGCATCCAAATCTGCTCAGGCATTAGAGTTATGGTGGAATAAAGAAACTCATACATAGATGAATGAAATTTTTTAGGTCTTTATGTATAAAAGGAGTTGGTATATTCTGGTTTTTTTGCTCCCAGTTAGAAAATGACAATTACAAAAGTTTACGTTTTTCAAAAATAAGACAATTAATTAATGCAATATAACAGGTGTAATAAAAATGGAAATAGATGTAATTTGTAAACATTAAGCAAGTAGATGTGCTGTGTACTGCAATAGCTCGATGCATAAATCTTAATTGCCTGTGCAATATTTGAGATGCCGCAAACGCTGTGTGCCAAAGCGCGAGTTATTTAGACGGTTGTGTAAGAAAGACGGTGAACGTAAGTACCCAATGGGTGCAAATGAAAAAAAAAAAGCGCTTTTATCATTCAAATATAGTTATATATTTAAAAGAAATAATGCTATACTTAGCCTGAAACTCTGTGAGATAAAAAGAGTTAGAATTTGATAAAGCATTGCATTTAATATAAGTACCTAACGGATTGTATTTCCCCGACAGCAGTGGATGAGGCGAAGCAGTTCTAACGTGATAGGTCACTAGACCATCTTAGTTGCAATATTGTGGAACCATCTTAATGTAGCTTAAAAATCATGATTCATCGATTATTTATAATGCTTATAATATTTTAAAATCATATTTGTCTCTGTTTATATCTACTTTAAGTTTAGAAAAACACAAAGATTCTTCTTCTTATCGTGTCGACTCGGGCGAATTAAATTTGTGTTGACCAAAACTCTGCCACTGAGACAGCAAAGATAAACTTATTCATATATTATAAACATATAATATATGTTCTTTGTACACAAAGATTGAACCATCATTATACAACGTAATTTTGAACTCCCTAGCTATATTAAAATCTGGGAATCAGAATCCCTAATGGAACACAGAGATGCAAGAAAAAAAGGTAAAAAACGAAAAAGAAAATTAGGTTTCCCATACAAAGTCGCCGATCAGCTGGTCGAATTTCTATGAAAGGTTAAATTATTTTTTTTCGTTTTTTTCCTTTTTTCCTTCAATTCTGTATTCCATTAGGGATTCTGATTCCCAGATTTCAATATAGCTATGGGGTTCAATATCACGCTATATATGCCTACTGAAATACTTTATTATTCACTATACCTATATATCTGTACATCACAAGATATGTATGTTATCAAATTAAAGAAAGACCAAATAATTAGTATGTACTTCGTAAACTAACATATTTTCTTCGTATCTCTTGTACTCGTACCTTGTTAAAGAGGATATACAGAGTCAACGAGAAGAAATTGGCGTTAGGGGTGATAACATTATTTTTGGTGTAAATATACATCCATAGTATCACGTCTTTTCCCTTGTGGGGTAGACAGAGCCTAGATCTACAAGAACTTATGGCTACATTTAACATGTTGCAGTGCGTGAAGACGGAAAACGGAGTCAAATAGTTATGGGTTGCTAGTCGCGTTGCCTATTGACATAATTCCGCAGATTTTAGCCCAAATTTTTAATGTAAATAATAGCTTTCATCTATACTACTTAATATTATAAAGCTGAAGAGTTTGTTTATTTGTTTGTTTGAGCGCGCTAATCTCAGGAACTACTGGTCCAAATTGAAAAAATATTTTCGTGTGGATAGTCCATTTATTGAGGAAGGCTTTAGGCTATAAAACATCACGCTGTTACCAAAAGGAGCGAAGCATCAATAAAAAACGGGGAAAATTATTCCTCTCTAGCTGTTGCACGCGACTTCGTCCGCGGCAATTCCTTTCATTATGATTAATTAGTTTTTTTTATTAGAATAGATGAATAATTTTCCTCCGTTTTTAAAACATTTTTTACTGATGCTTCTCTCGTATTGGTCGCAGCGTGATGTTTTATAGCCTAAAACCTTCCTCAGTAAATGGACTATCCAACACAAAAAGATTTTTCAATTTGAACCAGTAGTTCCTGAGATTAGCCCATTCAAACAAACAAACAAACTCTTCAGCTTTATAATATTACTGAAGATACTATTAAAAAAACTAACAGAAATTGCCGCAGACGAAGTCGCGGGCAACAGCTAGTCTTATTATAAATGTACTGCAATTCTCAAATGTTGTACACGATAGATAAAAATAAGTACAAATCAACACATACCGTTGTATGTAATTCATAAAACGTGCCAACATTAGGGCACAATGAGGCGTTTTTGCACGTCTAATGACCGTACACATAATACTGCAACGCGAAGTGTTACGATCGTTTTCGCCCAGATTCAAACGGCAGATGCTATCAGACGGTGTACCGTTTCGATATCGGTACCTACAAAAAACAGTGAAATGGTCCACGAAAATCAACCATTGATTATTTTGATCGTACTGCCAAATAGGTGCACAGTTTTGCGGTAGTCACATTAGATTTTCAATTACAGATTTACTAGCTGTCGCTTGCGATTCCGCTCACGTTAATGTCAACCCCGCGGGGACAGTATTTTCTTCCCGGAAAATAGGTAGTCTATATGTTAATCCAGGTAATATCTGTGTGTAAACCTTCGTCAAAATCCGTTCAGCCATTTTGGAGTAAAAGAGTATCAAACATCCATGCGTCTATACATCCATACATCTATACATCCATACATCCATACATCCATACATCCATACATCCATACATCCATACATCCATACATCCATACATCCATACATCCATACATCCATACATCCATACATCCATACATCCATACATCCATACATCCATACATCCATACATCCATACATCCATACATCCATACATCTATACATCCATACATCTATAAATCCATACATCTATACATCAACACATCTATACATCCATACATACTGGCAAACTTTGGCGTTTATAATATTAGTAAGGAAGGAGTAAGGCCGGCAACGCCCATGTGCAGTTGTCCATGGGCAGTGGTGGTTACCCGCGTGCCCTTTTGCCGTCTTATATCATTAAAAGAATGTAAGCCACCTATAGCTGTGTCAGACGCTATAAGGCAGCTTGGAAAATCTGACACCAGTGTAAAACAAACAAGCAGATAATATATCCATCATAATTTGTGATGATGTTCTCTGTATCTGCTGTGAATTTACAAGACAAAAACATTATATTACTTTTGTTTATCGCCAATAATAAAATCTTATTTATATAACAACTCTCAGTTCACATAAGTCCAGACTTTTCGGCCGTGTGAATATACAGTATAAAGGAAGACAACAATGATGATCACATCAAATGTGCACGTAATTGGCCTCTTATTCAAAATGCCATCAATTTATTCCTTGTTATCAAAT
Source organism: Elegia similella (assembly GCA_947532085.1). Lineage (NCBI taxonomy): Eukaryota > Metazoa > Arthropoda > Insecta > Lepidoptera > Pyralidae > Elegia > Elegia similella. Next base: position 9,566,032 of record OX383927.1, read on the forward strand.
CATGTTTTATTTGAAACCATTGAAACACAATTTATACTCGTAAAAACATAGACATCAAGAATTCTCTTCCATTTTCCTTTTCCATTGCTTCCATGTTTGTCTGGGAGAAAAGAAAATACGTAGAATGTGCCAGCTCTTCTCTTCCCGCGCAGATTGTAAAAGTCGATCGAGGGAATGGGCGAAAAGTGCGGAATCATGTCAATAGGCGATGCGGCTAGCAACCCATCACTATTTGGATTCCGTTTTTATCTACACGTCCTCCAACAAGCGAAATGTGGCCATAAAGTCTAATAGCCCTAGGCTTTGTGTACCCCGCATGGGAAAAAGACGTGATAGTATGTATCAATAATTTTTGTATTTACAAATTAGCTGTATTTCTTTATATCTGGTCCATAATATTTAATTTAAGATACAACCAAATGGCAAATGGATAAAAAAATAGATCGTCTTTGTCATTCGTCATGGTTTCGGTTCGTTTCAAATATTTCCGCTTCAATAATGCTTTAATTATTCATTAATAGACCCCCAAGCTACCCGCTAATTGGTGTCCTTGGGGCCTTTAAACTTGAGTTCAGTTTTGTTCTAAATTGGCGTCACACGTTCTGCATGACCACGCGGGAACAAGGAAACAAAGCCAGTTCATTTTTTGGCTGTAGTGCGAAACAATGTCAAAAAGTGATCGACGCAAAAGAAACGCTAAAAGTTCTTCGACCTTACTTAGAATTCGCTTTATTTTAAGTAAAAATCGGAAGCCAGCTAATTTAAGGAAAAAATAAGTTCTCCTGAATAGCACTTTGAGAATTTGCATTACTAGCCCAGTGTTACTGATGTTAGATCAAAGTCTCTAAAGATGATTTTTTACATAAGTTTCTAACTTAATATGATTCAATTTTAATTCATTCGGAGGTCATTTTATTCATCTATACGTACTCACCAAATCTTCAAAGAGTTGCTATCATTAATCTTATGACGTGACCTAACAAATTATCTATTTAATGGATTTTTTTTTTTATTAAATCTTACCTCATATATTTCCTGTGTTCGTTCACCGGAACGAAATATTCGTCGTAAGGGTTCGAACTGCTCATGTCCAGTTCAACTGCATCCTTCTTCTTGGCACTGCCATTTTTGGGAGTCAAGTTTATCAGCTCGAGATTTACTGCTTCTAAGGCTTTCGTGTCCCCATTGGGTTCTTTAGTGTGTCCATTTTGTTGGGGGCCGTTGGATGTGAAGGAGTCGTTGTGGTTCTGGTCAGATTCATCGTGCTGGTAGGCCCGGTTGTCGAAGGCTGTGGGGGAGGGCGGGGAGGGGGGCCTGTGCTGCGGCCGAGATGACTCCCGCGGCGATGCCGATCTGCTGTTGCTATCCATTATTGGAGCGGACTGACATCTGTAAATAAAAAAGTTCTTATTAAGTGAAATTCTTTACGCTTTGATTTTTTTAGGCACACAGTCATTATGTTCATTATTGCGAATTGCTTTATTTAATCAACTGATTTATTGTGAATATCAAATGTCTGTTGAAATGAAATTGAGATTATAATTTCGTGCATGAATTATTGTTTGATGGTTGTTTCATACTCATATCATATATGTCTTTCAAGATTCATTTAAGAGCCCGAATAATGCTCGGGTAATGCTCAATAGTATTAGGATATTAATTCATACAACCATATAAGTACGCTACTTTCGAACTATCGAATGAGTTGATATAGGTACCTACAAATGCTTTTTCAAGTCAGAATTTGGCTTAGACGTTTGCAATCACGAAGTGTATTTGTTAGACTCTGTGCAAAATGAGATAAGCTGTAGAATATGGAGACGTTGCGGTTGCTCTCGTTAAACTGCATATCTAATGTTTTTTAACCCTATTGGATATAATGTTGAACAAAAAGTACAAGAAAACAACGCCGCACTTCAAGAGATTTAGCATACAATCCGTATCGGGTTGGCTAAATTGTCTAAATCTGTCTTTAAAATTTTGGAGCTAAAATAGAATGGTTTCGCTTCAGCACAAATAAAAAGTCATGAAATGAATCCGTCTCACCGGTATTACGTTGACAAAATGGTTTGCTATTGATAGATAGATCTTTGTTTTTAAACACTATTGTTGTCACTTCTCTCTGACGCCAAATTATGCAGTTTACTGAATGAAGTGGCAAACAAAATATTTACAATAGTTTACATATGTAGAGATTGTCTTAGTTAAAACAAAACGCCACTCGACTCATTACTAATATTTCTATGTGAGAGGATAATACCTATTGCAATGTTTGTTTGAATGTATGCGGTAATTTTATTGTGGACTCGGATTAGTAAGCAAACTAAAATGACAAATAGTCGAGTCATTAATTTATTAATTTCATTGTATAAGATAGCACGTGCTTGTCTCACTTTTACCTTATTAATGCACAAGTAGGTCGATTGGTCTACGAGTTTGGAAATTTAATGACATTTTTAGTCATTGTACTTATAGTATATTGTACAGTCATTAGTCTTTTGCAAACGTGGTCATTATTGTAGTATTATAAGAAAATGCTTTTTCGAGCATGTGGTATCACTGTGTATTTATTAACTATCAATTACATAAAACTTAACACAAATATGCCCTAATAGCAAAAGTATGGTGTTAGACGTCTTCTTGTTTGTTTATTGTGTGTGTTTTGCTCGTTTGCCGTCCTATATCATATATAGGACAGCAAACGAGCAAGCGAGTCACCTGATGGTAAGCGATCAGCGCTGCCCATAGACTACTGCAACACCTGGGTGTAACAAGAGCGTTGCCGGCCTTTCAAGGAGTTGGGGAAAGGACATGGGGGAGGAAATAGGGGAAAGATGGGTTTCCGGGTCTCTCACTCACCGAACGAAGCATAGAAGCGGTAAAGCTTTCTCAAACGTCGTCATTTTCTGTAAGAGTGTGGTAATTCCCCGGACGAGCCGGCGCATTCATGCTACTAGCAAAAATGAATTTTGTCGGTAGCGTGGCTCTACCACAGCTAAAATGTGTGTTAGAGGCTAACACTGGCATCATAACATATTGAATAATATGGCTGTAGTATTAGCTACTACTATCAGAAAATAAACATATCCCAAAATTATGAAACTATATTATAAGAGCAGCAGAGCGTTCTTTTCTATCAATCACAAAATATGCAAAGTAAATTTTCTAACCCAGTACGTCAGTAAACAAAACAGTACCTACGTAATACATATTAGCGTAGGGCCTGCAATGTCTATTAGCAAATACGTAAATCAAAGCGGGTTTCCTAATAAGGTACCTACGTACTAATTAAGACAAAACATGCATTCCAAGGCGTAATTCGGAACAAGCGAGCCAGTGGAGACGTTGCAACATTCCGAAGAATCCTCGTCGGGAACGGGTAACCACTAACCATCAAAGGTTAACGTGTCAACATAGTAAAACATAACTCGCACATTATCGCCGCTTTGTTTTGAATAACAAATTGACAATGTGATGTTGCAAATAACGCAGTCGTGAATCATTGTTGATGGATGCTTGTGCGCAGGCATTCAAGAGAAGATAGTTTTTTAGAAAACAGAGTTGGATTTTCTTATTAGCGACAACGTGAGATATATGAAAGTGCGTACAAATTTTGAGCCATGAATTCAAATCTAGACACATACATACAAGTAGCAGAGTCACACACTATATAAATAGAGGATTCGTGGATTTATAAGAACAATTTTGTTCCACTCCTTTATCCCACTTTTTGTGGGATCGGGGTGTTAGAATTTTTACTTCCTTCTATCTTTAGTTAACCTTCATTATGCTCATATCTCTGTCACACACTCCATGCACCTTTTCTATAGCATCCTTCTAGTTCTGCTTCCGTTAAACATCATATTCAACACTTATTAGTTACATTACTCTTCTTCTTGTATTATGCTATTAAATTGCTATACTATTGTTGCTATACAAGAAATAAAAAAAGTGCAAATTAAATCTCTACAGCATAAAACACACAACTTAGGTATATCGTGAATTCGTGACTATGCTTTCTACCTGAGGTGGAGAAATTTATCTACGAATAGAGAACAGCAAATACAAATTTCATTTTAGTAGTAAATGTATTACAAATATATTTTAACAAATAATGGTGCCCGTATTGATATCTATCTTTGCCTAAACTTAAAATAACATTATCCTACTAACATTATAAATGTGAAATTTTGTATTGATATTAAGAAGTTAATCCTTCACGAAAACACTACTAGATAGATATTGATGAAAATTTACAAGGTTATGTACTATTTGTAACTAATTGAAAGTACGTTTTTGAGCCATGTCAGCTAATGGTTCAAAAAGGTACTTTCAATAAATTTTCAATTTACTTTTGTTTATATTCACTCAACAATAACGTTTAATGTTTTTCATTTACATTAAGGTGACATCAGAATGACAAGAAATTCGTGTCCCAACACACATCAACGAGATTATAAAACGTAAAGAAACACAAACTGACCCTTGGGTCATTCTTTGTCACACATGCGTATTTCATAAGCTGACCGGCGAGTAAGAGGCGGCTCACCTTGTTAACGGCACTTCAGTATTGGGATTAAGGACAGACCGCCGTGAAAACTAGTATATTAATACAATTATACTGCTTTCGGAAGTTTTTGACCTCTGCCAATGCGCATTTAAATCAATATCCGTCAATACAAAGAATTTAGCATTGGGGTACATATCACGCGAAGTTGGGTTTTTATCAAACATATTTAAATAAGTGCGTAACTGAAATTCAAAATACAAACGTGCGAACAATTGTGGTTCAAAATATCGTAGTTATCATAAACTGTTGTTCCACAGATTGCTTCTGCGATGAATGAACCAAGCACTTATTGTGTATTTATTATATTTGGTAGATATCTCTTTTATTGAACACAGACATTAGATTTGTAATCATTGTGAAAAGTTGTTGCTCTATAATTCGTAATCTCTACAGACAAGATTGACTAGGAAAGACTTTTAGAAATAATTAAAGTCTCATAATATTCAAGAGCTGGCTCTTCTCAGTGTATGGAAAAAACGCACACAATAACAATTATTTGGCAGGAAATAATGGAGTGGTTCGCGATTGCAATCTCTATTTTACACACTAGTGGACAATTCAATAGTGTTCAACTGTTCAGGTTGCTTTACGATGTTTTCCTTTACCGGAAGTGGTCGATGAAAATTACCGTACTGTAGTCGGATTGGTCTACTAACTCAAAGTACTGTTCGGGCTTGGCGAGTTTGAAGCCGGGACCTTTCGGTTATAAGTGGCACGTTTAGTACACTAAGCCATTGCCGCTTCAAGTCCATGTATATTTTTTTACAAGATTAAGATATTGTTGAAAAGAGTTCCATTTGGCGTTTTCTCTCTGCAGTGGTGTGTTCCGAAACGCTAGTAACATTAGTTTTAAACAATAAGTAGTACCTAAACTAAATATAAGTAAATCAGAATTATCTTAAATGTGAATTGACGTGAAAAAGTGTTTGAGAAGAAAATGCCTATAAATATTTTATTGCTGTGTGAGCATGAAATGTGAATCAAATATATTCATAAAGGTATTCTAGTTTAATTCAATAAGGGAGTTAGACGAAGATACTGGTTAGTAGCCAGCTATTTTTTACTTGATTAAATGTGCTACATCAGTAATTAATTTAATTAATTTAGTGGATTAGGAAGTTTAAGCCTTTGAAAGTAAAGTAATAAATGTGAAAAATCACAGGTAATCTCACCTTATAGCTCTAGTATCTATATAATTTTGTCCAGAGTCTAATACCAAAGATCTTGTATAGTAATAGCGCGCGTGCGCCGATCTTGGAGTCCGAGGTTTTTTCTTGTACCTCTGGACCTTAACAAAATTACCCCCACCAGGCATCTTGACAGCTCACTCACATCTTACCGGTAAATTTCGAAAAAGGAATACATTTCTTTTTAAAAAGAATACAGAATATTACAGAATCAGCCAGTGCGTCCGACGTCCACGTTGGCCAGCGATTCGAATCACTTTCATGACAAAGAAAACAATTGGTAAACAATAATATTATTGACACACGCATCAGGTACACAGGATGTCCGTTTGGTGCATATCAATATTCCTAAATGACGCGAATGTAAAGCTGTAATAGCGAATTTTAACATAAACATTTCATTAAATATAAATTAAATTACGAATGTTCAGCGGAAAATTCTGAAAATTATATTTTATTCTTTAATAAGGTCGAGTTTCTATAAAAAATATTTTTTAATTATAGTTCATAGGTATGTAATCACGCGGTATATAACGACGTGTCTAAATTAATACCTAAGTAACAGGACAATATTGAGACAACAGCATTTCTTATTGCTCATTATGATACATGTTATTCCGATACAGAAAAGCGAATCATTGTATTAATATGTGAAATAAACTATGGGGATAGTGTATTCTTGTGTTTAGTGTATTCTTGTGGGATAGTGTCGATGTGGTCTTATGCAAGTAATTAAAATGTGGTAAAAGCTAATACTTGGAAGCCTGTCATAAACTAGGTACATCATTTATTACAAGAGAAAATAATAATGACCAGCGAAATGAAGACGAGTAGATAAACTAGTGGAAGGGTGAGCGAAGTAATTGATCTCCGTGGGTCTTACGCCTATCATCAATCATTGATGAAGTTTGAGCGATTGAATTTCTTCTGTAATCATTGGAGACACTGAGCTTAGAATACACTGAGGAAAATTTGACGTTTCCCCGTAATACTTCAAATTAATCTGTTAATTTAATAATTTATCTGAGGTTTTACAAGACAATTTTAAAATTATGATTAGTTTTCTTTTGATGATACATATTTTGATTGGCAGTGGATTTCAGGAATACCTGATTTTAATAGGAATAATTTTTGAACTTATATTTTCCTATTATATAGTGCTTTTTTTATCTATGAAATAAATAAATGCCGGTAAATGAAAGACGACCTTACCTTATGCCTCGATAATAAATTAGTTAATTCATATCTCAATTTTGTGTAGTGTAAAAAACATCATCCTGTGAACTCTATTTTATGAATGACTTCACTTAGAAGGAATATCAGTGTACGTGCATCCAATGTACGGTGTTTTCCACGGATGCAGACACAAAATAACATTTTTTTTTTATATGTATATATTCATAGTGTGTCGTAGGCGCAGGATGCAAAGCCTTCTTTTGTAAAGACTTTATGCGTGTAATTTTTTGTGAGATGTATTTTGTAAAAAAAAAAACAAATATTTGTGCAGGCTACAAACGCATAAAAACCGGCCATTTTCCGTTCCGTCCTATTATATATAATAAGTTTAAAAGTATTAAAAATATTTTTATTATATGTTGTAACTAATATTATATGCTATTTGCAATTTTTCCTTGATTTGTGCTAAATAAGATTTTGATTTCACGGGAAGTACCCTGTTAAAAATCTGCGGCGTAAACGGCTGTATCTTTTGATTGCGATGGCTTTGAAGTTAAATTTTTTCACAGCAGAAGATTTGAGTATTTTATATGAATTTCAGCTTGATACCTCCACGAGTTCCTGAGAAAAAGACAGAGAGACGGACAACAAAATGACCCTATAAGGGGTCTGTTTTTTCTTTTTGTGGTACGAAACCCTAAAAAGGACGAAATGATACAGCAATCAGAAGTAGTGCGTTTTTTGACAGATTGTTGCTTATTTATAATAAAATCTCTAAAATGGGCTCATAGGCTCTACATTAAATTTTATTATCTACAATATTCCATTAGGGATTCAGATTCCGAGATTGAAATTTAGCGTAAAGGTAAAAATCACACGGTAATTATAAATATAAGGAGAAATGGTTTTATAATTTCTTACAAGACTAGTTTTTTTAACAAACTGTTTTTTATATATTCTATATGCCATTGCTGTCTAATAATTGCCTTAGGCAATCGCCTGCCACGATTCATTTATGAGTCACTATCTCACTCCGTTGGAAAAATATTATAAACGTTATAACAACGTTAACAAGTTTTGAATTAAATATACTAGTGGTTTCTTCGAGAACAGTAGACCTCGCGAGCCCTTACAACCAACATCCACATTTGCCCTCCAGTGCTCTAAAATATATCTGTTACTGATAGACTAATTGACTAAATGATGATTTCCTTCAGTTAATATTTCCCAATCCCCGCTGCTCTTATTTTGGTACCAGAGGAAACGGAAATTTAAACCTACATTCCCTTTACCAGAAGACCCGACCAGACCCTTTTTTAAGAGGAAACACTAAGCTTGAGAGAATTGAAAAATAGATATTTATAATATCTATTGCCGTCGCGCCGCGTGCCCAAACAAACCCCACAGAGTGCGATAGAGATAACTGCAGCTCGGCCGGAAAATACTTACAAAAATTACACAAAATTAACGCTTCGTAGTCTGATTTCTTCTCCAAAACTTAACCGATTTAATTCCTTTTTACATTAAATTTTAAAATAAGCTATGGCTGTGTTTCTGCGTTTCTTTTTCTAATATAATTGCCCAAATTTGTTTTCTTGATGTTTGAACACAACGGAAATTCGCAACACACACAAAATTTTAACATACGGATTTTTTTTGTAAAAAATCATTACTCTATTGGTACTATCCGGCGAGGAATCAGGGGACTACTCTTGTATGGAAACACGGCCCTTGAGCACCATGTTTAGTATGATTTTTTTTACACATTAACTAAGTTGGAGTGATCCTCTTCAAGATCGGAAATATCGGAATAGCGAACTTGGCATAGGTGAATAGGAGGCAAAGTTTAAGTACCCGGTTTCATAGCTGTTATGTTACCAAGTGGTCAAAATTTTAATAGGACGCTAATTTTCAACTATTATGGCAGACAAACATGCGAACTTTACGTTAAGAAGTGGCCGGCATCTATAAGCCCCGGGTTCAAGTCACAGGATAGCATGTGAATCTTTTTTTATTTATTTTTAATTTTTATTTCCGGATTCTAAGTTTATTCAGTGTTTTCAATCATAAAAATAGTTCGCAGTATCATGCTTTAAGCCAAAAAATATTTTTCATATTTCGATATATGTTCCTTAGGGAAAGTTGTTCAATTTCACTCTTTCTCCCACTTCACGTACTTCAACTTCTTTCATAAATATACAGAAAATCGATTTCAGACAACTTTTGGGCAAATTGCCGACTATAAACACGTTCAAGTTTATCGTATAAAAAAGTTGTTCAGACAAAAAAGTTGCGTCTTAATGCGAATAACAAAAAAGTCTAGCGACATTTTTGATTTTTTATCCAAATAGCTGTGCTATGAGTTTTTTTAAGCTTAGGAACCCCATATCCGCCATTTTTTAAAATTTCGAAATACTGGCACGACTAAAAAATTCTATATAATTACCGAACCTGTTTACAAAATTTCATGAGAATCGGTTGAGAAATGCGACCTGTAGGCGAGAACAGACAGACAGACAGACAGACAGACAGACAGACAGACAGACGGAAAAAGAATTTTGGGCCAGTCGAAACTGAGACGCTTCGCTCGCTTCGCTCGCTCGGTCAATAATAATTTAATTTGCAGAAGACACGCGAAGTAGGTATTATCGTAGATAAAACAAGAACTATAATATTTGAAGATTTCTATGGCACCGGGGCATCGCAAGTCCCTTTGAATCGCAGGATCCTGGGTTCAGTTCCAGACCTGCCCGCCTATTTGCTAACTCAGTGACCAACGTTTTGATAGTCACTTCAAAATACACTGCGGCTTTCGTATGATTGACAATTTTTATTTGAGATATATAAAACGTAATGTACTTTGAAATGGCTATCAAAACGTTGTACACTGAGTTAGCAAATAGGCCGGCTGGTCATGATGAAAAATGATAGTTTGAAAGTTTGGGTCTTGGATGTTTATCTTTAAATATAGAATGTATGCAGTTTTATCTGTTAGATAGTCATTAATACAACAGTATGCGTTTTTAAGTAATTGAATTTTAACAGCAGTCTTAAACTTAACTAATGGCAGAGCCAATATTTCTGCAGATAAAAATCCCGTTATCACATCACTATTAGTCTGTGGTACCGTTTAACTTTAAAATACCGACCGTACCACCAGGGGTATGGCCAGGGGTACGGTGGGTCTGTAGTGAAAATATTGTATCGTTGAATTAGTATCCCACGAAACAAGTTTATAACTTATTATGGAGCTAGACACAGCTAGGCTATATATATATATATAAATATATTTATTTATATCATAACATTAACATCAGTTTCGTAACAGACAAATCGTAAACGTGTCTGGCTGCAACTCATGTCGCATGCCGTAGAAAGTGCAAGGGATTTGCATTCAGTTCAACTGGTTTGTTGATAGAGTCGTCTGACTTCCTGGTTAATGATATATTAGACTAGTTAAGCTTCAAACAAGATTCAACCTTCGATTTCTATTGTTTCTATAAGATTCTACACCATGCTGGAGAGGGAGGAAAGAAATAAATCCGGCCAATAGCTAAAAGTATTTAAATACAAAAGATACAAACTTAATAACCTCTCTGTATGACTCTCTCTACTACAGGAGCCATACTTACCCAGAGTAGACAGAGGACTTGGCCTACACTCTCCACGCTGGCCAGACGGGTTGGAGAGGTCTCATTGATGTTTTTGAGATTTGTTTTTCTACTCTTACATGCTGGTCTGGGAGAAAAGAAAAAACGTAGAATGTACCACCTTTTTCTCGTTCCGCACAGATCGTAAAAGCTGATCGAGGGATTAGGCAAAAATCTGAAATATCATGTTAGTAGACGGTGCAGCTAGCAACCATAACTATTATGATACCGTTTTCCACCTTTAAATCAGTTAAAATAATGTACAGATTTGTTTTATTTGAATTTCATGGAACGAAATTTTATTTAAATCTAGATTTAGAATTAACGATCTATCGCAATACCTGAACAAATAGTATTCAAGGCTTTGAAAGATTTAATTGAGAGATTGCCTTTTCATCTAATTGGTTAAGGCCTAATAGCTTACAAATCGTTATTAATAAACCGGTCAAAGCGCGAGTAGGAATGCGCGCGAATGGTTCCGTACCACCATACAATATTTCACCACATACCTCGTTTTTTCATTGGGCCTCCTTTCATTTTTAATTTATTCTATTTTTATTATTTGTTATCAAAGAGGCAACATACACATAATGTGAAATAATTAAACTGTTACGGTTGAAGACATACAGCCTTGTGACAGGCAGATAGATGGAAGGATAGTGGAGGCTTAATAATAGGGTCCCGTTTTCCCTATTGGGAACGAAGCCCTAAAATGCTGGCTTTACAGGATTTTAGGGCTTCGTGCACAATAGGGAGTCTACCCACATGATTACGCAAAAATATTTTATTGAGAAAATTCCAAATCCTTACTTAATATTATAAATGCGAAAGTGAGTTTGTTTGTTGGTTTGTTAAGCTTTCTCGCCGTAACTACTGAACCGATCATCATGAAATTTTGCATACAGATTCTCTGGAGTGCGGAGAAGGACATAGGCTACCTTTTATCCCGGGAAAAAGTACTATTCCCGAGCGATCGACATTGACGCGGGCGGAGCCGCGGGCAAAAGCTAGTAATATTATAAATTCGAAAACGAGTTTGTTTGTTACGATTTCACTATCTACTGAATCGATCCTCATGAAATTTTGTACACCAACAGGTGTCTGGGGTACGGAAAGACATAGGGTACAATGTATCCCGGGAAATCCTCATAGTGGACACACGTGCCTATGCGATGGTTGCTGCTGCTGCCGTCGTCGATACTGCCGCCACAGCTGCAGCTACCACCGCTAACATCGACTCACTACGACAGAGACATCGTAAGAGGAGGAAGCAGCACAAACCAAGAGATAGGAACCAGAGCAACGTGGTTTGCAGTGTAGCTCCTTCGGATCATAAGGAGGGAGCAGTAGATGAAGAGGGCTTCATAAAAGTGGAGCGAAAAAGGAAGAGGCCCCCTACCCGTAATCAGTGCGGAACTGCACTGACAGGTTATAATCATCTGCTGCGTCCTGCCATTCCGACGACGCAGTTGTATGTGTCCCGGCTCTTCCACTCCACTAAGGTAGAGGAAGTGATGGAGTATGTTCGCGTGAAGACCAACATCACGCTGAGGGCTGTCAAGCTGGAGTCGCGCCACAACGTAAACTTCGCGTCGTTTGTGGTGCGAGTCCCGACGGAGAACCTGGCAACCTTCATGGAAGCGAACTTCTGGCCGAAGGGTGTTCTGTATCGCCGTTTTCGCGGCACGATACCCGACACCCCGATGACGCGCAGCACGTCGCAGACTCAACGTGACCAATAGTTTTAAGATTTTTATATTATTATATATTTTTAGGTTAAGGTATTTATTCATATGGGCCATAATTGTTTATTTTATGTAAACTTTTATATTGTTGCCTGAGACAAATAAATAAATAAATAAAAAAAAAAATAGTACTGCTCCCGAAGGATCGACATTGACGCGGTAGGAGCCGCGGTAGAAAGCTAGTATATTTATAAAATAAATAAATATATACGGACAAATCACACAGATTGAGTTAGCCCCAAAGTAAGTTCGAGACTTGTGTTATGGCATACTATCTCAACGATACTATATTTTATAACAAATACATATATTAAAGATAAACATCCAAGACCCAGGTCATCTGAAAAAGAACATTTTCTATCTTGACTTTAACTGTACCTCTACCATGAGTTTTGTCAAACTACACTCGCTAGCGACTGTAGTAAATAATTTATATGGAATTTGAACAGCGCCCCTAGCGGATAGTCAATGAACTAAAAATACTTACCATGAGTCGCATAGTAAACGTAAAGTTAACTACTATAGTGACATTTACGCAAGTTCACGATACACACTATAGATAACGGACAGTTAACTACAGTTTCGGTACCATGAGTTACATTTTTGACAGTTGCTATCGTAATTTACGTTAACTACAGTAGTTACGGGAGTCACTAAACATTTTCAACGTGAGATTGAAATAGTCTTGTTGAATTTTAATTATTTTGTTCGTATTTCTTTATTTTAAAGACATTTTGATAATATAATGTACATGACAGTGGTTTTCGGCCCATAAAGATCACTGTCTCTTCCAATGGATGGCGGACAAGACGACGAATGTGAAAATTTTGTGGAGACCCAAAGAAAGTGGATGTAGTCAAGCGGAATTCCATAAAACTGTGTCAAACATTTTACAGTATGAATAATGTACTTGCTGTCTAAAAACGGGCTCTAGGATGAAGCATTACAACAGACGATGCAAGCAAATGTAAAACACGAGTGATGGTGTATGAAGGTTCATTGTCAAACACCATAAGTGCCCGCGATATTGTACATGGCGGTGGTCTTCGGCCTACAATGATCACTCTGTCTCTTCCAATGGATAGCGTACCTTACCTACAAAACGTGCTTAGGACTAAAATAACATTTTGTGAAAACCCATGGGAAGTGGTGGAGTCGGGCAGACAGAGAACAGTGATATAAACTTTGTCAAAGCATTTTACTGTATGAATAATGTACATGCTATCTTGTCAAGCCGACTTCAGGATCCGAAGCACGAAGCACAAAATAAATTGTGAATGTTGAGTACAGCGGTAGAGGCCAAAAGTGCCCTTTACATTTCTTTGTACACTCATAAGTGAACACAAGTACCTCCCTATATATAGATATTTTAAAAATGGTGAGGCTTTTTGTAGACAGGACAGGCGTTTATTATATTATGCCCTACAACATGCGTTGATTTGCTGAACATGTCCTTTGATTATCTAAGTCTGACTCTCATTTGAATGTGTTCCAAATTGCATCCTCAGCATAGGTGCCTCAGAGCCCAAAGTCTTGTTTTTCGGCTGTGTAAGATATGTAAGAGTGAATACGATAAAGATATTTGATTTAAATAAATAAAAAGCTATTTTATTAAAGTGTTTTATTTATTAGTAAGAAATAATATTCACTACTCAAACATCATACCTATATTGTTCACTTTTTTCAAATTTGTATGCCTTCGGTTCAGCCTTTAGAGAAGGGCCACTAACTCTTTTGCTCGACGGTGTGTTGGTGGTTGGTATTTACAGACAGTATGACTGCCTGTAAAATAACTGTGAGATAAGGCGAGCTTTGTCACTAAACTTTGTGACACCTACACATGGAGATGATTCTCTATATATCATGCCCAACATGTATGTGTTCATGATACATAGAATCACCTCATGATGGACATGTATATCCATCACTTCTTTTGCATCACTACAGGCTGCGTATGTCATCTCTCTTTCTCTCATCTGAATGCTTTCCCAGTTGCATCCTCTGCTGAGATTATTCGGAGCCTGAATTCTGTTTTTTGGTTGTGTCCGAGATGTGAGTGAATGGAATTGGGAAGATCAGGTAAGATACAAATACTATTTGTTATTGTATCAAATGAAAGGCTTACATATTAATAAGTAGTTATATTTTCTTTATTTCATAAGAAGTAATATTCACTGTTCAATAATAAATTGTTTGCTCATTTTCAACTTTATATGCCTTCCATACATTTTTTGAAGAAGTCCAGCCAGTCTTTGTCTTGTTATTGACGTAGTTTCCTTGGTTTCTGGTTATCCCCATTTGTTTTTAATTTTTCTTTAATTTTATTGCATTTCTTACAGCCTGCAGCTTGCTCAATTCGCCATGTCTGAAATATAAGTAATACATAGTTAAAATATATATGCGAATCTTGCAGGGCTAAACTTACGTCTACTGGGGATACAAAAATCATGACAAGTTAACAGTTACATTTTGTTTACAGTTTACATTTTGTTCACAATAGATACATACGGCACAGCTGTAACATTACTGGCGATCTTACAATATATGTAGGCTTTAAATCCAAGTATCATACATCACAAATAATAATTTAAAAATAGTAATCTTACCTTGAAAAACATGATGGATAGGACCAACAAATCCCTTGACTTGTTATCAATACTATTAGGTTTATTACACACGAGGACTCGTTTAGTGTAGGGAATTTCTACTATATGTAAGTTTCTTTTTACTTCAAGAAATGTCCATAGGACACGGCACGACAGAAAAACACCGAAAATTATTCATATTTCAACAACACAAAACAAACAAAATATTTTTTTCTTTCACGACTAAGAAATACTGCAAAAATATGAATACAAGTAAAGCGCCAATTAGACCATCCAGAATTTAGTATCCGGAATTCAGTCAACGGATAGTCAACGGACAGTTTAATCGCATTCAGGATGGTCAATCCGTTTTCAGGACAGAATGGCTTCCGACGTCCTTATCGGAATCATAGGTGAAACCATCCGGAATTTAGGATCGCCGCATGAGAGGGACGCCGCTATACGTTAGAAACGATACGAGAATATCTCCAATCGCATCGCACGTATAGCGGCGTCCCTCTCACGCATTCAGGATGGCCAACGGATGGCTCTCTCAGGACGCGGAGTCTCCGTTCAGGACACGTTCCGGACGGTGTAATCAGGAGCTCCGACGACTGAATTTCTTGTCCTTATCGGATGCTGAATTCCGGATCCTTAATTCAGGATGGTATAATAGGCGCTTAACACGTTACGAAATACATAGTAACAATAACTTTTCAATTTTACCGTATTATACTATGGAAGTGACAGATAACTTTTTAAAAATGTAATATATGCATTGCTAGGCAGGTTTTTGGCATAATCGAAGAGTGTGAAGTGAGTAACAAATCATTGCTTACTACACTATTATTCGTCTAGACGCTAACGAAGATAGTTACGTTCAATTGAACTCATGGTAGGTATTTGACGCAAAAGATAAAGTATGCGTGTTCACTGTTACTATTGTAGTTACGTTTTGATAGTTTACTATCCAAACTCATGGTAGAGGTACTGGAATCGAACCCTCGTGTCGCAGGCTGGCGTGTTAACCACTGCGCCACGGAGCTCGCCAAATTTATGATCGGAAAACTAATTAGATGGGTTCTGAAGATATTCCTCATCTGAGACTTTTCACGGTTGTATCCTCAACGTTGTGCGTCGGAGCCCGGGGTCCGCTACAATGACAGAATTCATACTGTAACATGATTTGGCAAAGTTTTTACGACCGGCCGCCTTCATGACGCCAACTTTCATTGGGAGGCAAGCTAATCGCATGATGTACAACTATTTGCACGCTCTAGGTATCGAACCCAGACCCCCGAGTAGTAAAATGGAGATTTTACCATTGCACCACGGATCGGAGGCCGTCAATTTTTAAGCAATGATTGCATCTATTATACATTTATTTGAAAACATACAGCGTATAACTTAACAAACGACCTTATCGTGAAGGGGTGACTCAACCCGCCAAAATGAACAACTTTTCCTATATGACCAATAATGAAAACTGAAAAAAAATTACAATTTCATACAAAAGTGTTCGGCCGGCCCGGCAAATAGTATGAAAATGTAAAAAAATGAGTTTCCAGCATTGATCCCACTGGAAAAGTTGTTCATTTTGACTGGCTGAGTCACCACTTCACGGAAACGTTATTGGTTATGTTACACAAAGTCATAATATCATACTAGTTGTCCCGGCAAACTTCGTTTCCCTATAAGATAAACACTTTCTTCTTTTTTACTTCTATCTTTTTAGTTGCACCATATCACAGATAGTTACGAAGTTTGATCATAATCGGTTCAGTAGTTTCAGATTTTATCCCGAACATGCATCGTGACACGAGATTTTTATATATTTAGATAGATAATATAATAGATTCAGGTGTTACTTTGAGGTACTTTAAGATAATTTTCATTGCGTGCTTAAGATAAATAAATATACTGGATCTGTTGTATACTCTTTTTTTTTATTTCGAAGAAATCTATCTATCCCAATATTCAATGATTTTTTTTGCTACATTATTCTACATTAATGGTCAATCTATACTAATATTATAAAGCTGAAGAGTTTGTTTGTTTGTTTGAACGCGCTAATCTCAGGAACTACTGATTCAAATTGGGAAATTATTTTTGTGTTGGATAGTGCATTTATTGAGGAAGGTTTTAGGCTATAAAACATCACGCTGCAACGAATAGGAGCAAAGCAACAATAATTTTTTTTTTGAAAACGGGGAAATATTATTCATCTATACTAATTAATCATAATAACAGAAATTGCCGCGGACGAAGTCGCGGGCAACAGCTAGTACAGAATATAATTGCATTTGGTGGACAATTATTTAGTAACTTTTATTACATGGTATTTACAGTTACAAAAAGTTATACTACTTGTCTGTAATAGTTATAATACCTGCAAAGAGAAGTTGAAATATAATTTGGCAATTCTCACAGAAATTCACTTCCGCGATTATATTTCGCAATTAAACACTGAGAATACATTTGTATGTCCGCTAAATTTAACGTAAATGCCCACTAATGTTTGTTATAACTCATTTCGTGGTAATGACCGTGGTAAGTGGTCATGTCGGGTCACTGACAGACAAATAACGTCCATCATCTAAAACTTAGAAATGTGTGATCTTGCCGAAATTATGACCAGGCGTATGTGGGCGTCAGATTAGACTTTGTTTTGCTTCTTGAATCACAAATCATTTTTGTTTAGACATATGTGTTTTATAACTTTGGTGATCTTCATACTAATGAAAAAAGTCATATCTTAATATGATACAATCATATCTTTTAATAAAACAAAGTCGGGTTTGTTCAAACACTTTTAACTTATAGCATATTATAATTATAACCCGGACCCCGGCTTCGTACATATAAAACTTCCTCTTGATCACTCTATCAATTACAAAAAACCGCATCAAAATCCGTTGCGTAGTTTTAAAGATCTTAGCATACATAGGGGCAGATAGCGGGAAGCGACTTTGTTTTTTACTATGTAAGTGTCCAAATTCTGTGAATTGAGTTAATAAAACAAGCCAGATCTTATGACCCTATAAATATCTATACAGGAATTTGCTGTCCCGCTGTAAGTATTAATACCTGCCTGATATAATTAAATATACTGCATTTTGACTAGCTCCGTAGCGCAGCGGTCAACACGCCTGCCTGCGACACGGAGTGACCGGGTTCGATCCCCGGCCAGGTCAAGATGGAAAATGATCTTTTTCAGATTGGCCTGGGTCTTGGATGTGTATCTATATATGTATTTGTTATAAAATATAGTATCGTTGAGTTAGTATCCCATAACACAAGTCTCGAACTTACCTTGGGGCTAGCTCAATCTGTGTGATTTGTCCGTATATATTTATTTATTATTTATTTATAATTAACCGACCAATGCAGAGAAGAAACGCTGAAAGAAACTCTTATCAACAGTCGGCGGTGGTCGGATACTCGTAGGGCTTTATATAATTATTTATATTTTCTTCTTTCTTTTATGTGAAATGCATACAATTAAATTATATACTTACATGGTTTCATTGGAACATTGTGTATACGAAAGCGCTCGAATGTGCAATGATACTACTTTTTTTTAAATTTATTTATTTCCATACAATAGTGAGTCTTACAGGCTTATCCTAATGCAACTATACTATGGCTTATTTATAATACGAGGTACATTTAGTATTGCCTCTTTTGTGAATTTTCCCAACGAAACATTAAATATATCGATATCCTGGCTTAGAGCATTAAGTAAACTCAAGGCACAGAAGCAAATTTATATAAGTTAGTGGGTGAAGACGGCCTCTCAAACAAGGCAGGTGCACGCCTTCTAAACACATATTCATCCGGCACTGACAGTGACATTATTTGAGCATTACTATTTAAACCGACAAAAACTTTAAAAATGTACTTTATTGCCAGGTTTCTTCTTATACAGAGTAGCCTCAAAGAAGCCGTCTGGAATAACCAGTTCATCAGTTTACGCGTGGATCAGTCATCGTTGAGCTCAACCATATTAAAGAGAATTAAACGACATACAAAGCCGCCACCTGTTTAAAAATTTGAGTGAACAAGACTATTTTGCGCTCAAAGAAATCGTGAAAAATAATCGCATCTGGCGTGGCTTAACGACTCAATCTTCTAATGATGTTGGTTGGAACTGAGAGCTTACTATTCCTTTTGAAGCACGCAGGAGCTCGAGATATTTAACTCATCAATCGCGAGAAATGCAGACACAATTGATTATCTATTGTTATGCGGCCCGGTCGGGCCGCTTGGTGGCTGAGAGGTGCTAGTTTTTGTAGACACCATGTGAAACACGCCCGGTGTTATGGGCCTATTTACACGAGGCTAGTAAGCCAGTACTAATAAGCCAGTCGATTTATGTGGTGAAAATAGACGCATTAAGCTAAAGCAGTAAATGACCAACCAACAGGAATTTGGATTGTCTTACTGGCTTCGTGTAAAAGGCCCAACAGGACGTCGCTGGATCACCGAGTTCCTATATTTTAAACGACTGCTCAAAAACGGAGCGTTATATATTTGGAGTTCATGTATGACGTATGAATGTAAGTGTGGGTTTCTTTATTCCACTATATCGTCTAAATGACTCAACGGATTTGGATGTACCTACGAAGTAGTTACATCTGAATTCTTACACCCTCCCGAGTGCCATGGGCTATAATTTTTTAGGTAGGACAAACGTTTTTATTTTTATTTTTAAATAATTTGTAACTTGTAGTAAACAGAGTGATTGTGGATTGTAAACCACATTGAATACTTTCAATCATGCACGGCCGGCTTTGTTCGGATGCATTTGTTCATTTTGTTCTGTTGCAGTGAAAGGCAGACATCAGAGGTCAGTCTAACACTAGTTCCTCATTTTTACGCTTTTTGCGACGCGGATATAGAAAGAAATATACTCTGTATTGTGCACCTTTATATACTTTAGTGACTAAACGCCTTCAAAGAGATGGTTAATTGAGTAATAAAACAACATGGAAGAGCAATCAAATATGTACATTTTACCTAGTCCTTACCTAGTCATTACCTAGTCTGGCATCTCTTTACATTCACTTTATACTCGCGTAACAAACTATCTATATAAAATGACTATCTAAAATAGGAGTCATTCAGCATGTGATTCCTTCATTTTACCTGGACAGATTTGGATGTATGACATCGTTAGTATCCCGCGTGACATTGGCTATTTTTCGGCAGGTCAGTCCTGTTTATTTTATTCTTAAAAACCTGATATATTTAAAATTGTAAATATGATAAAGGGTTTGGTGTTCATAATTTATCATTATCATTTCAAATGTAAGAAGCCTGCTGCTGGATAAATGGCTCTACCAAGGATTCTTAGTTCCAAAGGAGGATATTGCCATCATCATCATCATCATCATCATCATATCAGCCGCAAGAAGTCCACTGCTGGACATAGGCCTATCCCAATGATTTCCAAAATGACCGGTTGGAAGCGGCCTGCATCCAGCGTTTCCCAGCGACCTTGCACAGGTCGTCCGACCGATATTGCCATACTCACCATGATTGACAGTAGGGCTGACGATCAGAGGTTTCTTAAGTTTTGTGTGCTTCCAACGTCGCTGCCCATCGGAAGCATTAACTAGCTGGGAAAGGATAGGAATTTGTTGGATTTGTCAAGGGCATTAAGGTATTGGGATACTCTTACTGACATGAATGGGGGAAAAGCAAGTAGCAGCTCGGGGGGCCGGGTGCGCGTATCCGATGCCATACCTGCTACCACCGGCAAAACACCCCTCAACGTATGGTGTTACGTAACAGAAATTGTGGGTAATCTTCCACAATTAGCACTTGACTATTCATCAAATATTTACTTCATTGCCTCAAAAAACCGATGACATTCGCTATGTCCGGGTTCGATCAAAATACACCTATGACATCATTGGCTAGGTCTCAACGCATGGTATGACTTTTCCATGCAACATTTCATCGCTATATTCGAGTGAAGTAATCAAAGAACTATAAATATAATTGAAGTAATATAGAACAATAGACTCAATTGTTTGAAAGCATTCTTTCAATTTTAAAAGTAAAGCAATTTTCAAAATATTCAATTTATAATATTACAATTTACAATATATATAATATTTAATTTTAAAAATATTATTTTTGTAATCAATTACCTAAACACCTTTGTGTTTAGGTAATTGATTACAAAAATAATATTAATACATACATCCAAGTATCCTGGCTTTTTCAAAAGAACTGGTTTTTTAAACGAACAGCCTGAAAGTTAGTCAAAAAAGTCACTAAATTTGTGTGATTAAAAACAAAACAAAATAATAATTGAAAACTCGTCATAAACTTTTGTTTTTTTATTTTTATTGCAATGTATAAGAGTAATCTATTCTGAGTTCTAGAAATGATAAAAAAAATCATTACGCTATCTTTGATAATGATAAATTATTATTCATAGCTCATCCAGTAATAAAAATGCTAATACATCATTCCCATCAGGTAAACCCTGGTAAATCCGATCAAGGTAAAACGCCGCGTATTTCCCCATTTCCCTATCAAAGTCACACGGTTGAAAAATCCTTTGAGTATCGATGATCGGAATGACAATCAGTTGTGGTCAGCTGACGTTGTTGTAGCAATCTTACCTGATCTTCTTGAATCACAAACAGGTTGGCCGCTGACGGATTTTACTCATGGCTCTGCCTTGGCTCGAGGATAGCAGGATGTCATCAATGAAACTGGTTTGGAATGCATAAATACGACATTTTACTATGTTATGCGCAGGACAACAACAAATGTCGTTCGTTTATACTGATGCGCAATTAATACGGTTTATTTTATTCTTTATAGCTTTCGCCCGCGGCTCCACCCGCGTCAATGTCGGTCCCTCGGGAACAATACATTTTCCCGGGATAAAATGTACCCCATGTCCTTCTCCGTACCCCAGATCAAAATTTCATGATGATCGGTTCAGTAGTTACAACGTGAAAGCGTAACAACTAAACAAACTCACTTCCGCATTTATAATATTAGTTAGGATTTAATTGCGTACCCAAGTTTGACCCCTATCTAGCCTGATGAGAAGCTACGATGAGGTATGTGGTGGTATACGTAACCTCAAATAATGCTTATACACTCTTGCTTAATTTGGACGTATCGGGAAACAGCGACGCGGGGAGGGTATTCCATTCCTTAGCCTTCGCATTAATGCCTGAGGGCAACATGAGTCGAATCTAAAGGTACGATGAGCAGGAATATCTACCACATACGGATAAAAATGGAATCCTTGGCTACGCTGCATTATTCAATGGTATAGTATTTAAACGCCCATTAAATACTGTAAGATTTATTCTTGTAATTACTTTTAATTTAATTCTGATTAAACTTAACGACTATTGATTTTATTTCTCTATTAATTTATTTCTTTAATGTTTAATTGATTGACTAATAGTCTTGTTTGGAGTTGTCGTGTGGTATCCAAATGCTTAAATCGTCCGTCTGTCGTGCTTTCCTTTTAAGGCGCTATAGGTAAGCATTTGAATTACCCAACTTAATATATCTATTATAAGTTGATAACGGATGTTTTATGGAACTATTCCTTATCATATTTCAGTAATAATTTATAATAAGTTAAAAATAATTTAGTGTTTGTCGGGTATAAGAAATGGAACATATTTTTTAAATATATTTTTTTCTTTGATATTCAAAATCCTTATCCTTATCCTCACTAATATTATAAATACGAAAGTGAGTTTGTTTGTTACGCTTTCACGCCGTAACTACTGAACCGATTATCATGATTTTGCATACTAGTTCTCTGGAGTACGGAGAAGGACATAGGCAACCTTTTATCTCGGGAAAAAGTACTATTCCCGGGGGATCGACATTGACGCGGGCGGAGCCGCAGGCGAAAGCTAGTAATTAATAACGAACTTATCGACTTTTTTCATTTTGCTTAATAGTCACTCCTTTTGTTTAAACTAAATTTAAGTAGCAATAATACCTTGACCAGCGTCACGTAAATGCTATAAAGCTTTGGTAATTCTCTTTGGAGCATATTCAATCGCCATCAGATTGTGAGTCGCGTACTACCAAGGCCACGGGGAGCGCGTTAGCATCTGCTCCTACCCTACCACTATACATACAAATGACTATAAGTGACTGAAGCTTAGGCTATAGTCATAAGCGAACTAACACTTTTTCTACTGTTTGTACCATTTATAAACATGGAACGAGTTGCGGAATGAAATTTTTATTAATTTTGATTTTCTGCTATTCCCGTCCCAAATGGGCCGTAGGCATGTGAGACGAGTTGCGAAATCGCTCGAATTATCGAATACGCTGAAAATATAAATTACTAATATTACAAATAAATATATGTGACATTGCTTATGCTGAAATCTAGCACAAAGTAGTTGTTAGTTTCAGAATTGTAAAGGATATTATTAAATTACAGTATTAAAAAATTTCAAATCATTACTCATCGGACAGAAAATATACCCATCCAGGGTATATTTTCTGTCCGATGAGTAATGGGTTACTCTGAGGGTTAACTTCAAATTAAAAAAAAAAAACGTTTATATTAAATAATAGGTTTCTTTAAAATGACAATTAATTTCAAAGAAACCTATATTAAATAGGTTTCTTTGAAATTAATTGTCATATTTGACTTTTCAACAATTATTGACGTCAAAAGCTCATTTCAAAGTTTAATGCCGCTGCCAAAGCGGAGTGCAGAAGAAGCGGCAACAAACTACAAGCGCATTTTCTTAAAATGACGTCACCTCACAATTTTTGGAAACTTAGAAACTAAGTATGTGGACTGAGTATACATTGGTTAATTTAAATGTCATGTTCAAATAAAGAGTACTAGTGGCTCGCCGCAGTTTCGCACGGCAGGTAATTATAGGTTTTTATTCAATCTTTAAAAACAATCTTTATTAAAGGAGCTCAATAAAAATCAAATAAATATATACGGACCAATCACACAGATTGAGCTAGCCCCAAAGTAAGTTCGAGACTTGTGTTATGGGATACTAACTCTACGATACTATATTTTATAACAAATACATAATATAGATAAACATCCAAGACCTAGGCCAATCTGAAAAAGATCATTTCCATCTTGACCTGACCGGGGATCGAACCCGGGCACCGGCATTATTCTTCTATGGCATATGTTATTAAGTGAAATAGTTTTGGAGCCTATTCAACGCAAACAAACAAACAATCAAATCTTTCCCCTTCATAACATTAGTGTAGATTTATCCATTGGAATATACACCACGTAGAAAGAATTCTCTAAAAATTCCTCATTGATGAAAAGATGGTGCTAGATGAAGAGGTTCATATCACATAAAACTACACTAAAGAATTCTGCAGTTTTATGACTTTCATGTCTGAGGTTGACTTGAGTTGAAGAAGCATAGGTTTTTAAGCTTTCGAAAACATCTTTTAATCGTATCCTGCTTTCAACTTAAAGTACTATTTTATTACCTGCACAAGAAATTCTTTTTAGATCGAAGTTCTTTATGTTTCACGAGAAAGCATTAAGTAACCATTCTATAGCCAGCACGTAATAAGAATTCGAATAACATTTGAAATTTCTAATTTTTATGGCCAATATAGATGTTATTTGCTGCGATGGCTTAGGTTATCACTCGTAGACGTGAGACTTGAGATCAATAGTTTCAATCACAATAATTTTAGTCAGTTTTTTTAGAAATCGATGTACGCTTGCTGATCGAACGAAAAAGTGTCACGTTCCCTGTCTAAGAGCGCGGAACAAGCGATAGAGAGGCACGATCGGCCTAAGCATTCGGCTTGTGACGAATCTATTTCTCTTTTATCGTTGTAAAAGTTGTTGTCACGTAAAATTCTCATCAATAAACCGACTTTACAGGCAACTATGTTTTTTTAAATTGTATAAAGCTACCCAAAGTATCTCTTTTTGAACTTCATATTTGTATTTGTTATATTTTGTTTAATTTATGCAAAATCGAAATACTACTAGTTACTATACTATACTATAGAAATAGTACTAGCGTTTCGGAACGACCACTGGTGAGAAGAATACGCCGAAAGAAACTCAATCCAGACTTGTGCTATGTGCCTATGACCCTTACCGTAGTCAGAGATGCAGAGCGTGCGCGTTGGAGTCACTGTTCGATATTAGGTAATTCCGATCGTGTCGGAGTTGCGCCACGCTCCGGAATCTGCATACAATCGCATCGCTATGTTAGTTCCAGTTCCAACCCAATGCACATGATGGATTTCAACTGTAACTCTGTAGTTTTGGTCCTCTAATAAAACTTGATTTTTTAATATAATCTTATTGAATTAAGAAATAAAATATGGTGAAAAAATTCCAAGCGGGCGGGATTTGAACCTGCGACCTTAAGTCTATGTAGGAATTTTTTCACCATATCTTATTTCTTAATTTAATAAGAGTATATCAAAAATAGCATTGTGAATGCAAAATATGTATAAACACTTAAAAATATTGATTTTTTAACTTATTATCTTATACTAGCTGTTACCCGCGACTTCGTCCGCGGCAATTTCTGTTATTATGATTAACTAGCTTTCGCCCGCGGCTCCGCACGCGTCAATGTCGATCCCTCGGGAATAGTACTTTTTCCCGAGATAAAAGGTAGCCTATGTCCTTCTCCGTAATCCAGAGAACTTGTATGCAAAATTTCATGATGATCAGTTCAGTAGTTACGGCGTGAAAGCGTAACAAACAAACAAACAAACTCACTTTCGCATTTATAATATTAGTAAGGATTAGTATAGATGAATATTTTTTTTCCCGTTTTCAAAACATTTTTTATTGATGCTTCGCTCCTATTGGTTGCAGCGTGATGTTTTATAGCCTAAAGCCTTCCTCAATATTTATTACTCATTCACCCTGTATCTACTGTACCGATCATCATGAAATTTAGCATACACGTTGTCTGGGATACGGAGAAAGAAGCCTATAAGCCGAGCTGCGGTTGAAAACTAGTTTTTTTTATAGGAGCTGCAGCTGTGGTGTCAACCACTGCACCGCAAATAACGTCGCTTCATTATTTAATTAAATAACTCAATTGGTTTATTTCAGTACCTGCTCTTGAGACTGATGACTATGTAATTTTAATATAACGCGTTGATGTCTTTTATAGACAATGTTTTATTTATGAATGCTACGATGAAATTAACTAATATTATTTATTTTAAAAGAAAAAGTTCATTGTCTGAATAAGATTAGATACATTTTTACTATGCGTAATGATACTAAATAACATTTCATTAACAATATACATACATAGTATCACGTCTTTTTCCCTTGCGGGGTAGACAGAGCCTAGGCCTATAAGACCTGAAGGCCACGTTTAGCATGTTGGTGGAAAACGGATCAAAATAGTGATGGGTTGCTAGCCGCATCGCCTATTAACATGATTCCTTAGATTTTACCCATTCCCTCGATCGGCTTTTATGATCTGCGCGGTAAGCGAAGCAGCTGGTACATTCTACGTTTTTTCTTTTCTCCCAGACCAGCATGAGGAAGAGATTAACAATATAAGTATTAAAAATTCAACGCATCATCAAACAAGGTGTAATTACAACTCCTTTTTTGAACCTATTGCTGACGTGCGATTTTTTTATGACCATCCCATGGGATTATAATCATTCTTGGGTTACCTGTAAGATAGATTCTAGGGCCTGAAATATCCAAAAATCATGATTTCGTTTTTTATTTTGATATGAAGGAAATTAGACAAATAAAAATACACACATTGACATTTATTATTAGCAAAATTGGGAGAAATACTTTATATATATATTTGGTACATGCTACTAAATGCGCATTAAAGTCAAGATAATTCGAAAAGTAATTTGCCTCTATATTTACATTCTACATTTTTTTCAAATTTACCTAGAGATTAACACATTTATTGTGACACTAGCAATCGCCCGCGGCTCTGCCCTCGTCAATGTCGATCCCTCGAGAATAGTACTCATTCCCGAGATAAAAATCCTATGTCCTTCTCCGTACTCCAGAGAACTTGTATGCAAAATTTCATGATGATCGGTTCAGTAGTTACGGCGTGAAAGCGTAACAAACAAACTCATCTTCGCATTAATAATATTATAATACTAGCTTTCGCCCGCGGCTCCGCCCGCGTCAATGTCGATCCCTCGGGAATAGTATTTTTTCCCGGGATAAAAGGTAGCCTATGTCCTTTTCTGTACTCCAGAGAACTTGTATGCAAAATTTCATGATGATTGGTTCAGTAGTTACGGCATGAAAACGTAACAAACAAACAAATAAACAAACAAACAAATAAACAAACAAACAAACTCACTTTCACATTTATAATATTAAGTAAGGATAAGGATTAGTAAGGATAAGGATTTACTTCCCTTTCCGCGCAAACGAATTAGCGGGTCACCTGATGGTAAGAGAACATCGCTGCCCATGGACAACTGCAACACCCGGGGGCAAGAGCGTTGCCGTTAATTGTTTTTCGAGTATTATTTGATTTATTAGAGTATTATTGTATTATTTTCAAAATTCTCCTTTTTCGGCACCACCTGTGGGTTGACTGGTAGTTATAGCCTCTGGCTATATGTCCGCCTTTTACATTTTGCAAAGAAGTTAAATAAATAAATAAAATTGTGGGAATTATTACAAATAGGGAAAGATGAGCCTGTGCAGTACAGTACTTTGTCTTGTTTAACGGCTTTTTCTTCCCAGCAATGGTTGTTCAGATATGAGAGTAGTCTGTTGATTTTGCGGTTATTATTACAATATTATTAAGAAAAGAAAAGCCGAGCCAAGTGTAAGTCGGATACCTGCACCAAGGGTTCCGTTTAAAAAGTTATATTTTTAGTGATGAAACTACATGTACAGGTTTGGGTTTCCAATATAACATTTTATTTCTGCTTTCGATTTCCGTTCATCTTAACATGCGACTCTGTCTGCTCTGGCCAAGTATGGCTCTAGTAGTACAGAGAGGGTCGTGCTCCTTTAGTGGAGACTAAAAGACCTGATGATGATGATGAAACATGCGACCTTCGTAAGTAAGGGCTAAAAAGGGATACTAAAATAATCACATAGATATATCATCATCATCATCATCATCAGGTCCTTTTTAGTCTCTACTATATACTTATAAATGAAAAAATGAAAATGAAAATGAATAATTTTTATTCAAAGTAGGATACATGTATCGCTTTTTGAACGTCATATGTTTCTGTTGTTTATTTTTCTTTCTTTTGTTTGTAAAATCGAAAAACTACTAGCGTTTCGGAATGACCACTGCTGAGAAGAATACGCCGAAAGAAACTCAGTCCAGTCTTGGTCTCTATGTGCCTGAAGGGCTCGAATATAACAATATATTTTACAAAAAATAAATTTAACTACATTAAAATATACATTTGAATTATTACCAAGCATTTTTATCGAATAAATAATCTTTTATACAATAATAAGCCCTTTTAAGTAAATGATTTTTTACAGCCGTTTTAAATTGAATTAATGGCAGACCTAATATTTCTGCGGGAATTCTATTATAGAAGCGTACTCCAAGACCCAAAAAAGAATCCATAGTTTTCTGCAATCGCAATGCTGGTGTAAATAATTTATTTTTATTTCTAGTGTTTCTGCTATGTATATCACAGTTTTTTTTTATATAAATGAATGTTATGGCGCACAAACATAATATTAGAAAAGATATACTGTGAAGGGAGTGTCAGAATATTAATATTTTTGAATAACTCTCTAAGAGATTCTCTGGCGCCTAATTTATATATTGATCTAATAGCGCGTTTCTGTAGAACAAATATGGTATTTACATCTGCAGCGTTTCCCCATAGTAATATTCCATACGACATAAGACTATGAAAGTAACTAAAATATACCAAACGCGCAGTATCAACATCTGTTAGTTGTCTTATTCTCCTAACCGCGTAAGCCGCAGAGCTAAGTTTCCCTGCCAATTTTTCAATATGGGCACCCCATTGAAGCCCAGCATCAACAGTTATTCCAAGAAAAGTTGCTTTGTCTACCAATCCTACTGTTTCATTATTGACGACTATACTTGTTGAAACTTTTGCAACATTTGGTAAGCAAAATTTAATACATTTAGTTTTACTAGCGTTCAACAAAAGATTGTTCGCAGTAAACCAGTCCAACACTTGAGCTAATGTACTATTAACCTCGTCAGAAGAGTCAGTATTCCTATCTACTCGGAAGATGAGAGATGTATCATCGGCAAATAGTACAGCCTTGCATGTGTTAATATAGTACGGTAAATCATTAATGTATATAAGGAACAGAAGAGGCCCTAGGATAGAGCCCTGAGGTACACCCATCCTAATACATGATCCGGAAGATTGAACCCCATCTAAACTAACTTTTTGAATTCGGCTACTCAAGTACGATTTGATTAAGTCGAGAGATTTACCTTTGATTCCATAGTGTTTCAGCTTGGATATAAGGGTATTGTGATCTACGCAGTCAAATGCTTTAGAAAGATCACAAAAAGCACCAATAGCATTCTGTTTTCCCTCCCAAGCTTCATAGATATGTTTTAAAAGAGCTACACCCGCGTCAGTTGTTGACCGACCCTTAGTAAATCCATACTGTTCACTATGAAAATGATCATTTTTATTAAAAAAAGACAATAATTGATTGAAAATCAATTTTTCAAATATTTTACTGAGAACTGGTAGAATGGAAATAGGCCGGTAGTTTGTGGGATTACTTTTATCCCCTGATTTATATAATGGTATAACTTTACTCAGCTTCATCAAGGCTGGAAAAGTACCGGTATCTAAACATTTATTAAAAATAGAAGCTAAGTAAGGTGCTATTACATTAATGATATTACTTATGACGGATACCGAGATGTCCCACAAATCTCCAGTTTTTTTATTATTTAAGCTTTTAAATGTATCAATGATTGTGAGCGGAGTCACATGTTGAAATATTAAATTATTTTTACATTCGGGTATACAACTTGTTAATAATTTTTTAGATTCATCTGTCGATGAACATAAGGAGGCAGTGGTGTTTATGGGAATGTTAGTGAAAAAATCCTCAAAATATTGGGCAACGTCTGCCTTACTGCTGAGAACATTATTATTTATTTTTAATTCTACTTTATTGTCACGCTGTTTATTCTTACCAGTTTCTGTGTTAATAATTTTCCATGTTGTCTTTATTTTATCTTGAGAATTTAAGATAGTATTTCTAGTATATAATGATTTGGCATGCATACATACCTTTTTAAAAACTTTTGAATAATTTCTAACATAGTTAATAAATTCAGGATCCTGGTTATATGCCTTCATAGCCAGTAATTCGTATATCCTATTTCTACTGATGTAGATACCTGTAGTAGCCCATTCACTAATTTTTTTACGATTACGTCTGGTACAAGTTTTAACTTGGAAGGCATTATTGAATTCAGTTTCTATGACATTAAACATTTTATTGTAAAGGGCATCCGGATCATCTCTCGTTTCTTCGATTAGGGGCATTTTTTCTGATATATTTTCCTTGAATACCTTGATTTTGCCTTTGGTTATAGGTCTATACGTTATCTTTGGTAAGTCTACCTCTACTTGATTTACTAATTTGACAAACTGACCAAAATGATCAGAAGTGAGATTTTTAATTATGTATTTATCAAGAGCACTACAATTGCAGAAAATATTATCTATACATGTTGCAGAATCACCATTAACTCTAGTTGGTTCTAAAAATAAATTAAATAAATTAAACGACTTAAATACATTCAACAAGCCAACACTTTCAGTTGTAGTTACTAATAAATCAACATTAAAGTCACCGCACACTATGATATTTTTGGGACTACAAGATAGTTTCCTCAAAATATCTTCAATTACTAATTCCAAAGTATTATAATTTGACTTAGGGGGTCTGTATACGCATACTATAATAGATTCCTCAAGTTCAATACATGACAATTCAACATTACATTCTACCGAAAGACTGACGATATCTTTGCGTTCTCTACATTTGACATTGTTTCGCGTTAAAATTAAACTGCCTCCTTTCTCTTTAGTCTTTCTGGTATATGAGCTTGCCACTGAATAATTATCTATATTAAATTGTTGCTGATGGGGCTGTAGAAAATGTTCAGTAAGGCATACTACATGTAAATCTATATGATTTATGAATAATTCTAATTGTAATAATTTGCTAGTCAAGCCTTGAATGTTCTGGTGAATGATATTTAATTCTTTGGCCTTGACTGTTGTCTTATCACTCAGTTTAAATCAGAGTGAGAGTTATATATTACAGGTATAATACTACCTTGAACGTTACTATTAGATTTACCTATGTCAAAAGACATAGCAGTTTTACTACTTTTTACAGGACTAAGTAAATTAAAAGCTACAAGTGAAGCTATTTTTCGCTTAAAATGTAATGGAAGATACATAGTATCTTGTGTCAACTTAAACCTAGATATAAACTTATTTAAATCTAAATAGAAAATAAAATCGCCATGACAACGGGCCATGTTGTACATATGTACATTTAAATTATGTATGTGTATATTTCTGTCTTTATCAAGTGATTCCGAATACGGAAAAGCACTTATCATAAACTTACACCTAGTTTTTAAATTCAAATTATTTAAAATGTCAATACTTTGCTTTATGTTCCTTTTTGTAACAGAGGAACTGTCACCAAACAATATTAATATTGTTGTGTTTTCATCTATATTACTACTGTCAATGCTATCAATTAAATTTGAAAAAGATACCCCGGGTGTACATGTGTTTAGTACAGTACAATCATGATTTATACATTTCGAAAAAATACTACTAAAGCCTTGACCCAGCTCGTCTGAATAAACTAATAATTTGTTAGAGGAAAATTTCTTATTAATACTGTTATCAATAGTACCTATCTTCATTTGCAAGTCGCATTTTGTACGTGTATCAAGTTCTTGAGCAATTTCAGATGACATTGTAATTGCCACCTGTGTACTATGTTGCTCATTATTACAGTGAGATGACTCAGTGTGTTTTTTAACCGCCATCATATTTTCATACAATTGTTTTTGGCATATTTCATAATTATTAGTCAATTTTTTTAAAGACTCATGTTGTTTTGATATTTGTGATTGCAACTCATGAATCTCCGTGTCATAAATTCGGCTAGCCATATAAAGGTCATCTTTG
The DNA here is from genome assembly GCA_947532085.1 of Elegia similella. Classification (NCBI taxonomy): domain Eukaryota; kingdom Metazoa; phylum Arthropoda; class Insecta; order Lepidoptera; family Pyralidae; genus Elegia; species Elegia similella. The sequence goes on from OX383927.1 coordinate 9,598,141, forward strand.
CATGATTTAAATTGGTTAAATAGATTTAATTTTTCTTTACGTAGCTGAGTCAGGCTTTTACAATTTTTTTGTTTTTTGTTTTGATTTATACATACTTCTATGTAATATATAATAACAAAATTGTGGATATACATCTAATATTTATATTAATTAACTTATTAACTCATTATACTTGGATTCGTGCTTTTTCTCATGTCGTGCGTGGGACATAATCTTAATTGTTCTCAATCTGCACCCACGGACCCCGCGATTAAATGATCCTTTGTCGTGACGTGTTTATTGTATTTTGATTTAACCACTCATTAGTTGAATAAGCGTTACGCAAACTCGTAACTTTGCCTTGGTTTCTAATGTCTGATATTTGGCTAAAAGTCCTAGCACCTTATATATTTTTTTGTAGATTGGAGAGTACTTGTAATTCACTGTGTAAGTCTATGTATTTCATATTAGATATTTAATTGAAAGATGGTTGGATGGAAATACTTTTTGAGGTCTTTAACGCCTAGTATAATTAGCTAAAGTATGCTTAGCAAAATGTTACCAGACATACAGATAAATATTTCAATGTTTAACTATCTTATGTGTAGCCTCATTAAAAAAAGAAACAAACAAACAAACAAACTTTTATTAAATTAAGAAATAAAATATGGTGAAAATATTCACGCGTCACCTCACCACCTTCACCTTACCTTTAGGTCGTCGCTTAGGTCGTTTAAAGACCTAAGGTAGCTGGTTAATACCCCGCCCGCGTGAAATATCTTCACCATATTTTATTTTTTAATTTGCATTTAAAAAACCATTTTCCCTGTGGAAAATATAGTATATAACTTAAAAAATCTTCAATATGTCTTCATACTCAATAATGACAATAACGTTCTTATTTTTTATTTTCGAAGCGTGATCCTTGCTTAAAAAACCCAATAGATCTATAATTATATAATTCCTCAAAAAACTAGAAGACAGTTTTATTCAGACAAAAAACTAATTTCAATTCAGTAAAAATAGAATTGTGAATGATAGGTACATTCTTACGTTATTTGCAGTAAACCGGAACCAGTTCCAAGTGAAACTTGTTTTTCAGCGGAATTAATAATAAATAAATTTGTATATAGGTATAAGTATACTTAGTTGCCGCCAATTTAGCCCTCATTCAGTACGTCATATCATGTTAAAGTTTTTTTAAGAAGTCGCTGCCAATTCAGACCATTTTCAGTAACCTTTAAGTTTGTAAGAGATTGTACTACATAAAGTATTTTTACTGTTAGTACTTTTACTCGTATAACAAGTAGTGTATCTATATCAAACAGAAAACGTAGCTGAATTTATTATGTGTAATTAATTAATTATCTTATGTATGTATAATGTCTTTGTAATTAATTTGTCTTCTATTTGATTTAATAAATTAAGAAAGACACTATTAATAAAAAAACAGAATACTTTTTTAATTTGTAATCTATTTTATTTCACTCTATACTAAATTATACAAATATTATAGAAAGAATAGATTTGTTTGTTTGTAATTGACTAACTGATTTCTTTTATTTATATATTTACGTGTACAAAGTCGTGGGAAACGATTGGCCAATAATATACTACATTAATATTACCTATAACAAACTGTTTCACTCGCGTATTGTTAGTCGGAATCGCCGACAAGCTTCAGCCAACTCAGGTGGCCATGTTCAGGTCTTCGAGGGACTGCCGTAACGTGACTAGTGATGTGCCGTTCCCAAATTCCCATTCCCAGGGAACGTTCCCCGTTCCCGTTTACGGGAATGTTACCGGAATCATTCCCTAATTCGGGGGAACGTTCCCATCTAAATTAGGAAAATCTTGTTTACTTACTAAATAAAAACTTTTGAGATTTGGTCTCAATCCCAGCAACAAGGGAACGTTCCCGGCAACAAGGGAACGTTCCCCGGGAATTTGGGAACATTCCCTGGGAACGTTCCCGTTTATTTCGGAAATTTTGTCGATTATTGAAAATATTTACATATTACATATACCAAGTAATGCATATACATCAGTTTAATATATTTGCATTGACAAAAAAGTTGAATGACAAATAAAATTACAACTTTCCCTGACATTTCCATTTATTGGGAACGTTCCCGGGAACGATTTTGGAAATCTGGGGAATGTAGGAACGTTCCTGGGAACGGCACATCACTAGTCGTGACGTCCATGAAACTAGCCCTGAAGATGGTCATCTGAATTGGCTGAAACTAGTCGGCGGTACCGACTAACAACACGTGAGTGAAACCTTTTTTTATAATATTAATTATGTCTCGTGTAACTTTAAATATATACGGACAAATCATACAGATTGAGCTAGCCCCAAAGTAAGTTCGAGACTTGTGATAATGGGATAGTAACTCAACTATACTATGTTTTATAATAACAAATACATATATAGATAAACATCCAAGACCCAGGCCAATCTGAAAAGATAATTTTCCATCTTGACCTGACCGGGGATCGAACCCGGGCACCCTCGCGTCGCAGGCTGGCGTGTTAACCACTGCGCCACGGAGCTCGCACGGAATAATATTATTAACATAATACATTTTTTCTATTAAATTGCAGAATCAAGGTATAGCAGTAAACAAAGGTGTTTATTACCAGAAATTTTGATATATCGCACACAACAATGGAACCCATAACGTAATAGATTATCAACCAACAGCCACTCTAACATTGCTAGAGGCTGACGCTGAATAGAAAAGGTCAACTGTGATTTTAAATTAGCGAATGATTAATTTAAAAATATCTAGTGTCAAAATTATTATTAAGAGGCCTGACACTTTGTTTGCTGTCTCGCTAGCACATACAAATATTTTTAAAGTTTATTAAAAAATGTGTCTCATCTTTACACAAGGGTTTCATTACGGATGTAATGAAACCCTTGTGTAAAGATGAGACACATTTATTGTTGTGTATGTTTACAGGTGGTAACACACTGTAAACTAGTGTATACAGGTCAATGAAATAATTAACTACCTACTCTATTGCATTGGGTAATACTGTAAAAATAGAGTAAGTGAATGAATAAATAAATAAATAAATTATTATCGTAGATGTGATGTATGAATAAGTTGTAAAATCGATAATTCAGCTTTTTATTGTCGTCATCAATGACTTAGTGTCCATTGTAGGCAATGTAGGGAAAAGTACAAAGTTGTACGCCAAGAAAGTGTTTTTTTGTACACAGGATGATTTTTGTGTCTTATTTTCTAAACTTTCAAGGCAAGATATCTCGAAAAAGAAATTTCTTGCGTGTGTGTGCACGCCCTTATAATATTTGCGCTTAATTTATATGGTCTTTATATAAGTATTTTATTATTGTGGAGAATGTGTAGTGCGGCAATCAACGGGCAGAATTGGACCTAGAAATTAATTATTATATTACCCATTTATAACATCTAATAATATAGTTATACCAGCCACCAATTAGGGCCCAGCGGTTGTTGGAGGCAGCCTCATATCAAACAATAATCTTACGTATCTTTTTATTTTAATTTCTTATAATCGCAACTTTCGCCTGCGACTACGCTTATACGTTATAGTATACTACGTTAAGATCTGAAGTTTATTATAGATAATTAAAAATGTACATATTCATACAAAAGTGATCGGCCGGTCTGGCAATTAATTAATGTCAATGTCAAAAAGACTCATCACTATTTTGATTCACTTTTCCATTTATGCCCACCAACATGCTAAACGTGGCGTGACGTGGCCTTCAAATCTTATAAGTATAGGCTCTGTCTACCGTACAAGGGAAAAAGACGTGACACTATGTATATATGTATGTCAAAAAAATCGAGTTCCCAGCATTGTTTCCATAGAAAAAGTTGTTCATTTTGACGGGCTGAGTCTGCCCTTCACGGGGACGTCGTTGGTTATGTTATATTACACGTTGTAAAAGTCAGAGAGTCAGGTTTGCCTTTTATATATATGTATATATATATATATATATATATATAGATTAACAACGTGTAATAAAAAATAACTACAAACTTCTTATATAAAAAAGGAAAGTAACTTAGCTCGCGGTACCTGCGCGTGCGTCGACTGATTAATGAGATAAACTTAATGAAGACCTTGCGCCAATGCCGTGCATTGTGTGGAGATAGTCCCGAATCTGTGGCCATGCCCACACGCTCGTGAACACCATTTATGAGTCACTCGAGCTACTCAAGTCGAACAAGAGAACGCAGTAACCTTGAATACAGCTTTCGTACGCCTTTCAGAAATTCAAAGCATTTCCTGATTGAACGGATACGAAGGCGTGATCTACTGGACGGTAGCATTTGAGAGTGATTGTATTACAGATATGTACATAAAAAACCGTACTTCAATCAAACTACTGAACCGAATGTGATGAAATTTGTATGGGTCTAACTTAAAAGCATACTCGTACCCCTTTAACTCATCAATCGCGAGAAACGCAGACATAATTGATTATCTATTGTTATGTTGCCCGATTGGGGCGCTTTGTAGATGACCGGTTTAAACAAAAAAAAAATATAAATTCGGTTCATAAATGGTGGTGTTCATTGGTAACAAACATAAAAAAAATACAACCTAGTAGATAATCGCGTCCTTCTTTTTGAAAATCGGTTAAAAATCAATTCTTTCCCTTGGTCACGGCATCACTTGTGAACTGTGGCTGGAACGATTTGGTTAATTCTTTTTTGTTTTTTTGTTTCTCAGTCGAAATATTTTATGAAAGAAAATACTTGCAAAGACAGTTGCGCGGAAAATAAAAAAAAATCTTTATTAACTTTTTAAATGTAGTCTTAGGACCTTAGGATCGTACATATTGCGCTAAGGTATTGCTAGTCGTTTGATGGTTGGCGTCTATTATATATTTAAGGCAGACATCGTCCGTCGGGCCAGCTAGTTTATGGCACAGATATAATAAGGTTTATGGTTAGGTTATGGAATAAAAGTTGGATATAGACCTTTTTCAAGAAAATAAGGCTCAGCTTTTATATGAATGTTAGGTAAAACCTAGGATAGTTGGTGGTGATTTTAATGAGGTGATTAGTATAATGATTGATTAATATTATAATTCAAGAATAATAAAGTGTTAGCTAATAAAGTTGGTACCCAAAATAGGCTTGGGCTAGACCAACTTTACGACTTCTACGTCCAAAGAACAGTAAATTTATTAAACAGTTCATACTTTTACTCCAAACATAACTGTTTTCAACTTTAAATTACTGGCAAGCTTTTTTTTTGTTTTCGTAAGACAACTATTGAAAAATACTTACTCCAATGCACATCGCGTGTGACATAAAGAAAACGCATTAGTTTAATGTCTTCTTATAACAACAACCTGTTGTTAGCTTCACAGTAATGAGGTATTCTTTTGTTTTTATAATTGCGACAGATCTTTTTGGTGTTTTATTCAGCGGAACAGTAAAGACTAACGGAATTCGTAGAAGAGAAATGTTTTCATGTGACGGAGCATCTATATGTACAATACTAGACGTTATTAGGATACAGGTAATATTAATTGACCGAAAGGTGATACAGAGAAAATACTGGCCAGATCAATTTAACATTTACAATTTAATAACGAACAAAAGCATAGTTTTTTTTAAAATTGCACTTATGTACAAGCATAGAGACAACACCCGAAGCATGTAACAAAACTTAGGAAGTGCCTGATTAGCAATCATGAATCTCTAAATAGGTATATTTTTATAATTCGTGGCACAAAAAAATCAACACATCTATTTTTTTAAAGCTAAAGGATAGTATGGTAAATACTTAAAAAATAATTGAAAGGAAAAATGCTATTTAAAAACAAGCTTTTATGTACATCACTAAATTTTTGGAGTTGTTTTCAGCGAGTAATCCAACCACACATAACTCGTTAAATAACACAGTTCTTTGATTTTTCGAATTGCATCTGGATAACGAGATATTCCACAATAAGTCTAGTACGATAAACATTGTCAACCTTGAACTAATATTTTAATACCACACAATCTTCGCTCTCAGTACAGTACCTATTAAAAGCGACAATTTGTTGAATAATAATTAGATTCGAACTAAAAGCTAGCATACCGGAGCATTACTTCAGATAATTGCTGGCGCGTGCAGCGAACGAATCGGTTGAGTAAGGTACTCTATGCAATTGCACTTACTCTGTCGCCACGACGCTTCAAATGTTTACATAAAAACTAATCTTTTACTTCTAAATCAACAGTTTTACTCACGGATTTGAATAGAAAACGAAAGAGGTATAAGTTTAAGCCTTTTCAGTGTGAAGAAAGACGAAGTCATTCATTCATTTCGAGTAGGTGTCACGGTCAATCGACCATGCACACCCTGGTGTCAGAGTTCTTCGGAACCGCCTCTCGGCCTCTGACGTGGTTCCTTTAACGACTACCAGATGGCAACCGGGACCACCGGCTTAACGTGCCAAAGGCGAAGTAACCCAGACTCACAACCGGTTAGTATGCGCGCGCAGTAACACACGGCTAAAATGTGCTCATGCCTTTTAGTATATTTGGAAATTTTAACAACCAATAATTACTGCCGTGTGGTTCCCGGCAGAGTAGAATAGGACCACTCCTAGAATTCCCATGGAGGTCGTAAGAGGCGACTTAGGACTTACTAACAAAGCTCATAAACATCAATGGGACCTCTCCAACCCGTCTGGCCAGCGAGGAGAGTGTAGGCCAAATCCTCTGTCTGCTCTGGCCAAGTACCAACAAGAAGCATACTGCTAACATTAGAACTCTACGTCTACAGGCGGGACGTCCCGGAAAGTGGTAATTTCTCAAGTCGTTTGATTGAGTAGCACAAGTTAAGAAATGTGATGTGATAATCCATGCTGACGTTATTTGAACTGTTAAAATAAACAACTTACCATGTAATTTATTTTTAGACATATTGAAAAAGTAAGTAACGAGAGCTCAAACTACGTAAATTGCATATTAAATCCTATAAGTATGCAGTTAAAGATACTAATACAATCATTCATATTGATTGATTTGTTTTTGAGATAACCGAGAGCATGCTTATATCTGGATCTGCCGTTACAAATATACTTATACCACTTCTTTACCTTCACACACAAAATAAATGAGTACCACGTTCACACGATCCCCATTCGGATAAAGCCGCTGAATTGTGCAAATTCAATTATGACATACCTACTAATTCACACCCGAAATGGTCATCGAAATGATTGATCTTGGCTAACGGTCATGTAGTCTGAAGTTTTTGTTAGTAGCGGTAATATAAGGCGAAGGCTACACAGCTAGGACTTTTGTTTTGTTATACATAGTGACCGCGTAGTTATTAGTTCATTTACAGTCTACATACCTAGCATAGATGAAAAGAGCAGTGCGAAATTTTTTTTTTGTACCCGTGCTATAATATCATATATTGCAATTCGATAGTAAATTTAAGACAGACTCCAAAAATTGAGACTGATCCGGGACTCTCTGTGACTTTAAACATAATGAAGTAGGAAGTGATTTAAAAGAGAGTGAGATATTGTGACGTCGCAATCCATAATTCTTTACCCCATAGTCGCCTAAAAATGTAATCATTTTTATGCACTAGGTTTTGCCCACAACTATGTCCACAAGATTAAAAAACGAAATTTTTTAGACCTCCAATAGTATTTTAACCAGGTGATCGGTAAATTTGTATGGGAGAACGAATAATTTTATAATTATTAATATTTTTTTCTACGATTTTGCGTTCTATTCAATAATTCTGATTCCGATATTTATATATTGCCTGGAGTTTGAAAAGCAACCTGTATGTTTAGTCAAACAGGGGTACAATTTTTTAAAGTATGACACTCGTATTCGAGCGACTTTTCATACAAAAATCGCTCGAAGACGACTGTCACACTTTCAAAAATAGTACCCCAGTGATGGAAGAGGCTTAGTTCAGTGGGATGGTTAGGTAATCTGTGTGATTTGTCCGTAGATATTTATTTATTTATATATTTGCGCTATGCCTTAGCCTTACTAATGGTCAGTGACCAGGAGCAAGCAGACAACACGGCAAGTAATGAGTGCAATCGTGTCGGAGTAAACCGCGGCGTGGGCGTCGCTTATAAACGAACCAATCCACTTAATTCAACTTAAAGCATGTTAATTTCCGTGTTTACGACCTCGGGTAATTGGATTTTAGCTTAACTCAGACTTGGACTTTCAAGCAAGGGGTATGCGTTATTCGAATAAAAAGGATATAGGTATTGTCATTACTCTCTAATCTTGTCATTTTGAACACCGGAATCGCAGACACAGTAGTTTTTCAATTGTTTGTCGGACAAGTGACGAACGCTGCATCTAAGGTGTTATTTGTCAGGCAAGCTTTTAAAGCACACTGCAAAGTTTTGTGATATAGTTTTTCAGTGTAAAAGAGTTTTTCACCATTAGGTCCATGATATCTTAATATTGCGTTTTCATCTGACTTACCTATGTACGCAAAATTTCAGCTGAATTGAACATCGGAAAGTATTTAGTGTCTAAGGTTTGACCTACCTATAAAAACTTATAACAAAAATATGATTTTTGCATTATAAAAAGAATCGGTACAAAACATGTCAACATGGGGAATATTGGCTATAATTTAGTATCAATCTTAGTTTTTTTTATATAACATAGGTAGGACGCCAAACGAGCAAGCGGGTCACCTGATGGTAAGCGATCACCGCCACCCATAGACAACTGCAGCACCAGAGGTGTGACAAGAGCATTGCCGGCCTTTTTTTGTAGTTTTAAGATGATGTACTCTTAGCTTATCCTTAGACGTCCGAGTCATGCGATGCGAAGGTAGTGCGACTATGCAGTTCACAATGCACTGGAGTTGCCAGAGAGACGTGTTAAGTGGCCCTTGTGCGATGATGGACAAGTACAGCTCGTGAAAATTATCACCATAGACAAAACAGAATAGAATAAAATGGCGAAAATGAATTAGAAGAACCGACCCCACTTGAAGTGGGAAAAGAGAAAGCAAAAGTAGAAGAGTCCGAGGTAATAACAAAACCTGTTGTTGTAAAATGATTGGCAATGTTTTACGGCCGTCTGCTTAACTGATACCAATATTTCTTAGCTGTAAAGTATTATGTTTAAAACCGACTGACCAGTCATTATTATATCCATTATAGGTAATGCAGGAAATGGTATTGCATGAGTGTTCTTACGAGTTTCCTTTGTTACCGTTAATAATAAGAGTAATAGCTTATTTAATATCCATTTACGGCCAGTAATAAATATTAGGAAATTAATACAAGCACCGTATAATTGCCCGATGTTTTATTTTATTTAAGTAATTAACCAATAAAGTAGGTATATTTTAAAAAGTGTTCACGTTGTAATATTTATAATTTAACTAGCTGTTGCCCGCGGCTCCGCCCGCGTAAGTATCGATCCTCCCTCGGGAACAGTAGAATTTCCCGGAATGAAAGGTACCCTATGTCCTTCTCCAGGCTTCAAACTATCTCTTTACTTAATTTCGTCCAAATTGATTCAATGGTCAAAAACGGAAAGTTTCATACTAACTTTGCATCCTCGTTTTACCCCCTCAAGGGATGATTTTTGAAAAAATATTTTACTCGTGTTTCATGCCTTTCAATAATGAACCTTTATGCTAAATTTCATTGGAATAACTTCAATAACGGCATAGTTTCATACAAACTTTTTGCCCCCGTTTAACCCCTTAAGGTATAAATTTTGACAAAAATAAAATTCTTCATGTTTCATGCCTTTCAGTAAAGAACCTTTATGATAAATTTCATTTGAATAACTTCAAAAACCGCAAAGTTTCATGCTAACTTTGCACCCCAGTTTTACCCCCTTGGGATATGAATTTCCAAAAATCCTTTCTAAGTGCTCCCCTACGTTATAAAAGGAACCCCTGTACAAAATTTCATGTTTCTAGCCCTTATAGTTTAGGCCCTGCGTTGATATGTCAGTCAGTCAGCCAGGGCTTGTTACCGGTACCAAATTCCCATTATAAGTACCGGTAAGTACCGGTATTACTATTCTGTTAAAATTTTAACGGTAATATGAGGTACCGGTAATCTAGTATTTAACGGTAATAATATTGTTAACAGTTAACGGTAATTTTACCGCTACTTGTTACCGGTACCAAATTCACATTATAAGTACCGGTAAGTACCGGTACCTCTATTCTGTCAAATTTTAACGGTATTAAAATTGCGTTAATTTTACCGGTACCTACGCATTGTTGCCGTCTACCGCATGGGACTCGCTCGACTGTAAAAGTGCCGCCCTATTGTGGGCCCCCGCCTCACGCCGCACATGCACAACACGGCAACGACACACATTAACGAAATGATAATTCTCAATACGAGTACCGGTACTAAGTACCGGTACTGTTTACCGGTATTTGGTACAGGTACTTCTTTCAATTACCGGTACCGCCGTTTTATTGAGGTACCGGTACCAATCCAATTACCGGTACCGTTGTATTATAGAGGTACCGGTACTTGATTTTTACCGTTACCAAATGTACCGGTACCAAACCAATTACCGGTACTGTCGTTTCATAGAGGTACCGGTAATGGATTTTTACCGGTATTCCAACCCCTGCAGTCAGCTTCTCCTTTTATATATATAGATTAAAGCATAAAAAATAATTCATGAGAACGTTTAGCAAAAGTGCTATAAAAATGATTTAGAGTGTTTATCATTCGTTTATTACTGATGTTCGATATAAGACAGATGAATTGAAAATCACTTGGCGAGGAGTATTATTCTTCTTCGTACAGCTGGCGAAAAAAAGGAATAACTACTTACTAGATGACGATAACAAAAGCAAAAACACCTTAAATGCAGTGGGAACTCATAGTCAATCCTTACATTTCTAAAAGTAGGAAAATTTTGGTTTCGAATAAAAATAGACTTTGGAACAGAGCGAAGCCGTGCGCTGGCCCTAACCTTCCAAGTTTATCTATACTGATGGCCAAAGTTTAGAATTGTTGGTAGGTTGGACCGAAAGTCTACGTAAGCGGAGTATTGAACCTATTAGGTGGCCTGATAAACTGTTGGATGTAAGAAATTCCTAAAATTACTCTTTAAAATTGGTTTATAATGAAGGCTCGGTTCTCTGCGGCAATTAGGCCGTCGACTCATCATCATCATCATTTCGAGTAGGTGTCACGGTCAATCGACCATGCACACTCTGGTGTCAAAGTTCTTCGGAACCGCCTCCCGGCCTATGAAGTGGTTCCTTTAACGACTACCAGATGGCAGCCGGGACCACCGGCTTAACGTGCCTTCCGAAGCACGGAATCATCTTTATTATCAGACAATCAGGTGATTCAAGCCAGCAATGTCCTAACCAAACTGGAAACAACTAAACAAAGTATGCTTCCGGTGGGAATTGAACCCACGACCCCCGGGTCAACAGGCATTGCCTTAACCACTGGACCACGGAGGCTGTTGGGCCGTCGACTAATAAAATGAGATCTGCACCATGACTGCTCGGGAATTTACTGTTCTGTTGCCGGATCATAATTTATTGGCGGCTAACACACAAGTTGTAGCTAGTTTATGATTACATGCTTATGATAGAAATTAGCCGTGTGGTATCCGGCAGAGTAGAATAGGACGGACCACTCCAAGTCTTCCCGTGGATGTCGTAAAAGGCGACTTGGGAAATACAAGCTAAAGAAAGCTTATAAACATCTAAGAGACCTCTCCAACCCGTCTGGCCAGCGTGGAGAGTGTAGGCCAAGTCCTCTGGCTGCTCTGGCCAAGTATGGCCCTAGTAGTACAGAGAGGGTCGTGCTCCTGTAGTTGAGACTAAAAAGGACCTAATGATGAATAATATCTGGAGAAATGGTGATATACAATAACACATGTTTAATATCTCATCAGATAAAAGGCTACTTTTGAAGTTAGTGAATGAAGGCTCGGTCCTATGCGGCCATGCGTGTAATGCGAGGTCATCCACTAATGAAATTAATTAGATCTGCGTCGTGACTGTTCGCGACAAAGTAAGAATGTGACCAGCTCCGGATTTATTAGCTGGCACAAGTTGCATTGCAGCGATAAATTGCTCATAAATAATGTGGTACATTAAGGTGAGTGATTAGAATAATCTTCAAACATCGGGAGTAAAGCTACTAATTCGATGAATAACGGTTACGATGTATGGCAGTCAAAGTTTTTGTCAAGCGAAAACAACTTCGGTGTATAAATAATTGACAATTATTTAGAAAACTGACGTTACTACTACTATGTAACTGACTACTTAATTGATTTTGAAGAAATTTTAATGGGGCCAATTAGAAAGTAGAAGAGGTTTAAACAAATAACTGAGATATGATGAAAAGAAAAAGAATTTGAGAAATTGAGAACCATATTATTTTTTTGAAGTCTGTTTAAAATTACTCAACGACTGAAGTTATTTCGAGATAAATGACAATAAGTAGATGCAATGGCTGCGACAAAGAATTTGGGCGCGGGTCAAGTCACGCCTTTGAGTCGAGTCACCGGGTGTCGCCACTCAACACAATGTATCCATTATTTAAAGGTGGTTGAGATTATAATCGAATTGAATATTGCTTACGTAATACTAATATTCCAATTTGATTTATTTCTAATAAAACAAAGAGATTCTTCGTCTCTACCAACTTTTATAACCAACCAAAGTCAAAGTCAAAGTCAAAGATTTTTATTCGAAATTGGATACATGTATCTCTTTTTGAACGTCATACGAGTATTTGTTATATTTGTTTAATTTATGCAAAATCGAAATACTACTAGCGTTTCGCAAACGACCACTGGTGAGAAGAATACGCCGAAAGAAACCAACTCAATAACATAGCTTATACAATAACACAACAAAAGAAAGTAGAATATTTAATTTGATTTGATGATATCAGACGCTACGTGTTCAATAGAAATTATTCTCTTTAAGACTTAAAACAAAAACTTGATATAATTTCATGTAGAACTTATCAAAACGGAAGATCGACATTAAATAGAAGCGGAAAGATATATAAAAAATAATATTGTATTGTATAATAAAAGAAGATAAGCTTTCAGTTTAGTATTCGAACGTAAGCTACAAGTCAGATTGACACTCTAATCTATCGTTTGATTAAATTTGTTCCATAGATAAATTAAATGGATTAGATAAATATAATTTTTAATTTTATCACAAGTAAATTACTGAATCAAAATGCTTAGATCTTTTTGTAATATGCGACCAGTTGAAACCACCGCCAGACCCGTTACGCTCAAACGGTTCCTCCAAAGCTCCATTACCGACCAGATAAAAAGAAAACGGTAATTAATAATATCACGATCGAATTGCATAAGGAAATAACACATCTTGTTCGACAATGAATTGAATCTAGCCTCGAGTCGATGGTTATCGAGCTGAAGCACGCGATCGACTTCCGTCCACTGCAATAAGTTGTCTGTGGCCTTTGACGAAGGGCCCAATGGACATGGACATATTGGACAATTGTCATTCAGCATAAAGATTGTCTGGCCAGCGAGGAGAGTGTAGGCCAAATCCTCTGTCTGCTCTGGTCAAAAATGGCTCAGTGAGGGTCATGCACCTGCAGTGGAGACTAAAACGACCTGATAAAGATTGTTGGATAAATAACACTTGGAACTCTTTGATAGCAGTATTTCGTTTTACAAGATGGAAAATTCTATTTTTGCCTAGCCGTGTTTTATTACTTTGTGTTGGAATCGATATCCCTAATAGAATATAGACCTGCAGAAAAGATGGTAAAAATTATGAAACAAAAATTGAGCCTCTCATACAAATTCACCGATCAGCTTGTTAAATTTCTATAAGTTTTTTTTTCATAAATTACCTATTTTAGGGATTCTGATTCCAACATTGAAATCTTGCCAGGTAATTCAAAATCACCCTGTATAGTTGCAAGATCAACTAAAATAACCCGTTCACGATATAAACGACGTCGAGGGCGTCATGCTATGGTTGCTGAAAGGATCAATCTTGAATTATTTTAGAAATTCAGCATCATATGGTTTTATTAATTTGATAATTTTTTCTTGGTTATTTTTCTTTCTTTTTTCGAACATCGTGAGAATATAATATTCATCATCATCATCAGGTCTTTTTAGTCTCCACTATCTGTCTCCATACACTTGGCCAGAACAGCCAGAGGATTTGGCCTACACTCTCCACGCTGGCCAGACGGGTTGGAGAGGTCACATAGCTTGTATTTCCTAAATCGCCTTCTACGACATCCACGGGAAGATTTGGAGTGGTCCTATTCTACTCAGTCGGATACCACACGGCCAGTATAATATTAACATGTCCTTCATTTTGACCCAAGCGAATTGTATATTATATTGGATCACGGACAAAGGCTAGTCTCTCGCCAAACTGTATTTTGCGCATTAATATAGTCTTCAGCACTCCAAATAGGTACAAAAAGAACGCCGCACGTGCATCGCACACCGTTACTTCCCGCCGGTCGCCGGAAACGTGAACGTGCCTGCTCACTCCACTTAAGATTTACTGCCACACTTGGCAAAGACGAATTGATGAATTGAAAAATCTATTCTATGTTAGTATCGCAGAATTATGAATTTTCAGGCGATATATCTCAGAATCAGAACTCCGAATAGAATACTGAATCGCAAAAGAAAATACGAAGATCACAAATGTCGGTTTATTTGTACGAGAGGTTCTCACATACAAATTAAACAATCAGATGTTTTATAGCTTTTTCTTTCCGGTTTTATTAAGGATTTTTATTGTTAGGTTCAAATTAATTATTGCCAGACAATAACAGCCTGTATAACTTCCTCCGTGGTCCAGTGGTTAAGGCGTTTGCCTGTAGACCTGGGGGTCGTGGGTTCGATTCCCACGGGAAGCATACTTTGTTTAGTTGTTTCCAGTTTGGTTAGGACATAGGCAAGCTTGAATCAACTGATTCTAAAGATGATTCCGTGCTACGGAGGGCGCGTTAAACCGTTGGTCCCGGCTGCCATCTGGTAGTTGTTAAAGGAACCACGTCAGAGGCCGAGAGGCGGTTCTGAAAAACTCTGACACTAGGGTGTGCATAATCGATTGATCGTGACACCTACACGAAACATGATGATGATGATCATGACAGCCTGTATAAGTTTCTTACATAGAGCCATAGCCAGAATTTGCATTCAGGAGCATGGAGACCTAGGAAAAGGGTACGTCTATTTTTACGCTTGTTAGTGGGCAATACTATTGTCAGACTTTTAATCTGCCTATGGACATCAGTTTTACTACAACTACTGACTTCTCAAGATGTATATCGGCACCATGCGGACGAATACCGGCTCCATGCGGACAAGATTCCTGCTGCTTCTGAATTAATATAGGTAATTAGTTGTAGCCCACGGCTCCGCTCATGTTAGTGTCGATCCCGCGGGAACAGTACTTTTCCGAGCCTATGTGTCAGATTCAGGTAACAACTTATCTGTGTGCAAAATTTCGTCAAAATCCGTTCAGTCGTTTGGGCGTAAAAAGTAACAAACGTCCATATACAAAACTTTCGCGTCTAACAATATTAGTAAGGATAGTCAATTCGCTAGGTTTTGTTTCATTGACGGAAGACTTACACGACACTTATAGATACCTGCCCATAAGGTCACTTAGAAAACATTAAGATTATTTCTCAACGTATGGACGAGCCTACCACTAGCTACTTACCGCTCCTTAGAAATGGCAGATGTATATATTTACGTAAGATGTCTGCTGCTTTTTGGTCGCTATAAGCTAATAATTGTTTTTTACAAAATTACAGTAGAACTTATATGTTGGAGACAAATATTTCTAATATTAATGCTTGCTCTAGTTCTACATTTAGGATTTATTTTAATAATCTATGAAAGCATGAAGATATGGAAGGAATGGGATATATAGGATCTCCTCTAGGAAGCTCAGATGGCAGAACGTCAATCATACCCCTTTACACCCGAGAGATGAAATCCTTTTAAATACTATCAAAAAGTGGTTTGTTTCTTTTCTTAGTGTTCATAACAGATAAGAAAAATAACGAAAAAAATCCTGTTGGTGCTGGTCTCCAGCAATCAAACCCTCACGATCGTGAGTTTCAGGAAATAATTGTAAGTCGCACAATCGTGAGTTTGTATCATCATCGGATGATATCATACTAAATTATGGAAATAAAACAGTTCTTACAAACATATTTTTATTTTTCATAAAATAACACACACACAGGTACAGTTTGAGGCTAGTAGTCCGGATTTATTATCCTTTCATTTGACTATTGGGATAGGATAACAAGTAAGTTGCTGAGACACCGCGTTGCATCAAAAAAAGTACCAAATCTTTTAAAAAAATTACTGTCGCTCGATTCAGTATTCGATTCTGCATAATAGTACCAGTTGAATGCAAACCTAGCTTTTCCATTTCATCAAACTACGGAACTGTAGTAAAATATCGGTCCTGGTAAACACAGCTGCCAGGTACCAGGTACTAAGCACTTTTTACTAGATGTAAGATTACAGACGGGCCGAGACCGAGATTCAACCCACCGAAATTTTACTTGGTACCTTTATAAATGTCAAAATCTATCATCAATCCCTCTGATGTGGCAAGAACAAAAATTTTTAGACCAACAAGCCGTGGTTTATTTTTTGATACTTGGCGTAAATTTAGCGTCCAGTAAAAGGTATCATTTGTTCTTCCACAGAATACAAGCCAGGGACTCTTTCCAGCTTGTTACAGTTTTATAGTTTCTTTCAATTTGTCAACCATGGGTTGCACCTTCCATAGTGGGATTAGGGTTATCTGGTGTTTGTTGGTAGAGAATCTAAATTGAAAACATGAAGCGCATTGCGAACTGGAAGAAAACTGTCTCTTGTCATGAGGTCATTAATCAGGCTTAATTTAGTACCAGCTCTCCAATTCCATAGTACTCGAGGAGTACAATGTACAGCCCATGAGAATATATTTTGTAGTTTGTACATTCAGAGATCTTTTTCAAAAAACTCAGTGTAAAAATAGTCACTAAAAATAGTCAATTGGACGTCTTACAGACTTTGTTGGCAAAGTAGTAACTCACGGCTTTTCTGTGTAAAAGCAGTTTGCCTTCATATTCTCTTCCTTGTAACCCTGGGTACTGATTCTGGTCTTCTTCCACCAACAGAGGCTCTTCCAAGATTGCAGGCATATTGCAGGGGACTTTGTTCTATCGCACGGGACAGAAATTGAATGAGAAGGTCTTTGACGTGATTTTCTTCATTTTCGGGAGCTTGGATACCTGTGGCAGATGCAATAGGTGCTCTGCCGGTGCTTATTTCATCATCGTGCTACTCGTCAATTATATTTTCTTCGGCTGTTTCGTGAAATAGAAAATCTGAATCATGTGCCACGTCTTCGTCATCTAAATCTGGTATTTCGGAGATATTTCCGTTTAGCAACTCACATACAGTTTCTTCGGTGAGCGGGTGTCCTAAATATAATAAAATAAATTAATTGTATAACTAGAAAAACAAGAGTACTAGAAAAAAAAGCATAACCATTGTTCATGTTAAGCACATGTACTACAGCCGAAATGCTACGATCGTGCGAGTTTAAATTTCGGAGGATATGGTTCACAAATTATAACCGTAATGAACTAAAAACACATGGTTACTTATTTAATAACTAATAAAGAAGCAATACATAAAAAGAAGTATTTAAAATTCTCTTTAATTTACTAAAATAGTAGGTACTTACTTGCGCTGGAGTTCTTGTCAAAAAACGCAGCCATCCTTAGCACTTCTTTTTGACGCTTGACAAGTCCTGCCTTGTTTCAATGCATATAAGGTATATTTTTTCGTGCTTTTAGATAGACTCACGATCGATCGACGTCGGTGGCGTAAAAATTGTTTTGGGTTCAGTGTAGAATTTTTCAAAGTCTAAACTCACGATTGTATAAACTCGGGTGTAAAGGGTAATATAGACCTAAGTCGCAGGTTCAAGTGCTCTTTCATCATATGTCTTCCTCATCATCGCAGCTCATCTGCCACCCACTGCTGAGCGAATGCCTCTCTTCATTTCCGTTCATCGTCTCGGTCCTGTGGTGATCTCATCTAAGTGCGATCCGCGATTTTGACTTTATCGTCACCTATAGAAGGACGTCCGACAATTCTTTCACCTGATCTATGCCACCATTAGTTTAAGTACTGGCTCCATCTTCCATCACTATGTCTGGCCAGGAGCCCTGCCCAGTTCCATATATCTTACTAGCTGCCCCGGCGAACTTCGTTTCGCCATAAGTTAAAAACTATCCTATCTCAAGTTGGATCGAACTGCACATGGTGTGCGAATTTTATTATAATCGGTTAAGTGGTTTAGGAGTCCATTGAGGACAAACATTGTGACACGAGATTTATATATATTAATATTATGAGATAATTGCTCAACGTGTTGACGAGCCTACAATCCCCCTAAGCGCCCGCTCCACGAAAATCCGGACCGCCTTGGGCGTCGTCTCACGGCCGTCTGCCGCCCACGATCACTCTCCATCTCTAAATATCATAACTGTTAAGCATGCACCATTTGATGCATAATATGACGACATTGTAACGTTACATATTATCAAAATTACAATAGGTTGTAAGTTAGAAGATACTATTTCTTTTCACACTATAATATGAGAAAAATCTCTCGGTTTACTTTGAAAAGGAAAAAAAAAGAGGATGTATACAAAAACCCTTATTCCACATCCGTCATTTGCTTTATTATTGCCGTGATTAGGTTGTGAATATCTAAGATAAACATTTTGATACAAATTCTCTGTTTGGTCTATGGCACCTGTTGGCCAGACAAGTCTTTTGTACGTTAATATTTTACGTAACAACTTTTTTTTTCCATCTACTCGTCCTTCAACATGCTAAATGTGGCCATAATGTCTTATAGACCTAGGCTATCTACCCCGCAAGGAAATAAGACGTGATACTATGTTTGTATATTAACAACGTTTCATATACCTGGACAGTATTATGGGAATTAGAAAAAGACTTTCTGACATTGGTCCCTAATCATAAGTGGTTCATATTGAGTGTATACTATAAGAAAATATCGACATTGATATTCTAACACCGCGTATGATAATACACCTTGAATGCGATAATACAGAATTCATCATCATCATGATTATCATAGTCAGCCTATCGTAGCCCATTTTTGGACAAAGGCCTCTCCCAGTTCCTTCCATTTCTTCTTGTCGTGTGTGTGTCTTCTCCATAACTTGCCAGCCACCTTTGAGATGTCATCTTCCCAGCGCGTCCCCGGTTTTCCCGGGTTTCTATACCCCATTCTTGGCCGCCAAACAGAAATTAGCTGACTCCATCTGTTATCTGCGCACCTCATAAGGTGTCCAGCCCATTGCTACTTAAGCCTGGCAATTCTCTCTCCAACGTCCACTACTCCAGATCGTTTATATAATACAGAATTGACTGATATATTTTTTCTTCAGTATTAACGGTGAATCAATTGCATGAACATTGTTGGGACAGCTGTGTTAGTATATGACAAAGTAAATGATTAATAGGTGTATTACAGGAAATCCTCTAAATTATGACTGTTAGTTTTAAACACATTTCATAAATAGATAACTGTAACATTTTGTTGGTCAGCGGTGTCATATCAAATGGCCAGTCCGGTGGTTTATACAGTCAGCCAACTAGATACCTGACCCCGTCATCTTCCTATATCTTGAATTATCTCTTAAACTAAAAGTAATATTAATTTGAAAATGTATATTCAGAAAGTCTTAATTAAAATCTTTCTGAATATATATTCTCATATTAATATTATTTTTAGTTTAAGAGAAAATTCAAGATATAGGTAGATGGCGGGGTCAAGTATCTCGTTGGCTGAATGTACGTATGGCATTGGGCACGCGCGCCTGGCCTCCCAAGGTGATACGATTACTTACTTGTCCCCCATTTATCCGAGCAAGTAGCATCCCATATATCTTTATACCGTTTCCCCAACCAAACAAACTCCTACCAGTCCCACACATAAAAACATGGGCAGCAGTGTCGCAGCCGAGATAATCTAAACCAATTGCGCTTACCAACCCGTTTGCCAAGTGTAGTGAGTATGGTAAAACCTCCCATAATCCTTGAGGGAGGTCCAGCAGTGGACTTCTTCCAGCTGAGATAATGATGGTGATGATGATTTTTTTTTAAACTAACCACAGACATTCCTGGTAGGGGTAACTCGGACCGTCAAAATAAAGAACGTTTTCTATGATCCATGTTGGAAAATAAAAAATATTGACATTTCATACAAATTGCCGGGTCTGTCGAACAACTTTGTATAAATAAATAAATATATACGGACAAATCACACAGATTGAGCTAGCCCCAAAAAGAAAAAAGTAAGTTCGAGACTTGTGTTATGGGATACCAACTCAGCGATACTATATTTTATAACAAATACATATATAGATACACATCCAAGACCCAGGCCAATCTGAAAAAGATCATTTTTCATCTTGATCTGGCCGGGGATCGAACTCGGGCACTCTCGTGTCGCAGGCTGGCGTATTGACCGCTGCGCCACGGAGCTAGCCTTTGTATGGAAATGACGGGCCGAGTCATCCCTTCAAGATAATGTTAGGGGTTAATTTACACGCGGCATGTATAGTCCGATACTTTTGTGTATGGATGTCATAAAGCCTAAATTATCTATTTGTCATGGTCATAATTGACTTTTAATGTTTTCTGGGGAAGCTTGTAGGAGTGAAGTTTCACTTCAACTATGTAACAGGCTATCAAAGAACGATCATAGTGTACTTACATTATACCAAGAAGTAATGGATCACTATAACTGAATATTAATGGCTTACCTGAAAAGAAAAAAAGTTAATTTCAATAAAATTTCTATAAAAAAATAATATTTCAATAAAAAAAAAGATAAGTCTCATAGCATAAGATAAAAGTTTTTTTAAGTAATCTATATTGTTCCACTGCTGGGCAAAGGTATATCTCATCTATTTCCACTTGTCCCTGATGGATGTTAACCACGACCAGTCTTATTGAAAATTATCTAAATGATCTTACCAGCGCTTTCTCGGCCTACCTCGATGACAACAACCATCTTCAGGTAACCATTTTTTGTTGCTATTCCAATCCATTCAATAGTTTTATTTATTATAATAAAATTAAACATAGCGGATTATCACATTAAAGTATATACTTTATACCTACTATGAATTATTAAAAGAGAAAATTTGGTAGTAAAATAACTTTTATTACCAAACTTAAAATATCATATTAAAACGTGACGTCCATATTGACAACCTCTGTGGCCTAGTGGCACCATGCCAGGCTGTCACAGCGTAAGTCCTGGGTTCGCTCCTCACGTACATATGGAAAATTATCTTTTTCAGATTGACCTGGGTCTTGGAAGTTTATCTATACATGTATTTGCTTTAAAATATAGTATAGTTGAGTTAGTATCCCATAACACAAGTCTCGAACTTACTTAGGGGCTAGCTCAATCTGTGACATTTGTCCGTACCTATATATTTATTTACGTGTTGTCGTTACAATTGGTGTTATTTGTGTGCAAAAATCACTGAAATGTTACTTGATGATGCCCATATTTGGCTGTTTACTATTAGATGTCTTATCATTTAATTCGCTTCGTTAACTATAATCGTAAGGAAGTCTATGAACCAACCAATATAAGAATTAACGCTCAATTATTTTTCGCTTTCCTGTCCCAAACTCTGACACCAGCAATTTGGCAGCCTTGTGCCTCTCAACCTTCAATGCCACTCGTAATGACATAGTTTATCCGCTCTTGAGAGCAAATAGGCTATCATTATAGCTGTTATTTGAAAGCTTACAGTGTAATTCGTCAAATTAACTGCTTGAAATAGCGGTGTAGAAGCTGAATAGAGAAATTTGTACCGCGGGGCACTATAAGCTTGTCGAAATATTGAGACACCTGGTTTTTTAACTAGTCTTAATTTTGGTTTCTAGGCTTACATACATTGTATGTATAGGCAAATATGCAAAATAAATGTCGGGTGATGTAAAGATGTCATGTTATGACTAAGAACATAAAGTGTGCTGTGCTATCACTATGTCGTTGGGATCAAAGATATGTAACTAAAGACGTAGATTTGGCATACTTACTCGTAGTAAGCGGCGTGGTTTTTTCTTTCGAAATAGGTACTATTTGCCTGTAAAAATATATAATTCATCTACGAAAGATTTAGACAGCCCCATTTTAATTTAATTAATTTCGTGGAACTTTTTCTTTTTTCAACACATCCAACTCTGGTGTCACATTTATCAAGCTGCCTAAAGGCATCGGACATAGCTTTACGACTGCCATGAATGATCACAGCCGGGACCAACAGCTTAACGAGCCTTCCGAGACGGAAGAGCTCAAGGTATTTAATGCCAATTGCGGTCACCCACGCTCGTGGTTGCTTAACATATGTAAGCGTTAATAATGCTTAGACCCACCGGACCATCGACCTCCTCCGCTCTTTTTTCGAAAAGGTTGATGTCTACCACCCTGTTGCCTGTAAGGAAAGGTATTCCTAACTGTGTATAGTAAAGTTCTTGATTACCCTTTAAAGAGATATAGATGAAGCCTTAATAAAATTTAGACCATGATTCACGATTCACGAATTATAGTGAGTCACACGGCGCTTCCTTTTACATAATTAGATTGCCATTATAAAATAACATGCTTGCTAAAGGCCGATGCGTACTTCCTATATGTAAAGCGCCTAATTGACTTGTATTTATTGTAAATAACCACGTACAACAAAAACATGCAAGTGATTTTTGTAAGCGGATCGTTGAAGTCTTTTGTATCGCTAAGTTTTTATTACTAGTAGGTAAGCACCAATGATTATAAAAAGTGTTTAAAGTGCTTATAAATACTTGAAAAGTGGTAATCGTCAAGTAATTGATAGTTTTATTATCAAATATCAGTTCAGTGAGTTCTAATTTAAGGAAGAAAATATACATCGTTGCATTCATTTTGTTGAAATAAAGCAATTAAATTTTTTACAACTCATCATCATCATATCAGCCGCAAGAAGTCCACTGCTGGACATTTTACAACTCATTAAAATATAAAGCATAATAACACTACACTAAATTTTGGCAATAAAATTTGCATACAAAACACTTCATATCTGTATTATGAACATACAGTTTTAATAATACACTCTGAGAAATAGTTGTTTTATTTCCATTAATAAAATATAAGTACATACTCCTTTTTTGGTGTTTTCAAATAAAATTAAGACCGTGTGGTTTGGTTTTTGTTTAAGTTTATTAAGTTTATTTTGTGCACAAAGGCATCAGGATTTTCCTGGTACTCTTTTGAACTTAAAAAAAAGACCGGTAGTCTTTTGAACTTAAATAATAAGAAAAGCAAAAAGGGCGTATGAATTTACTACGTAAGATAAACGTCATAAATAAGTAAACTTGTTTATTCATATTCATTAATTTCAAAGTACAATACAACATTGTGGATAAATATTATAAGTAATACATTGTTACATAAATTACATGAAAAATCAATATATTAAAATTAAAAAAAAAATGAAATTAATCCTAACTAATATTATAAATGCGAAAGTGAGTTTGTTAGTTTGTTACGCTTTCACGTTGTAACTACAGAACCGATCATCATTAAAATTTTGCATACACGTTATCTGGGGTACGGAGAAGGACATAGGGTACATTTTATCCCGGAAAAAGTACTGTTCCCGAGGGATCGACAAGACGCGGGCGGAGCCGCGGGCGAAAGCTACGAGGGTGGATTGAAAAGTACTCGGCCTAACACAGATCCTTTCAATTCTAAAAATTGAATTTACGCACATTATTTAGTTCAGTTCATACAAGTTAAATGTGTGAAGTTCGAAACGTGTGCGATAATTAGCTGTGATTTTATAAATTTATTAACAAAGCAATCTGACTAATTTCCGCAAATGGAGCAAATCGAGCAGCGTGCCGTCATTAAGTACCTCCACAAGAAGGGGCTATCATCAAAAGCCATGCATGATGATATGGTCAGTACATTAGGGGATTCCGCTCTGTCATATTCAACCGTCAAAAAATGGATAGCAGAATTCAAGCGTGGTAGAGAGAGTGTGAAAGACGAAGCCCGCTCTGGAAGGCCTTCGACGTCTACTACTAACGAAAATATTAAAAAAGTACTTGATTTAATTATGGGAGACCGCAGATTAAAAATTAGAGAGATAGCAGACAGTATAGGCATCTCTTATGAACGGACTCAAAACATCATAGTCAATGAGTTGGGTTTTCACAAGGTGTCTGCTAGGTGGGTTCCGCGGCTGCTTTCAGTTGAACAAAAAAGAACGCGATTGACTATTTCACGCGACTGTTTAGAGTTATTTGAAGCCGATGCAGATGATTTTTTAAATCGTTTTGTTACTATGGACGAAACATGGGTTCATTACTGTACACCGGAAACAAAACAATAATCAAAACAGTGGAGAAGACCTGGTTCACCACCCCCTAAAAAGGCTAAGTCGATTTTGTCGGCAAATAAGGTGATGGCTTCAGTTTTCTGGGACTCCAAGGGTGTGATTATGGTTGATTATCTTGAAAGGGGTCAGACCATAAACTCTGATTACTACTGTATCTTACTACGTCGTTTACGAGAGGAAATTAAAGAAAAACGTACAGGAATGCTTAGAAGAAAAGTCCTGTTTCATCAAGATAATGCCCGTGTTCACACTTCTGTGCAATCAATGACTGAAATCCACAACTGTGGCTTTGAACTGTTACCGCATCCGCCTTATTCACCTGATCTGGCACCATCAGACTTCTTTCTGTTCCCTAACCTAAAAAAAGCACTTGGGAGGTCAAAGATTTTTAACAAACGACGAGGTCAAAGCAGCAGAAGACGCATATTTTGACTCTAAGGAAGAATCATTTTTTTTCCAATGGTCTAAATGCTTTGAAGGGGAGGTGGCAAAAGTGCATTGAACTTGATGGTGATTATGTAGAAAAATAAAAATATAACAGATTTAGTATGTGTTTATTTTCTTGGTTAGGCCGAGTACTTTTCAATCCACCTCGTAGTTATAAATAAGTTACATAATTTAGGTTAATTAATCTTTTAATGAGTAGTAAAATTTTTTCAATAGATATTTTTTTATTCTTTTACTGAAGTCTCTGCTGTAAACTAAATCTTTTAATTATTTTAATTGAGCTTCAGAACATTCTTAGAAAATTCCTTTAGTAATAACTGTACTAAGTAATTAATGTACATAGAAGTTCTATGATAGAACTTGATGAGTAAATTTAATCTATTTTAAAACGAACAAATACAAAAAGCTGATTGTTCTCTTATCACGAAATCTCCTAATCTCGACTAAGCGGGATTCTATCTTCTAATACAACTTAACTCCGGTTCAGTGAACTTGTTTCCGTAAGCCTCTTTGCACACCTAATTCAAGAACAAAGATTTCTTACTGAACACTAAGATTTCTTATTTGTTGACGAAGCATCTAAAACTATACGAAAGAATAAACTCTTAAGAAATACAACTCATTATATATATTATGTTATTATTATGTCACTGAGAAGAGTGCTTTCACAAAATTCAAAAATATGCAGTATTGCTCGCGGTTCCGCCCACGTTAATGTCGATCCCTCGGGAACAGTAGAATTTCCCGGAATCAAAGATACTCAAAGTCCTTCACCCTTCATGAAAAGGTGACAGACAGAGTTAAATACATAGATGGTATCACGTCTTTCTCCCTTGCGGGGTAGACAGAGCCTAGGTCTATGAGACCTTATGGCCACATTTAGCATGTTGGAGGGCGTGTAGATGGAAAACGGAATCAAATAGTGATGGGTTGTTTGGCGCATCGCCTATTGACATGAATTCGCAGATTTTAGCCTAATCCCTCGATCGACTTTTACGATCTGCGCGGGAAGAGAAGCAGCTGGCACATTCTGCATTTTTCTTTTCTCCCAGACCAGCATGGAAGAAGACAGAGTTAATTTCGCATTTTTTATATTAAATTAAGTTACATTTTTGGATTTAATATTAAAATACAGCAAAGCAGCATATTTATTGTCAATCTACTGATATAATTGGTAATTACTAATTTATTATGTAATGTAGATACGAGTACGTCGCTACATTAAAATTAATATTAAGAAAGCAATTTAAATTTTATGAGATATAAATAATACTACATGGTACTGAATAGTTATTGCAGGTCATCGCTTAGAAATTAATTCTCTGAATGAATTTCTTATTCACTTTACATCTTCGTCCTCCACCCCTCATCCCACTTTATGTGGGGTCGGGAGTCGGGACAGCGTGGAAGTATAAAAAAAAGCCGAAACTTTTCACAGCTTGGTAAGTATACATTTCATGTTGTGAAAAGTTAGAGTAAATAAAAAAATATATATAAATAACTTCAAGATAATTGTTGCCTGTTGTGTTTACCTATAACTGTTTGTAACAATTAGCTAGTTACTAATAGGGAATACTTTAGAATTAAGTAACAATTTAAACAAACGTTGGTAAACCTTAATAAATAAATAAATAAATAAGTTTCGGCTTATTTTTACAAATGGCCGCCTGCCTAACGTCAACACTCTTTGGGAATGCTTTCGTTGCACGGGATGTATGTGTTTGTCCCTTAAGTCGCATCTCATGACATCCATAGGACAGAATGGAGTGGTATTCTAGGCCGGAAACCACACGGCACTTATTTACTTTAGATATCTGTCAATAAAATGAAAAGTTAATATCTGAACTTATACTTAAGATAGCAAAAAAAAACAAGTGTTTTATTTTGCATTCACAATGCTATTTTGATATACTCTTAAATAAAATATGGTGAAAAAATTTCACGTGGGCGGGACATGAACCGGCGACCTAGGTCTATGTGCGACCTGTGCTCTGCCATCTGTGCTACCGCACAATTCAATCTCGGCGCCGAAATTCTCCACCATATCCCATTAAGAAATAAAATATGGTAAAAAAATAAGGGGATTATTTTTTCACCATATTTTATTTCTTCATTTATTGCTATCCTATCAAATTCTTATTTCCTTGGAGATAAGATTCATGATTGTATTGAAAAGCCAGCGGTCTTCGAATAGATTAAGTAACTAAGAACAATGCGGTTTGTTCACGGTAGAGTTTGTTTTACGACTTCCTAACAAAATTACCTAAAACTCGTCATCCATCATCTGCCGCTTTTACTGGTACTGTAATTGAATGGTGATCGTTTGAAACCGTTACTATTGCGTTTTGTATCGTGACCGGTTGTTGCAAAACGAAAGCAATAAGTTTTGTTGTTAATATTCTCTTGTTTTTAAAGCTCTCGATCGCGGGATTTGGAGAGAAGAGACGCCTTAGCCTTGCAGTGGGAAGGTATAGTCTGAAAATAGAAAATAGAATGGGGTTTTCTCGCATTCATTCATGATAAAAGTCGAGACATATGGCTATTTATAAGTATCTGGACTATTTTTTTAGTTGTAACAATTGTTTGACTAAATTAAAGTGTATTTTTAAAGAGGTACTTTGATTTGGACTTATTTGACATTAAGTATATAGAGACCGGATTTTTTAAGGAAAAGTTATTTTCGTTGTTTGATGCAAAAACTTGCATCGTGTCAATTTTCAACGGTATTGCGCACTGCTGGCGCATTTATGTCTTTTGTGTTTTTTCCATTTAAATTAAAACTACGGCATTTTCTTACATCAATCAACGCAAGCCATTCAATTAAATAACTGTCGTAACCAAACGGATCTATAGCCTTGTAATTGGATCACTGTTTATCCAACAGACCTCCATTTATCTGCCATACATAGAAGACCATTCACCCAGCCTTTCTACGATAGTCTTACATTAGTCAAGTTCGAGGTGTCAAGGTAGAACAAGCCAAGTAGCGAGTGTTTTAAGAGATCTTGCTTCGAATCAATAGCTATTGAGCATGTTTTAGTTAGATTTGTATTTATTTGAGTCTTATAAATGAAATGATTATAATAATGACAATCTTTTAAAATTGATTTTGAAAATATTATTAACCCATAAATATATACGCATAAATCACAGATAGAGCTAGTAGCCAAAGTAAGTTCAAATAATGCTATATATTTTATAACAAATACATTATAGATAAACATCCATGACCCAGGTACATTAGAAAAGGTTTTGACCTGACCGGGGATCGAACCCGGAACCTTCGGTGTGAGAGCCTGACGACCATTCAGAGGTCGGTTAAGATTAAGAAAGATGTTAATAAGTGATAGAGTGTAGTTAATATAATGTCGTATTTCTCGATATTTGTAATTTAAATCTATTTAGACTAAGATAATAAGATTTGATGTTGATAAGAAAATTATGACGAAACTGAAATAAAGCGAAGTGTCTTTTATATTAATGCTTATTTTGTATTTTTTTTCTTCTGACAAAATTTTACTCGCCCGTTTACTTAACCAATATAAATTACGAAGACTCGTATATCGACTACAGAAGAATAACCCGATCAGACATCGTTAAATAATGGATAAGAAAGCTATTTGTTCGTTTATTGATATTGAAAGCGACTTAATTTCTATTGAAAATCATTAAAAGTTGTTTATAACTAGTACAGACCCATATGTTATATATTACATTGTAATGGAATTTATTTTTAGCAAGTAATAAATATTAATGGTTGTATGCTCTTTGTATGTACAGTTGGGAGCAGATAAGTCAGATCTCAAATTACAATTTAAAATTTGTTTTAAGAGTCTGAAGGGGTCAGTTTTATCTACCTCCGACTGTACATATAGCCATTTAAGCTGAGTAAGTCTATATTTCTGCGTAGATTGAAATCGAGTTATTTAGGAAAAACTCTCAAATTGCAAGGATTGCAAAATGTGGTATACATTGTTATTAGTATAATCCTGTAATTTTAAATGTCTCATATTATCACAAAGACCCGAAGGGTTCAATAGGAATTATTGTTTCCAGAAATGATATCTAGTTAAAGCAATTTGTCCCCCTCCTCATAGGTTGCTCATATTCCCCTTATTTATATTTTAACAAAGTTTAATTTTCTTCTGACCATATAAATCAGTGTATATTTGATACCTTTAAAGAACTAGAGTATATCAGGTCACGAGAGTAACTTGTGATAGACGTATGCCCCTTAAACTCAAGAGGAAAATTTACAAAACTGTAATCAGACCTGTTGTATGGATCGGAATGTTGGGCCACAAAAGGGATAGAAGAAAGAAAACTGCATGTATCAGAGATGCGAATATTGAAATGGATGTGTGGACTGACATGAATGGATAAAATACGGAATGAGTATATGAGTATAAAAGTCGCGCCAGTGACAGAAAAGCTCCATGGTCAAAGACTGAGTTGGTATCATGTGATGAAGAGAAAAGAAAGTGATAGATATCACAAGGAAGAATTTTATGGGAAAGTGAATGGAACCCGGAACAGAGGACGAACTAATAAAACATAGATGGATTATGTCAAGGAGAGTATGAACAAGAAAGGATTGTCAAAGGCTAAGGTGGGCGGCAGAACAAAATGGAAAGAACTGACATACTGTGCCCACCCCACATGAAAGAGTGGGATAAGGTAAAGGAAGAAAAAGAAGAACGAAAGAACTAGAATATAATGAAATCGTTGGTTACGTATGGCTTACATTAGCCCACTAAAGTTTATCATCCTTACTAATATTATAAATGCGAAAGCGAGTTTGTTTGTTTGTTTGTTTGTTACGCTTTCACGCCGTAACTACTGAACCGATCATCATGAAATTTCGCATACAAGTTCTTTGGAGTACGGAGAAGGACATAGGCTACCTTTTATCCCGGGAAAAAGGACTGTTCCCGAGGGATCGACATTGACGCGGGCGGAGCCGCGGGCGAAAGCTAGTAAAATATATAATTATGGTTGTCTCAAGTAAGTCTCTTAAGTTATTTTTTTGTCCTTAAGATTCTTTTAACCACACATAAATCAATGCTTATCTAATAAATAAAAAAACAACAAACACATTAGGCCCAGCAATTTGCAACAAAACAAACAAGTAGTCGAACAAGCACAGACAATCAATCAAACAAATTGATTGTATAATGTCGTTTGTGCATTTGCGCCGTGACGTAACCAACTTTCTATATGCATTTACAAAGCGCCGCGGAGCTTGGGGAAGAGTATCAATTTAGCGGAACATCTGTTGTTAATTGAGATTGACGGCCTTTGTGGCGCAGTGGTTAACACGCGAGTATGCTACACGAGCTCTGGGTTCGATTCAGAGCACGATTAATACATGTAATACACTTTCATAGGCTTCTGGAGCTACAGGCGGTCGTTTAAAATCATCATCACCATCATATCAGCCTCGTATCCTTTCCCAGCTTTAAAATACTCCCGATGGGCAGCGTCGGAAGCACAAGAACTCAAAGAAACTGCGCTCGCTAACCTGCCTGCAAAGCGTGGTGAGTGTGGAAAGAATCCTTGGGAAAGTCTCACAGAAATGAGAGGCCTCCTTCACTGGACTGCTTACGGGTGCAATGATATTGAATGATCAGTAAAACCTAAGTATATTTTTGACATTCCATTTACGAGTACATGAAAACTTAGAGGTCTCCAATCACGCGAGCTGACGTAAGCAGCAATAACCGTGTGCTTGCATTTAGCAAGTTTCACTATCATACGAAGATGTGATGCAAAACGTCAGTGAAATCGCAAACAAGCCGAGTCGTGGCGGCGCGTCGTGATCGACTCATCTGCCATTATGTAAAACTTGAATATTGTATGCTTCTAGTAATTAACGCCTGCAGAAGCAGTTTATGTACAAATATGACTATTTGTGGTGGTAATTACTTAGTTATTTATCGGTCAGGGTTTCTCTGGTGATTTCTTCGGTGGTCTGTTTCTTATCGTTTATTTTAAGATATTTATGAGTTATCTTGTCTCAAGAGTCCCGTATCTATGCAGAAATGGTTATCAATAAAAATTGATAGATGCTTCAAACTAAGGGATAGGCCGATATAGAAATACATATCTATTAAGCCCTATTAGTTCTATGCGACATTTTGAGAGGTATAGAGGAGGACCAATGTAGTGAACTCAAAAAAAAATTCAGCATTTCTTTAATCTAATTTATTTTTTGTGATCCCAGCATTGCTTCCATAGGAAAAGTTGTTCATATTGATGGGCTGAGTCACCCCTTTAAGGGAACTTCGAGGGTCAATTTACACGCTGTAGAGATAAACATGCAAGACCCACGCCCATCTGAAAAACATCATTTTCCATCTTGACCTGACCGGGGATGGAACTCGGGACCACCAGTGTGGTAGCCTGATGATGACAATTAGGCCACAGAGCTCGTCAATCATGAGCAGTCTCCCTTGATTTCTACGATATTAAAACCGCTGGTTTATTTTCTCCAACAAGCAAGCACCTTTGTTCTTTAGCTATAAAATTAAATACAGAAGACATAAAAATAAAAGACCAGATTGTTTTACACAGCACACACGGCAGGTGCTTCAAAGCACCTGTCTCTAGAAATAATTATTTTCCAGCCGCCGATAGCTTTATTCATAGTAATTACGTTTGCCATAATCTTCAGCAAATTTTCTAAACATTAATTGTCATTTAGGCTCTCTAGTTTCTCTTTGCGTCGTCCATCAAGGTCATAGACTTGCAGTAATTTATGGACACGTAAAGCTTATATGGCTATACTAACTTGACGGGCGAAAGTGGTCATCAACGAGTTTTTCTGAAACAACTGTTTAACAGTATATCGACGTAATTCGTATGAAACAACTGATCAGGAGGTTGTTGAACTTTGCTCGATGTGGAGTTCCGTAGTCGTGAAAAAGGAATACTTAAACAACTTCGGCTGCTCTACGCAGGACACGAGTATCACAACTTTTAGAAAAATATATTTTGTTTCATTTTCATTATAAGCAAATCAATACGCATCTGTCAATATTTTTATTTACTTTATTTTAGAAATATTGTGTATATTTAAAAGCAAATTATTTGTTTCAAGTATCTTTTTCTTCTTGGATAATTTACGCTAAAACAAAGTATGTTTATCGTTTCTAAGTAAAAAATACGTAAGTCTTATTAAGATACCTGTAATTCACTTAGAATGCTATTTGACATTGATGACTTATATATATAAGAAGAGGTACGATCGGCCTAAGCGTTCGGCTTGTAACGCATCTATTTCTCTTCCACTGTTATCACGGTAAATTATCGTCCGTAAACCTACTTTACAGACAACAATCATTTTTTATTAATATTATTTTAAGCTATTGATTTCTTGGGAACCCTAATTGGCCTGAAGACGACTAAGATGCAATTACGAGTGCTGCTTTCAATTTGCATAAACCGGCGGTGGCGGCGTGTAATGCGTCTCATAATCTTGCATTCAACTTATATAATTGTGATGATTATTCTCCAATGGACGCTCGTTTTATTAGTTATAAATTGCACAGGATGTGGCCGTGATTTATTTATGTAGATGAGGTGAAATATGTTCCATGATAAAGTCATTACGTATACGACATTCATTAAAACTAGTTCTTAGAAATTTTAATATTAACATAGATATTATCGCATCTTTATTCCTTACGAGGTAGACAGTGCTACTTCACCGGTTGTTTGAGGCGAGGGCAGAGTGCCCTAAACCTATATAGACAACATCGCCTAAGGACTCCCAGCAGGGACGGACGTCCGCTTCGGGCGTTGCCTGTAAGGCTTGGAGAGACAGCAAACTCTCATATTGCCTGACGGGCCGCGATTATGTGCATACATAGCCTGAAGAGCCAATCTGAGAAACTATGGTAAAAGCCAGAAGGACTTATCTTGGAAGCAAGTTACCCGGAACCGCCGGGCGGTCACCAGTTATAATCCTACTCTACGCACTCTGTTCCGGTGGCGAGTGCGAGACGATAAAAAGATGTAGAAATACACGACACTGAACAACCCGGCTATAAATTCCATCTCAATAAAAACTTTTTTAGCTTCATTAAGTGTCCCGCTGTTAGGCAAAGGCCTCCTCTTTGATACAACTGCAAGGAAAGGAGTGTATTGTTTTTCGAGTTCATTTAAGTATTTTTTTTAGTTTCTTTATTCCACCATAATTTCTAATGCCTCAACGGATTTGGACGTATGTGGTATCGTGACAATCCTTACTCCTGAATGACATAGGCTAAATTTTTACGTAGGCAGTCGTGTTTATTATTTCTTTGATAACGACTTGGAGGCATATATATGAGGGGCTAACAAACTATGGCCCTCGAGAGGGATGATAGGAATAAAAATAGTATAAAAAGAAAATTATTTAATTAGTAGATTATTAGAGTTTCACTAATACAAAATAAAATATTTAATGAAACATTAAAATTAATAAAATGCGATTTCTTCGGCCTTCATCCGTCCACCTGCCATGACAATGTATAATATATTATAGGTCATCTTTATCCAGAGGCTGGTTTTTGCAACGGTCGGAAACAGAAAACAGTCTTCGCATCGATTAAAACCAAGAGAGTGTACAAACAAAGCCCGAATACATATGAGATAGTGCAAAAGGTTATATATTCATAGTATCCTGTGTTTGTCAATCTGTGGGTCGCGACTCGCGACCTCTAGGGTCGCGATACCTTATTCGTGGGTACAAGTAAAACATAACTTGGCCTCCACGTCAACGTTGCGGGTACTTACCAACTTATCTGGTACTTACTGTCAAAACTCTCACAGCTTTTTGCAGAGTGTAGGTCTTGAAAATGAACAAAAGTACCAAAATAGAAAAAACATATTAACGTCGGTAGTCTTTTAATTCTTTGTTGGTCAGGGTTGCAAATTTTTTTAACTTTTATATGGCGAATTAGCTTAAACGGATTGAAAAACATCTTTTTTTGCCGTCTGTTCCTCCGATTTTATTGCGGTTTTTACTTTGGGTGTAGAATCCTCGAAAAGGTTTACGTGTTTAACATAATCCATGTAAAGCAGGGCCGGGCAGCTTGTGCTTTGTAATTCAATCAATCAATAATTTATTTGCATGAATACATCATATACAGATCTTCATAAAATTTAACCAGCGGCCCGCCCCGGGTAGTATTTCATTCTGTAGCTTATGTCCATTAGAGACAATGTAGGATTCTAATGATGAAAAAATTTTTCAAATCGGTCTTGTAGTTTCGGAGCCTATTCAATGCAAACAAACAATCAAATATTTCCTCTTTATGGTATGATATATAGATGGAGATAGAGTAGAGACTATTTTCGTTTTTCTATTATAGTAATTTCTGTCAATAAAGTGTCTTTATACCTATTTGACTAGAATGACAAACTAATACTCGCCAGTATTGACTCTAGTTACGTCAAATAACATAGTTACATGTAATTAGAAAGTTACCAAAACGACTATTAGTAAATAAGTAGCCATTTACTTACTACGAAATATGGTCCAACCTCAGAGATAACGGAGCCTCAGGTCATATTTATTCTTATTGCTCCAATTGCATATTGTTCGTTCGATAGGGCAATTATGAAATTTATCTTAAACCGATTAAGTATTATTTTAATATATGTATAATTTTAATCTCAATATATTGCGTATATGTTATTATATAATATGGTACTTATATATTTAGTTCTGTCTTCACCTAACGGAAGCAGACTTGTAGGACATTTTATATTTTAAATTGAATAAAAACAAACTTTTGCCCATTTGGCTTAAAATGGATTTGCACTCGTATAAAATACGCATCAGATTTTTATTAGAATGCTAACTTAAAAAAGTGTGCCTGTTTAACGAGGCTATAGTGTATCTATGTATTTCCACTGTTTTCTCTGTATCTCAAATATATTTTACGCACGGCGTTTGAAACGTATGAATAACTGAGAAAGTTGTCATAGTTATTCTAGGACACAAATAGGCTGTTAATACCCTGCTTGCGAAACGTCATGTCTTTGCTGCACATGGACAAATAATAAATACTAGTACTTACGCATAGAAGTCGCACTCCGCAAACGTATTCAAAGAAATATCAACTTAATGTAGTTAACGATACGGTGTAATTTAGCTCGCGTCAGAACGCAAAACCTTTTAGTTTAGATACCTACAGCAAGCTAATTTTATACTTTATAGCTCTGAACATAAGATTCATAATTCGTTGAAGTCGCTTTCCTACCGGAGTTGTTTGGTTTTCATCTTCGAAGGTGTCACCGCGTGTAGGTATGTTTTCAATACCGACACCGGGAGTGAGACAGGCCTGATATGGACGAAAATACAGGACAAAGTAAAACCATTTTTAATTAACAGGTGCGGATGCATGTAAATTAAAATTAATAATTTATATTAATATACTTAATTAACTAAAATACTTAAGTTGAACAAGTTAAATAATACTTGAGAAATATTGATATATACTTGTGAACAGGAAGGAAGACATAAATATCAATTATTTTTGTTGTTTAAAAAAAAAGTCAATGATTTGAAAAATATGACACGCATATAAATAAATACATATAATTAAGTTTCATCTATTATTTAATAAAATTTATGTTAAATTTCCTATTTCCGATTCGATCACCAATTATATTAGGGCGGAAGCCTAAAAATTGTTTTTCCACTACATTATGTGAGTTCGATGACCCTTTTAGATTTCCGCACAATATTTAACTACAAAGAACACGATTTTTGAATGTGGACTCTGATGTGTAAGCAAGATCGCATGAAACCTCTTCCATGCGACCTCTCTTGTAAGGTTAACAAACTGTCTCTCGCATGTGCCACTAGTGTTCTAATTATCTGTGGTTTGACGTCTGAGTAATAAAAAATAGTAACTTTGACAGAATCGAGAAATAACACAAAAAAGATTCATATAAGGAACCCGCTATTGTTTAAAATTTTATTTTGTTGTATTTGTTTTTATAACGCCAAAAGATATACATATTCCGTGGAAATTCAGACCTGTCCGGACGGACGGATGTCAGACGTAATCAAAGTCAAAACGTTTATTTTCGCGTTAATTCAAAAGGGTCCCGATTTTACCCAAAGGGTAAAACGGTAGTTTTCTTTTCTTTTTTAGGTACGGAACCCTAAAAAGAAAAGAAAACTTCTTACTTTACACATAGCTATGTTGTATAATACTGTACCGGCATGTTGGGCCGGGCTGTCTGTCGGCACGGGAAAGCGGTTTTCCATTTTTGGTGTGGTCACTTTTTGTGAGGACTTTCAGATGTCGAGGAATCCACAGCTAAGTAGTAATTGACTATTACAAAATTCACTTGAACATTCTTTTTCTATAAGAATATTATGAAACAGTAACGAAATGATAGCCTGCCCACTACCTGCCCACTACATGACTGTCACTCAAGTGAATGCGGAAGTGTTGTTATTTTTCAAAACAAATTAACGATTATTTTGACGTAATGAGTCTAAACCGATGAACGACGGCTGCACGCACGATCAAGTGTTGCGTTCCGTGTACAAACGAGAGCGCGGATCAAACGATAGAGAGGCATGATCGGCCTAAGCGTTCGGCTTGTGACGCATCTATCTCTCTTCCACCGTTATCACTCAAAATAATCCTCCGTAAACCAGACGGATGATTATTTTAAGTGATAACGGTGGAGAGAGATATATCGTATCTCTCCTTATATATATCAGTCATCAATGTCAAATAGAATTCTAAATGAATTACAGGTATCATAAGACTTACGTATTTTTAACTTAGAAACGGTAAACATACATTGTTTTAGCGTAAATTATCCAAGCAGAAAAAAATACTTGAAACAAATAATTTGCTTTTATTTATACACAATATTTATAAAATAGAGACAGCCAATTTTTTTAAGCAATTGATTCATCGTAGCGTCACACAGACTACTTTTTATCGAGGAATTGCCACCGATTTCTGAAAGACATATCACAAAATAAATACATACGCAACCTAAGCTAATTAAGACCACGAATCGTTATCTCGAGTTTCGAATGATATAAGATTCGATATAATCAAAAATAACTTAAAACAAAATTATGACACGAGTCAATGGGTGTCTCGATCTTTTCCGATATCCTTTCACATTGCGCAACGCAATGTTTGGGGAAACTGCACACTGCATTTCAGCGGGTGAGAGCAGGGGTTATGTAAAGCGAACAGGTTCTCCCGTATGTAGGTCGATGGTTTGCATCGCTGGTCCGTGCCACCGCATCGTCGTGTGAGAATGATATGCTTGGAATTGGTTGTTTATAGATATTTTCGTAGAATGAAAGCGTTCTAAAATAAGTGGCGGAAGTACTAAGGTTTCGGGTACGCTGTTATTAGGCAACGATGTGTCAGTTATAACTGTTTGTCAAATATTAACCAATGACAGCCGCTCATCGTCCTCTACGACTCAGTGCTGTCATCTGATGTTAATTTCATAAAACCCTTAATGAAAAGCGTAAGATCCAACGCAGATTACTGACTATCCGTGACGCACTTTTTAGTTTGTGAAAATAAAACCTATTCAATCATATCAAATCATATGCAGTAACTTTTTTAATGTATGCAGATTTTTGATAAACGTTTTATTATTGAAGTCAAAAAAGAATAGTTATAAATAAAGCAAATTCTATCCACTCTGACAATTGTCATTATAAATTAATCGCCGTTCCACTTATTCCTACCCATTTACAAATACCTAACCGTCACATGGGAACGCATTCTTCGCGTATCAGCGTAGAACAGTCAACGTGACACGAAGCCCGGCCTTGACTATTGTGCTGTAATTGTGAGACCATGGACGAGGGCAGCCGTGTCCGGTCCGCCCCGGAACAGTCTCATCATCGTGACAATTTTGGAGCGATTGCGCGGAAAGCGAGTTTGACGGAAAATTGGCATGGAAATAACTAAACTTCGGCGGACATATATGAGACTAGATAATATTTTTTTTTATCGATTGCGATTACTTGTGCGATTAACTGTAAATTTATACTGGTAGAGAAGTACAAAACCGGCAAAGTAGAATAGGACCACTCCTAGTTTTCCCATGGAGGTCGTAAGAGGCGACTTAGGAAATACAAGCTAAACAAAGCTCATAAACATCAATGAGACCTCTCCAACCCGTCTGGCCAGCGAGGAGAGTGTAGGCCAAATCCTCTGACTGCACTGGTCAAGTATGGCTCCGGTAGTACAGAGAGGGTCATGCTCCTGCAGTGGGGGAATAAAGGACCTGATGATGATGTTGATAAAAGTTATTAGAGCTAATGTAAAATTTTGACTCTTTGTTACTAAATCACACAAATCCACTAAGACAATGGATTTTATCGTAGCTCAAAAATTTAAACCATATCCTGGATATGGGATTATTTTCTTCCAGCTACGATAGTAGTTTATCAAAGTCGGGCAATGCATAAGGATGGCGACCCTTAGCCTAAAGATAGAAAAAATTACAAACTTATTCTAGGTACTTAAGTATATACTTAGGTTATCACTTATCAGGCATTAGTCTCCTTTAAACACTAATACATATTTTTTGTGGAAAAGAGAGGAAGCCGGCATTTGTTTCGCCTTTTCAGCATTGCGTGTGTACAAAAAATAATATTAATAACTAGAATTTGAAAAATACATTGCAGTAGCTTTTTAGATATATCAACTGCAATTTAATATTTTTTCACAAAAAAATATTGTTGTATTGATAGATATCTCAACAAATATTAAAGAAGTACTACCATTTATAATTGACTTAATTGCAATTTTAAACGCTGCCTTCAACCAATTGTGTTTTTCTCCAAATATTATCCCACCGTGGCCAATCTGCTCACGATTCGGTGGTAACTCCGAAGGCCCAAGCATCGGTGCGTAATAATAAGACATTGAAGTTATGAAGCCTCATGGTTATGTCACCCTAATCTAGCCAAAAAATGTTTTACTGGGCATTAATTCCGTGAAGTTTTCAAGAAAACTGTATTTTTAACCCCCGACGCAAAAAGAGGTGTGTTATAAGCTCAACTGCTGTTTATATCTGTCTGACAGTGGTTCAGATCGAATCTTTAGATGCATTTTTATGGAAAAAAGCTATTTAGTCATAAATATGTTTTAGAAGATAGGTGGAATGGGAATTAAGGTATCAAGGGATGTTAATTTTTTAAATTTAATGTGATTTGTACTGTATCCTACTGCTTGAAATAGTTATGTTTTGAGGGTTCATTAATGATTGTATATAAGTATTAATATTCTTAATGCCTGACCAGATGTGAAAGTAAGATGTTATAGCCTTTATTTTTTAGGCAGGGCAGTCGTGTTTTTAAATTATATATTTTTCATTGAAAATAGTGATATTTTATTATTATGATAATATCAAAAATCGGTGGTAGAATATATAAACACATGATGTACCGGTATAATATTATCGACATTACTGTGGAGAATCATTCTAATACAAAAATATTTTAAGAATAACGAAATATGGAAGAGATTGCTTAAAGCGATAAGACCGCCCCTTGTACTACTTTATATAGAATAGTTTTAAATAATGTATCCTAATTTTGGTGCAATAAAGAATATTTCATTCATTCATTCATTCATATAGTTGGCTGGAAGACACCATAACATTCTTACCTTCTATCGTGAGTTATTTATTATAGAACTAGAATGGAAGGGGGCGCATGTAATACATAATGAATTAAAAATAGATATCGCAAGTCACGCCTGTGGGGTGAAGGTTTAAACTATAATTAAGGTTTAAGCGAAGTAACCTTAAATAATGTGTTCAAAATAAGCAATAATGACCCTTTAACACAAAAAAATCTTAAAACAGATTCTCAGTTCCGTAATTTTTAACATTCGTAGATTATAGTGTTGTTAAATTTTACCATATAATGATTTAAAAATCTGTTCGTGATTCATATGGTTATTATGTGGGTTCTGTTGGAAATGATCGGCGATGTCAACAGACGTCGCAAGGTCGTCGTAATTAAACTTGAACACTTAGTGGGCGGTCATTTAGGAATGGGCTCATCAATATTGCATTAAATATTCTGCTGATGATCGAAATATTAAATTAAAATTATCATGCTCAAACTAAGCTTAAGGGAAGAATATACAAAGCTGTAATAAGACATGTCGTAATCTAGGGCTCAGTATCGTGGCCCACCAAAGCAGCAGACGTGTGGTGTAATGCGAAAGGACCAAATAAGGAAGTATGAAAGTAGTACCTGTGACTGAAAGATTAAAAAGTAATAGGTATACCAACCTGGTATGGCCATGTTATGAGGATCCCTCCTCGATCGATCGAAAATCATGTACCTAACAGAAAGAATAAGAGGTCGAAGAAAGAGGGGTAGACCAAAGTAAAGGTAGATAAAATGCGTAAGGGAGGACATGTGTAAAAAGAGATGAGACAAAGCGACTATGCATGAGGAGTGTTCACAGGAACTCTACGAACTTATCCCACCCACCCTTTTCC
Organism: Elegia similella; assembly: GCA_947532085.1. Classification (NCBI taxonomy): domain Eukaryota; kingdom Metazoa; phylum Arthropoda; class Insecta; order Lepidoptera; family Pyralidae; genus Elegia; species Elegia similella. The sequence goes on from OX383927.1 coordinate 9,638,591, forward strand.
GGCATCGGTCTACTCGAAGGGGTCAAAGTATGCACCCGTATGTGGTGGATATACCACCAGCTCGTACGAAGCGCTTTTCCTCTTCGTTCATCTTGCGTACGGCTAAGCAATGGAATCTCTTGCCGCAGGAGGTTTTCCCTGACACATATAGTTTGGGTCTCTTTAAGACTAGAGTGAATAGGTTTTTAATGAGCCAGCGAGTTCCACCATAGACCACATCTTCACTTAACGCTAGGTCAATCGCTGGATCATCCAGAATAAAAAAAATATGTATGAAAGTTAAGACATAAGAGCACTCACATGTGTAATAACAGTGTTGACCACTTACACGCACGGTAAGTCGAATAAATCGATAAATGAAGATAAATCGTATAAGAGTCCATTCTCGGAATCCAGAATAGTTTGTTGTTCCTACAAAGTAAAGGTTTGCCATAGGAAGCGCTCATTTTTCTGTGAATTAATTTCAAATTATAAGTAGCAATTTCGTGATCCTAGTTAAACTTGCAGTATAGTTAGAATATGAGTTGCTTCATATGGGAAGTTTAGAACAGATCATCAGAAAGATAGACGATGCGAATGACCTAACTTAGCTAAGCCATACGACAAGAACCAAGGATTTATATTTAGCAAAGAGACGCGTATCGCTAATCCAGGCAATGTTGGGTAATGTTTCATTGTACGTTGAACTCAAGTGACCCGCGAAGAAACCTTACTACAAAGATACTATTGAGATTATCCCGATCTTAGCGCATGAAAAAAAAGCCTCAATAGGACCTAATGCCACATTATCTACAAGACAATTAAATGGAGTAGAAAGCGTAGCCGTAATATATGATCGAAATTAGGGTAGTTCAATCAGTTCGGCTGTCTGACACATCGAATTGTTTCGTGAGTAAGTTCACTCAGATTCGCTTCGAAATTTTCTCCATGATCATGATCACGCCTATTAATAATAATTACTTTATTTCAGACCACGATCCATAAGCAAGTTGTTAGTTACACAAATATAAAATAAAATAAATATTAGTTACGCTCGTATATAAATTAGTTTTTCAATAAACAGTCCTAGTGACACTGCGGCCCACACATCTCTAAGGTAGAAAACCTTATTTAGGATATCATTGGAACTGCCACGTATTCTGCTCATTAGGGAGTGCATTTTCCTACGTATTATACAATAACAATTGGCTGTCGACTTCTGAAAATATCCCTAATGCCCTACAAAAACATGGCAGCCTCATCATATAAATATAATTTAGTCTGTGCGATATAAATTAGCCCCATTATAAATATTATGTAATCTGTGATTTGACGATAGTTCACCCAATTAAATTATATGGCCCAATGTCAGCTATATTATTCTATATAATTTGATGCGAAATGGAATCGCAATCGTGTTAGAGCGAACCTTTATTTTATTTCCGTTTGAAACGGATCATGAGATCCGAGTGAATATGCCCGTTTTGTGCATCCAATCGATTGAAATAGTGATGTAACACAATATTTTTCTAGTAATTTATGCATCGTCATTTTATAAAAACATATGTGATACAAATATGCAAATCGGCGACCTCGTAATGTAAAGAAATGAAGATGGCTATACGTTATTTATAAATAATAATCTCAAGGATGTTTATTAAAATTTTCTGGTGATAAAGTTACGAAATATTTAATTATTATTGAATATTTGCAGGAAGTGGATTTAAGTTTTGTGAGACCAATAGTATGTTCGCGACAAAAATATGCAAAATAATTCAGTATTTAGACAACTGTGTTATTATGCCTAAGGATTAAAAAAAAAAGAATTGTGCATTACGAGCAAGTATACAAGCCAGTCCGTACCTCTAGCATGAACCACTATCGAAATAGAATAGTTATCGTAAATTCTTACTATTCGAAAACGAAAACTATTCTGTTTCGAATTTTGTAGCTAGCACGAACACCTCCAAAACGACTATCGTAAACTCGATTCAAAAATTACGGGACAGTAAAATAAGGGTGTTTGTCTACAGGTTAAAACAACTAGTTAAGTGCGTTCAAAACCATGTGATACTCATTTTTTGCGTTTGCCATTTTTATAATATACAATTTTTAATGAATAAGCAAAATATTTAAAATAATTATTAATTTAGTATAATAATTTTATAGTTTACATTTGTGTATGTTTTTGTAAAATTTAGGATTTAATAACAACCGTAATAAACAAAAAAAATTGCGTACATTTCGAACGTTGTTAGTTTTGTAGTCTCATCTGTGGCTGTCGCTGTCAATGGCCGCTGACCCGCCAACAAACTTTCGGCACAATAACAAAGTTTTAAAGTTGATAAAATAAGATGTTTTTGTATTTGAAGTGATTTTAAAAACAATAATTGATATTTTATAGTATATGTTATAGTCATCTTAAGCAGATTGACTGCGTGGGCAGAACTTTATCGATATACCAAGTATCTACCTAAGGGTGGAAAAGTCATATTAATAGGATCTATTTCACGTGAAGGTAAGGAAATCTATTCAAATTTGCAACATAAGTAGACAGATTATATCATAAATATACGTGTGCATTGCAATATTCTTATAACTACAATAAAATTCCATGTCAAATATTGCAATGTCTGTCCAACACGTCTAAAGTGTAGAACCCTTATAACTTTATTTAGAACAAATCAATGCTGTTTTATCTTTACATAGTATAAAATGAAATCAATTCCGCTGTCTGTTCGCTTAGATCTTTTAAACTACTCAATCATCAGATTTTGATAGAAACAGTTAAGAGGAAGGTTTATATGTATAATTGACTGCCCCTTGTATATTGCACCAGTGCGAAGCCGGGGCGGGTCGCTAGGGTAAAATAAATAATACAATAATTATTGTGTTGTTTTAGATACCTATGGTTTTGTTTCATCAAAACTATTCAAAACCCTATGATGGACAGAGGGAGCCTAACAGGGAACAGAAAAATTACAACTTGATAAGAAAAAGCAGAAAGTAAGTAGACATTCAGACATTTTATTAAAGTGTTTCTATTATATTGCCCAGTAATTTAGAGAGTAAGCGCTGAAGGCAATATAGATAGATATTCCATGTTTATTACATGTGATCCGCACAAATGAATCATGGTAACTGAACATACATATAGTCTAGTAGATCCAGTTTTGTATTTGGTATCCTTCCAAAGTTTTTAGTAGGTAAGAGAATAAGCATTTCATTGTTTATGTATGCGCGCATTGCTGAAATAGACTTTGTAATATATAATAATATGGTCTGTTTTATAACAAAACCATTACAGCACTGCAAAGTATCTAGATAAATATGTGTAAAACATAATGCATACACAAAGAATTTACTCAATGGTATTATAAGAGCTTTGTAATTATGCATCAAGATCTATAGAAAAATTTGTAGTCTCTTAAGTCATCTTGTGAAAAATGACTATTTGATAAAGAACATGAAAATACATGGTGTTATATTGTATTTATTTTGCTTGTACAGGAGAAACTTGCGAGGAAGAAGTAGGAAAAGAATGTTGATAGTTCAAGACCTTCTCCAATGTAATTACTACTAAAATTGGTATGAAATTATTTTGTATAACTGTACTTGATAAATTCAACACAAAATATAAATTTCATTGTTTAAAATTCTTTATTTGTTGGCAGGCTATTGAGAAAGGAATCTTGAAGAATTTTGACTGCACTGAACTAAACATCCAGAAACAGGATTGCTGGAAATTGGAAATAATGCTAATAAGGGACAGTCCAAAACATAATACTACATTAGCCGGTCAACTACCGAACGCCCCAATCAGGAAACATAACAATAGATAATCAATTGTGTCTGCGTTTCTCGCGATTGTTGAGTTAGTTACAATTTTAAACAATATCTGCGCAATCTATTGATTAAATGATGTTTCCATTACAAATTCTGTTTTCATTACAAATTAAAATAAGCCTGATGTATTTTTTGCACTTATTCAAAATAAAATAAAAACTTTCATATTGTATTTTTATTATTCCTATGGTGAAATTATTGGGAAATGTTTCTCGTGTAAGTGGCCAACAGTGGTGTCAGATTTTTCTAGCTGCCTAAAGGCATCTGACATACAACTGCCATTAATGATGATAGCTGGGACCTGGGCTTAAAGTATCTTCTGAAGCAAGGAGGAGCTCAAAATATTTTTATGTCACTTGCGGTCACTCATCCCAGTGATCGGATGATAATGATGATTCAAAGTATAAGTACCTATTGGTACTCTGCATGAAATACTTTTATATAGAAGTAAAGGTGTTAACACTTGCTACTCATAACATTTAAGCTGATAAAATATTTTTCAGACATTGATTACACAATAGGTACTTATTGTAATTTCTAGAAATTATAATAAGTGAATAAATGAAAGGAAGGCATTTATTTATAGATATTTTATTCAACTGCTTGTGTGTATCACTGAGCACCGAAGGGAAAGGGACCTAGGTAGTATCCAACCATTATTTTCTTGGCCAGCCTCCTGTAATGTTTCTCTCTTGGATTCACCTGGTGGTGGGCTTTCAAGTGATTGAGAAACTGTAATTAATACTTAAAGTTCGTATTTTTCATTAAGATGTTAACAAAATGATGATACAAATTTAGCATTAATTAGGTAGGTAGGTAACTAGTTAGATCTTGCACTTGCATTGAGCACACCCCTTGTGTACTTCGGTTTACTTACATATTATAATTCACAAATAGGAACAAGTTCTATCGTGTTTATTACATTATTACGCCCAAATTTGAAACAATTTAAAAAACATTGGAAAGTTAAATAATGTTTACATAGATAAGTAGGTATGTAGACAAGCGAAATATTGTGGATTGGTTTTTATGCGATTTCCACTAGAATATTGGTGTATGTTTCACTTAGAAAAAAGAGGTTATTAACTAAATATATGTAAAAATTCTGTGCAAAACTAGACTTTTGTAATAAAGATGAGAATTATTACTATTGGAAAATTAGAATTAACTTGCTATTTTCAAAATTCTACAAGTTTAATTGACGAAAATATAAACGTTAAAGATACCTATTATTTGAGCGATTACAATTTTTAAAATCAAAAATTATATTCCACTGAGGTTCTAATATTTATTAAATTACCCATTTTAAGGCTTCCTCATTTCAAAATATAATAATTTACTGAAAATCATAAGAAAAGTACCAACACTCGCACAGTCGAAACTTATCTCACTCGCTTTTTTACGGTGAGAGACTTTTCGATAGACAGCTTGCGAGTTTTTCGATAGTTAAACGTTACTATACGTCATGTGAGGTTTCGTGCTACGGTTTTACATACAAAATATTCGTTTACTATTCGATTACTACTCGATAACTATTTCGGAGCTGTCACGAAAACGGCGCGCGTTTTTTAGTTCCATTTACGCTCACCGTGGCGCTGTTCAAGTTTTCATACAAATTTTCTCGAAAACGGTTACTATTCGATTACTATTCTATTTCGATAATGATTCGTGCTAGAGGCACTGATGTACGGATGCGAGACAGGTCTCGTTAAGAACGACATCACTAGCCGACTACAGGTGTTCGTAAACAAATGTTTACGCCTCTTATTAGGGATATACTGGCCACAAACCATATCTAACTCAAGACTGTGGCAAATAACTGACCAAAAGCCCAGCTAGCAAAGAATCTACTAAGGAAATGGCGATGGAAAAGACCTGATAACCACCTGTCCTAACAAGGTCTCCTATGGAAAGATAAGGGCGAGAGAAGACCGGGTTGCCCTCGTACAACTTGGAGGCGTTCAGTCGAGAAGGAGGTCGTTACAAGAGGACTCAACTGAAGCAAGCTAAGAGTCACAGCCCATGCAGGACCGTGAAAAGTGAAGAATTCTTCTGCGAGCCCTATGTCGCTGATGAGAGGACCACAGGACCACATCATCAAGTGATTTAGGGAACTTTAGTACTCATACATACTCTAGACCACATGCCTAAACGAATATAAATTAGTAGACTAATATAACCACATTTTATGGTATAATTTCCTGTCATATTTTACTTAATTTTTTTATTGCATAATATTATTAATATTTCAAATCATTTCCTGTCATATATCTACGCAAAATCGGTACTATGTAATATCTAATAACTTCGTCTCATATTTTAATGGTAATTTGTTTCTTATTTAAATATTCATTTTTATTTATTAGCAATATAGTCGAAGTCTCGCGATTGCTACATATCTACACTTTGTGGTGTGCCTAGTGGTGTTTGTTTTGTAATGAACAGTAACTAATGGTTTGTTTCTCCGCCTAGATTTCAATGTTGGTCAAGAACGAATAGAGCATTACAAAAAGAAATATACAGGTATTACATCTGCCTTCCTCTTTAAATATAGAAGACAATCACGGACGAATATAGAAGACAAGACAGTCATAAAAAAAATACGTCACGGAGTTAAGATATTTCGTGTGCAACATTTTAATGCCCATTTTTACATCCATTACGGTGTATTAATACTAAATAAAAGTAGTCAATCATACAAACACCGCAATGTCTTTTGCAAGTAACGCAACGCTATACACCATATTTGTCAAAAGTTAGTGAATAGCCCTGCAGATCAAAAAATCTACATCATAAATTACTTAAAAGCCTATGCTATGTTGGGTGGGTGTATTCATTTAAATATACGTAATACGTAAGTATATTTAGTATATTAGCGCGGTTTGTTTGAGTATCTATTCAGTAGTAGTAAATATAATAAAACGAGGACTAACTTTTGTACCTTGTTTAAACCATTATCCGTCCAAAACAAATTGATAATGGCAGTTGACCAAACGTCAAAGTGATAAGTGTCATCTTGTTTCGGTTGGTTTAAACCAGGTATTAAAGTTAGTCCTCGTTTTATTAATTTAAATAAACATACATTAATTTAAAAGTGCAGACAGATAAATAATTAAGTTTAAGTAAAGACAGATTAAGTTTAAATTCATGCATTATCAGAAAATTATACAAAGCTGTCTTTATAAATGAGGCAATGAACAAATGTCTATTTATATGTTAAAGCCTTAAAAGAGAATTATTAAAGGAGACTTATCACAAAAAATATTTTGTGAAATGACACATAATATTGACCAATTTGCCAAATAATATAAACATAAATTATCGAACACTAATTAATAATAATTAGTGTTCTTTGTTGCGATTATAGTGATATAACGAAAAAGAAAATGTTGTATCCATAAAAACTTACCAAGGCTATGCAGCCAAAAAAAGTAAACTTCTCCTTATGTCCAAAAGGATAGCTCCAGAGCACTTCACAAAACTTTAAGTTTTTTAATCGCCGCGAATCACAATCACAGTAGACAGTTAGAACACACTTCAACGGATTAAATATAAAAAAACACTAAAATTCGGTCGATTTGTTCGTTTTACATTTTACGATTACGTCAGCGATAGCACCAGGATCTGAAACAAGAAGAATATAAGTGTTAAAATTGTTACGTGACTTTTAATTTCTACAGACAAGTGCATCTTTTCTCTTTATTTCTTTTATATTTTATAACTTAACACCTATTTTAGTATTAAGTATAAAATGTAAAAAAAAATCTTGCTAACAATAGGCAGTTTTTTTTCATACCTATTCGCAAATATTAATTTGTGGAAAAGCCAGACATAACCTCGCGTCAGTCTGTGTCAATCAAAGCGATCTGTTGCGGACTGAAACAGGCAAGTTCAAGCGTTTGTGGCGGGGAAGACCACGTAGCTCGTCGTTGTGAACTGTGACGAGTGGTAGACGTCATCGGCGACTACCTTTGCTATGATTGGCACTTGCACTCATTGGAGCAAGCCTGACACTTTTCTGGCTTTTGAACCTTCTTAGTATGTGTAAAACTATTTATATATATATTTAAAAACTTTATTGAGCCTTAAAAACTACAATAGACAGTGTTAATGCTAAAAGAATTTTCTCCCAGTCAACCTTTGGGAAATGTCAAATAGATAAAATAAAAAGGTGCCAGACAAAAGGAAGATTATAAGATGATACTCAGAAAAGAAAAAGAAAATTATATAGAATAAATATACTTACTACACATAAAAACAAAGATATAAATACAGTTTAAAAATTATGAATCTACTTTAAGATTTTTTTGATTAAAACTAACGTGAGATATAGACATTATTAAAATATGTAACAAACAACGGGTTAATCACGTACGAAGTCAGTTGTTATATATTTTAATACTTGTAGATTATTCGGAAAGAAATGAGCGATTTTTTCTCCGATTTGTACTAACTTCCTTGCCTTGACGTCTTCGGGCAAGAAAGAAATTCCAGAGTCGTATAGCTTGCGAAGTAAAATCATTAGACATAAATCCGGAATGAAATAGTGGAGTAGAAGAGCGAAGAGATATTGAAATTTACATATCAAGTACTCGGGAGAGCAAAAAGCATGATAAGGGTAAGTTTTCAAATATGATCTAAGAAATTCAATACCTGTATTTTAATTTTTCAATACAACATTTCAGCAAAATAACATACACCGGCTTTAACCATTGCGCGGCTCCGGTCGGCAGATCTTTGTAAGTTCCCTGGCCCCTGTCTCCGCAGATGGCGCTTGTAATGAACCGGGCGGGCGGCGGTGCAAATGGAATCAGAGCGCTGGGCCCCTGCAAGTGCGAGGCCCTGGGTGGTTGCCAGATTCGCCATCCCCTTAAGGCAGTGGTACCATACCAATTTGTTGATTTATCTCATTAATATAACTTGGTAATAAAATGCAAATTTATTGACTCAAATGTAACCGCAAATAAATAGAAACTAAATGAATGAAACTAAATGAAACTGAACTATATATGGTACTTATAACCAGTTCAGTTTAAATGTATAAATAAGTATCTCAATAAATAAACATGATTAGTCACTTTACTAATCACATTTATTTATTGAGATACTTAAACATTAAGAGATCTCCGCACGCCTAGTCGACGTTTCCGGTGACCTAAGGGCAGGCGCGCATTTCGGGCAAAGACTGAGTCTGGCCATCCAGCGAGGAAATGCCGCCAGCCTTTTGGGCACCATGCCAGCAGACCGCAGCGATTTGGCATCCATATTTTATTTAATTTGATGTGTTTATAGATTCATTTTATTTTTAATTTAAGTTGTAGTTTAGAATTAATTATTTGTCAATTAATCTTAAACATTTAAATCACCAATAAGCGTGTATCTCTTATATTTTTTATAAGACAATAAAATATATCAATATAAATTACAAATTTATTTTAACTTAAAGCAAGGTTAAACCAAATTAAAGAACCAACTAATCATCGGAAAATTATACAAAATTTAATTTAAAACGAATCGCTTAATTAATTTTTAGTGCACCCACTCTAGTGCCATTTTTTCAACGGGTTAAAATGTTACAATATAACCTACTTTTTAATATCTTTTTTGGCGCCTTCGACAGGTTTCAGCACTGCCATTGAGCAACTTGGCCTCACCTTGTTAGTGCGCTCGTGAATATCGTATTTATTGGTTCGATATCGGTCTATTAGTACCTACGTTTTTGTCAATATCGCTTATAGGGCTGTGATTTTAAAGCGTGATTTGTAAATTATCCTAATGTATATATAATATACCTACTGTTACACAAGTATTTCTTGTACACAGGGTGAAATTTAATTCATTAGCATACGTTTAAGGAGTGACTCAGACCACGAATCTGAACAACTTTCATTATGGGACCAACTTCGACATCGTGAGAAAATATCTGCTTTTTCATACAAACATGGAATATCCGTTTGGCCAAAATCTATGGAACAGCTAATTATTTTTTTGCAATTTCGGAGTTGGTCCCATAGTGAAAGTTGTTCAGACCCGTGGTCTGAGTCACTCCTTAAACGTTTGATAATGAATTAAATTTCACCTGTATTTCTATATTAATATATATTAGGCCAGGGGGGTGTCGTTCGCATTGCCTGTCCGGTGGTTGCAAATATGGCAACGGGTACGCGTGTCTGGGTCCTCGAGCTGCTGCTCATTCCTAATTCATCCGTACGATAAGTATCCTAAATACCTTTATCCCATTTCCCTAACAGAATAAACTCCTGCCTTCCCTCGCTTAAAACGGTTTCAATGGGCAGCAACGTCGGAACCTATAGGTATAAGCCAAATAAACTGCGCTCACCAATCCTAAAAAAAGTCTAAGTTTTAAATGAGTCTGCCTGTTTACTTTGATCATAATGTATAAAGATTTAATAATTTAATGTTTTCGCGATGGTAACACATATAAATTAAAAATCTTAACATTTCTTATAACAGACATTACTGTAAATTTAGGCTACCTGCGAACATGAAAACTGATAACTTTTCGAAACGTTACATAATAATAATGTATAAACGCGATAAAACTTTATTCAGTGATTTAATTCGAATTATGAAGCTTTTATCATGCGTGTATTCTTTTGTGCACTTTTACATCCACATAGTCAAACGCATCGAAATACTCTTTCCATGTTCTTTCTTTGTGTTTATTTGAGTGTTCATTTAAGTGATCAAATCAATCAAAGAAAATTTATCAAAACATGTAAATGATGCCAGAAGGTAATTTTTGAGAGACAATTAATACCTTCTGTCGGTACCTATGTCATCGCATTACAACTAAATCGTTTTTAACATCAGAATGCAGCCAATCGATCCACCCATGATTGCTTTGCCAACTGTGTGGCAACAGTAATTTATTCGCACCAAAGCGGCGTGACCAACTTGCTAACTCTTGGCAATGTGCATATTAGGCAAAATCAGTTGCACTGTGCTAGATGCATATTCGCTGATGCGTTCACATTTCAATTAAGTAAATTTACTGCTTCGATGCTTGTAGGTTTTGATCTTGACATATATTTTGACTGTCAAGAGATTTACACTAATGTTTGCGTGAAATTAGTTATCTAATTTCAAAATAACAAATCTCGCGTCGTCGTGTGGTTTCTGGCAGAGTAGAATAGGACCACTCCCAGTCTTCCCGTGGATGTCGTAAGAGGCGACTTAGGACATACAAGCTAAACAAAGCTCATAAACATCAATGAGACCTTTCCAACCCGTCTGGCCATTGAGGAGAGTGTAGGCCAAGTCCTATGTCTGCTCTGGTAGTACAGAGAGGGTCATGCTTCTGCAGTGGAGACTAAAAAGACCTGGTGATGATGATGATGAAATCTCAGCTTAGTCTACTACGATGTTAGTTGGAATAGGATTGATTTTACATTAACCTCTTTTTTGCATTTTCCAGTCATCAATTGAATAATGAAGATTAGTTAATAAGTAGGATTAATAATAAGATAACTATTTAAGTATAGTTTAACTGACCATTCTAGTAGTCTAGGCTTCAAAAATTAAAATGTATGAAGAAATATTTCTGATACAACCCGATTAATAAGCAGCTGTGTACACCACACATTGAGAAATAGATTTTGGTGAAAACCTGTTTTCTGTAAATATTGGCATTCTGTCAACAATTTAACTTTATTTTGTAGTTATTTTCTCCATCGAATATTTTTAATATTGCCTTATTTGTGTTTTCCCAAGTCATACAATATTTGGAAAAATTAAGACCAGTTTTGAAATGCATAAGCCAACAAGTTGAAGCCCATAGGTCATCCAATCAGCAAAATGTCACGCCAGCAGATGGCCTCGCTACTTGACCCGCTTCAGTAACCGAAAAAACACGTTTTATGTAATACTTTAATCACAAGTGGCGAGTACCAGTGTACCAGTGTACTCGCCACTTGCCACTTGAGATTTAAGTATTTCATACTTACTATAACCGACTTACTCGTCAGAGAGTAAGAGAGTAAGTTTTTTATTAAATTAGTCTACTGTTGATCAGTAGTACTTAATATAAGAAACATTTACTTACTATTGAAGAATTGATTGCGAATATCTTGGCAACATTCAAATGTTGGCATAAAAATCCCACATACAATACCGCGCGCATGAAAATAAAACATCGATAAGCTGGTAGAATTTCATTGTATTATGTATACTGATTTCGAGATAAAAATATTGCCAGCAGTTTAGCAGCCTGTAATTTTCACTTCAATCGAGTGCTCGACCCAGCTTACCAGGTTGTTTACTTTGATATTGTACTCGTTACGTGTAAAAACTACATTATGCTGACCTAAGCTAAGAGACGTGCAATATTTGATCACCTGAGTCTAGCCGTGCTTTATCTCTTGCGTTGAGTTGAGCGGCAGTTAACGCGTATAATGTTACGTTACATAAGTGCAATTATTTGTTTTTCTAAGACTTTTAGTGTTATCTATGTCAAAACCTTGTGTGGTTTTTGTCATTGTGACGTCTTTGATACCTTACAATTTGTTGGACTGGACATCATTACCAGACCTACAGTCAAGTTTCTGTAGTACGTTAAATATAACGTATGAAAGTCAGAGATATGTTAGAAATCAGCAGTCTTTTTTGACAATGACTAATAGAATAGGGGTTTTCTGTTTGCCTGCCCGACCACTAAGTGCTTTTGGCCAGGCCAATTTACCAATATTTGAATTCAAATTAATAAAGTTTGTTGAACGATTTTATAGGTACTCGTATATGTTTTTAAATATGATTTCGTACTGACTGGACGTTAAGTTACATCCGTCAATAGTGCACGATACATTTTTATTTGTATTTCGTGTGTTATAGAGCCCATCACACGTCAGATTTTCAAGCCGCTTTAAGGCATCCGACAAAGCTAAACAACGAACCCCGGGACCAACGACTTAACGTGCCCTTCGAAGCACGAAGATGCTCGAGCAAATTTTATGCCACTTGTGGTCACCCACTCTAGTGGGGACTGCGCCTGGGATTGCTTTACATGCGTTAAGCGCTAATAATATGCCAACTGCGCCTTTGGGCACCTAGGTACAATAAAATCGTTATTTAAAAACATATGCAGACGAACATCTCGTGAACATAAACAATACTATTATGGTACTAATGTTAAGTTAACAACCGTCTTCATTACCTATTCATACTATTTGTGTTTTACTTATGACTTGAATCTCGTAACCTACTGCGTAGGTACCAACCTATTTTAATCTAGGTTTCCTATGCCTGTAAACAATATTTCTCTTATTCATAAAAAATATCAAACGTTTTTTAACTTATTTTAGTTAAAATATGTTTTGTCCTTATCCCTCTCTGCAACGATTGACATGAAAAGAACGACACAAAACATATTTTAACTAAACTAGGTTTAATGCGTTTGGTAATTTTTTATGAATAAGAAGGTATTTGTTTTTATTTGACGCAGGCAATTAATTCCGTGAGTCTGATTGCAAAGAGCATGGTTTAGTAAGTGTTGAAGAAATTATACATTTATAAATTATATACTGGCATGTTTTTCAGTGGAAGAAACAGCTGTCAACTTGGGGTCTTTCGACAAGTTTAAGTGGATGAAAACTTGAACAAACTATAGCGGTACACCCTGTATTTAAGTATTCATCCAAAACATTTATTCAATAAAGGTTATTTGAACATTTATTAATTGATATATTTGATTTTACAACTGAGAACTGTTGACGTCAGTTATTTACCTATAGCCAAGTTTAATGCCACTTCCAAAGCGGAGTGCAGTAGAAGCGGCAAAACGGCACAGCACATTATTTTTTTCAATCGACGTCAACTCACAATTTTATTTAACCTTAAAAACTAAGCATTTGGACTGATAATATTCTAAGTAGTTTATCAGATTTTGTATGCTTGGGATCTTCATTTCATTAATATTTCTTCATTAGTTTATTCTTCCATGCTAGCCTGGGAGCAAAGAAAAAGCGTAGAATGTACCAGCTGCTTCTCTTCCGAAATGGGCGAAATATGCAGATTCATAAGGCGATGCGGCTAGCAACCCATGACCATTTTGATTTTGTTTCTCTGTTAACCCCGAAAGAGAAAAAACGTGATAGTGAGTGTGTATGTATTACTTTATTGAAGTTAATTCGTTTAGCATATCTCTTTATTCAGCACATGCCATTGGAATACACAATTTATTATTACGCGGAAATAGCCAATGCGATATTTAAATACACGTTTAATGTTCATAGAGCCATGCATAATACATTTGTGATGACTTCAAACCATAAAACAGATAGAAAAACGAATGATACAAAAACGATAAAATATAGTGCCTGGGTGAGCGAGCTTCGCTTTCCTAGTTAATATCGTTTCATATCTCCTTTCATGTCAACAAATAAAAAAAAGATGTGTGGAACTCGGGAATTGCCGCGGTAAAGCTATTGCATAGCATTTTTTATCAACTTATGCAATTATAATTAATTTATTTTATTTAGGCAGTAACTCCGTTACTGTAACTCACTGTTAACTTACTGTAACAGTAACTTACTGTAACTTAACTTAACTTGAGTTAACTTAAGTTAACTAATTGCATGCTTTAATTGGGTTTTTGGGTTAGTAGTGTTTATTTTCCCCCGAATAATAATTGGTGCCGTTTTATCCTGAAAAAATTTACAAGGGTCTTAACATTTTTGTATAAAGACGTATAGAAGCCGGGGATATTACTTCTAACCAGGCTTTGTTACTATAAAGCTTAGAAGGGCACACAAACTGCGCAAGTACTCAAGCAACCAATAACAGGTTCTCTGTTTCACAAACGCAGCTAACTTAGTAATATCGTTATCGTTAATAACTGGAGTATGAGAGCAGTCAATAATTAACTTAGTCGTTTATGGCGGTTGCACCCACTCGCAACGCCCTTACATTTACAGAACATTAATCAAGTAAGCTGTTGGTATCATAGAGCTGATTGCAGTATTTACATCTTAATAGAAGACTCAGATATTAAATCAGGTGTTTTGGTGCGACTTGTAGTTCGATCTAAAAGAACACATTTCTCTTCTCCTGTGGATTTTTACTCGCCTCGGTTTCGAGCAAGCGGCCAGCTAAACTTGCTTATTAAGCACTTTACAGTATAAACTTAATGTTGTTATAATAGGATACAATCTGGTACGAAACTTGTTTTTTTTTTTACTAAGTATTGAAAACAGGTACTTGTCTTCCATCTTACCTGATGGTAAGTGACGATGAAAACGAAGATGTGAGAAGAAAGACTATCGTCATAGAAACCGGGCTTTCACACCTCTCACTCTTACGACGTACGTACATAAGTACACGGAAATATATCGACTTCTGGGATATGTATGTCACAAGACCAAAAAATATTATGCGCAATATAGTAGGCTTTTTCTTCTTCTATCGAGTGGTAAAATGGCTTTGCGTTTAATTAAATATGTTTCGACCAGTGCATTGCTACCGTAATTTCCCGTTCGTTTGCCTCATTAAGATTTTATATATTATTATTATATTATTATCATCATCATCAGGTACTTTTTAGTCTACACTACAGGAGCACGACCCTCTCTGTACTACTAGGGCCATACTTGGCAGACAGCAGCCAGCAGCCTACTATATTATTATAGTAGGCTTAAAAACACGGAACTCGGAAAGAAGGAAAAATGACAACTTGGTGTCCTAGTATTATACTAGGATAATAACCGTACTTTTGGAGCGATATACCAGTAGTATATCGCTCCAAGTGTACGGTTATTTCTTTGATCGACTTCTGGGATATGTAGGAATCGAAAATAACCAGTCACATATAACAACTTTTTATTCAAACTGTACAGATATCTATTTAAGTATTTACCTACATATGTATATATAGAAAACTTTAATTTTACGTCCTCCTACGAGAAATGGTTATCTAAACAGCATTAAGTAAGTCAACATTGCGAAACTGAGGCACCCTTTGACGCGGAGGTGGCCACGAGTGGGCGAATGTGGACCACTTTCAGCCTAGCGGTGACACAGTAGGAACCACAGATTAATCAGAATCGCTCACGCTTGTCACACATTTGAGGAGGTCATATTTTATCAGTGACGTGCAGTCCATATAGACTATTAGACAATGTCTACCCTGCAGTCGCTAAATAAATACCTACATTTTTTTTTTCTTACAAAAAAATAATTATATTCGGTGCGCCTGCAATTCTGCTAGCAAATACTTTATAGTCGATTTTGATCAAGTACGGTGCTGCGGTCGCGGTCCGCGCGTGCCCGCGCCAAGCAGTATCTATACGCGTAAGCCGCGTAAGACAAAAATTCAAAGGTCTGACTCTTCGATCATTAATACCAACTAGATAACGCATTACCTACAAAATCGTAGCAAAATTCTGTCCGCTCGAACATATAGCTATACATCTACATTGACTTACTAATAAACAGAGACTAAAGTTTTAAAACCATTTTAATATCAAGATATTTCAGACCATATCACCTTACAATAAAGTCGCTTTTTTTAAAACAATTACCTTATGCTTACGATTATTCGTCACGAAGACTAGCAAAGTAATAAATAACACCTGTCACTTAGAAACGAAGAATCATTTTGTCTAAGAACATCCATTGTGATGACAACCTTATTGCACTAATCATAAAGTACTTTTCTCGTTGATTACATTGCGAGTTACGTCGTTTTGTTTCGTTTCTGTTTGCTTCTTCAAATGCTTTCAAATGTTTGTGCGGATGTTGGCTAGCTTGGCCAAACATTTCTTGCCGTGGTTGAAAATCGGCAACATTTATTTAAAATGTTTATTATTAGTTAAAAGGTAAAATGTATAAAATAGTTAATTTACCTACCGAAAATAAGATACTCCGGACGAAAAATTCTTTTTTCGGCCATTATTTCGACAAGTTTTTAGTGCACACTGCGGCATCGTGACACTTCGTTACGTTGGCTGTGTTTGGACCGAACTAAATAAAATAGCCTCACACTGCTTGAGTGAGAAGCTATTTGCCAAGCCGTTTTTTATGCGCTGACCCGACATCTAGTTGGTATTAATGATCGAAGGTCTGACTTTTCACGCACACATAGAAAATTATTATACACCGATAGGAAATCGCTTTTGTAGTAGTACAAGTAAACATCTTTCATCGGCACACACATGCAAAGCAAATTGGCGCTGTGTGTGTGAATTTGAGACACTGTCTCCGAGGTTTCTATTGGCTGCCGCGCGCGATATTAATGTCAACGTCACCTGTCAATGTCATTATAGATATTATTCATACTTATGTAAATGTCATTGATTAACGTGTTTACTAACAATCCAAGATGAAAGTTTTATTTAAAAATTAAATGCTTTATCAGTTAAATTTCATTTGTGACAAAAATATTTTCATGTGAAAGTTGTGTCGCTTAGTGTTTGCATGCCGAAATCGAAATATAAAGTGTTTTGTGAACACGTTTTGAACAAATCAAGTACCTAACCGGTTAGTTATTCTAAAGTTTAATCCACGTTTAATCTTAAACCTTACGTGTACGTGGCTCGCAGGTTGTAATCATATCTCTTATCTTTCGCTTGTTTTGAATACTTTTGCGGTCGAAGATCGAAAGACCATCATAATATTAAACGAGTTGTAGATAACTAGCCGTATAGTAAGGTAAGGTATATAGGTGGTATGTTTGTAAGGTAAGTTTTATAATTATGTCTACCCTATGATAAATGTCTGTGCACGTCACTGTATTTTATATTGTTTTGACCCTTGACGTAAAAATAGGTTACGGCTGTGTTGGGGCGTATAGGTGAAAAACAAAATCAAAATAGTGATGGGTTATTAGCCGCATTGTCTCTCAGACCAGCATAGAAGAGCTTTTTCACACGCTGAGCTTTGAACATGCATTAGGATAGGAGTAATAAACTTAGGCACGTCCGGCGAACGATTTAAAATTAGTCTGTTATATATATGTGAATAACGGGTTACTTACGTACGAAGTCAGCTACAGGACGACATGTTTTAACCTCATCCGGAGGTCTTCCTCAGGGCGAATGTGAATCGAGACGCGCGCACGGAGTCGTCCCGATTCGCACTCTGAGTAACCCGTAATTCACATATACATAATGTTATTATCTCGACTCAGTTTTAATGAAAAAATAGTCTGTTATATTTTAATACAATTAATTTATTTTATTGCTAAGTATGTATATCAGCGTGACCCTTTATGCCCAAGCCATTGCCGTCACAGCAATTAATTAAAGCCTTACATGTTTATGGAATATGCGTGTATATATGTGCACGCAGCGCATAACTTTTTTTGGCTAGTTCCGTGGCGCAGCGGTCAACACGCCAGCCTGCGATACTAGAGTGCCCGGGTTCGATCCCTGGCCAGGTCAAGATGAAAAATGATCTTTTTTCAGATTGGCCTGGGTCTTCGATGTTTATCTATATATGTATTTGTTATAAAATATAGTATCGTTGAGTTAGTATCCCATAACACAAGTATCGAACTTACTTTAGGGCTAGCTCAATCTGTGTGATATATTTTTTTTTATTTATAACTAGAAATAGCCAGCAGTGGGTCGTGGAAAGCTGACGATGATGATGATGAACTAGTAATAGAAAAAAAATAGAGGCTCTTACGTCGTTTGAAATTAGAAGCAATAATTTCTAATACAAATAGATTTCTATTTTTAAGTGTTTTAATATAGATAACGTTTTGTACGTTGATTATGATGGCTATCACTCTATTTATTTTAATTCCTTTATGTATTCTTTTGACTCTGGCGTTTTTTGCGGTAAAGGGCTTTCGTATTACGTCACGACTACGCACTATGACAATAATCTGCCTACGGAAAATTGTGTTTTAAAGTTTAAACAGTCATTCCATTTTTTTATCGTCTCATTTGCGTCATTCATTATCAAAAACAACATCAAGAATTGAAAATATCGAATACCAACGTACCCATGAGACTATTTATAACATTGGAAGACTTTATTCTTTTTTTACCGTTTATTCCATTTTATGTTATATCCCTGGTATAATTAAGGATCTAACTAATCTTTAACTTCGACTAGCTCCGTGGCGCAGCGGTCAACACGCCAGCCTGCGACACGGAGTGACCGGGTTCGATCCCCGGCCAGGTCAAGATGGAAAATGATCTTTTTCAGATTGGCCTCGGTCTTGGATGTGTATCTATATATGTATTTGTTATAAAATATAGTATCGTTGAGTTAGTATCCCATAACACAAGTCTCGATCTTACTTTGGGGTTAGCTCAATCTGTGTGATTTTTCCGTATATATTTGTTTATTTTTTATTTTTTTTGTTTACTTTAAAACCAATATAATGACGGCGTAAATTTCTGGCAATGGTTTATCTAATCTTAAACGTTCAGTCCACTATCCCCCCATTAAAATCTTGTGAAGTCATCAATACCATGAAGATCTCTATAAAACTGCCACAATAAATAAATCCTTACTAATATTATAAATGAGGAAGTGTGTTTGTTTGTTTGTTAGCTTTCACGCCGTAACTACTGAACCGATTATCATGAAATTTTGCGTACAAGTTCTCTGGAGTGCGGAGAAGGACATAGTCTACCTTTTATCCCGGGAAAAAGTACTATTCCGATCGACATTGACGCGGAGATCCAACCTGTCTGGCCAGCGAGGAGAGTGTAGGCCAAGACCTCTGGCTGCTCTGGCCAAGTATGGCTCCGGTAGTACAGAGAGGGTCATTTTCCTGCAGTGGAGACTAAAAAGACCTGATGATGATGATGATGATTGAAGTTGTAGAGGAATTGAGAGAATACCTATAGTTTATACATTATAGGGATTATTTTGATCATTTAAATAATAGACAAATGGTGTATCTCATAAATGGCACGACTGTGTGTGGTTAGCCTGTCAAGGGTTAAGTAATCACGATGTTGACATTTAGCAAGCATCAGATGTCTCTGGAAAGCCGTGGGTATAGTTTTCGAGAAAGCGACAATTGAAACATTAAATTATAATTGTTTTATAGACAATTATTTGCCTTTGTATTCACTTGTTGAGCGTTCATTGTAGTTTCAGACGACTTTATAACTATGCAACATATTTTTAAGTTAATATTTGTTGCCGGGCCGATAAACTCTGAGTATTGTTGAAGTAATTCGTGGCAAAATCGTTTCACACTCATCGATTGGCACAGTTATTACACCATTCTCATTTTTGACAGGCGTTGAAGACATGCAATGAAATTGGAACAAGAAACGTCTTGCGTGTTATTGTTGACTGAAAACTAACCGTCGCCATCGGCTCCGGTTGCGTTGATCCTTCGTGGACAGTATTTTTACGGGACTAAACGTATCCTATATCCTTCTTCGTACCCCAGTCAAAGCCCATGCATTTCATGATTATAGCTCCAAAAGTTAAGGCGTGAAAGCGTTAGAAACGAACTCGCTCTATGATATTATTTAGGAAATAGGAATTAGAGGCGGGTCTAGCCCTTGTAGCGCCCGTGTGCATCCAGTACCCTGGCGCCCTCTAGTAGGAGCGGGATCAAAATGGAATACTCACAGTTATATTTTTCGCAATTCGGCGTGTTTTCAAACGAATCACAACAAGTGTCGGCACGCGCTTTTGTTAGCGACGCGACACTACGCCAATATAATATGTCTGTTTTAAAGCTGATTTCACGTTGAAACAAAAGTTATTGTGTAGAGTAGGTAAAGACGCAGCTTATGGTGGCGCGCCTTGCTTTTCTACCGTGATTTCGGCATCGGCCGTGCGTGTAACATGGGCGCAGGGTCTTTGAGAGAGCCTCCGCCGGTGCCGCGAGCGACGCATTTTTGGAGGTGGCGTATTAGAGGGCGCTCGGCGCCCCCTTAGACCCGGCGCCTGTGTGCGCCGCACACCCTGCCTTATACGTAAAGCCGCTTCTGATAAGAATAGACGTATCATCTTGTTTATGCTATCTTATGTTGAATTACTTGCTTGGTTATTACATAATACCGTCTGCACGATTACATGTAAAAACTCGGCAAATAAATCATTAATCAAACCAGTCATAGCACTTACTTGACGCCTTTCAGTCCAGTGCATAAACCAGCAAAAATATCCAATTAAGATTCTCAAATGCAAATAAAAAAGTTTATTTCGAGCGCAAACGAAGTAAAATAATAAGAAAAACGTTGATGTATTTTTATTAACACTAGTATGAATATACACTATAAATTATATCAAATTATATCAGTAATTAAATTTACTGAGTTTGAGACGTGTAGGTCTTATTTCTGATATTGTTTTCTGTTGACGCATATCATGGCAACTTCGAGATGTGCCAATGGTCTCAGGACCAATCCTTGGTCCTGAGACCATTGGCACATCTCGATTAATCTAAGGCGTGGGCATATAATCCTTCTCAGTGGCGGGTTGTTAAACCCACCTGGGGCCTCGCACTTAGGAGCCAGTAAATAGCATTTCCCCCATAGCGCAACGAACAATCAACAATCGGGCCTCGTACATCTTATCCTGGACACGCCGCGCGAAGAGTCAGTGCCTCTCGCAACTACCCTTCCTGGACAATAGATGACATCGCTGCTGACGAGCTATCAATCAATAACTAGGGCAACGGTAGGCAACAGGCGGACCGCGGTCCTAATCCGGACCGCGGAAGGATGAACCTCGGACCACAAAACTTTGCTTATGCGGGTAAAGTTGAAAGCAAACGTTTAAGGAGTGACTCAGACCACGAATTTGAACAACTTTCGTCATGGGACCAACTTCGACATAGTGAAAAAATTATCTGCTCTTTTATACAAAATTCGAATATCTACTTGGCCAAAATCTAAAATTTCACCGTATAGGTATATAACAGTTTTGTTTTTTATTCTAAGTGAAGGATGGAAAAAGAATGCAATTTATATTCTATTTATTGTTCAAGACTTAGGGATAAAATCTGGAAGTAAAGCCGCAAGAAAGAACTAGTATTATTCATAAGATGCAACCATTATTGAATGATTTAATAGTCGCAAATTACATAGAGGCTGGCGAAGTAGAATATCAATGCAAACGAGGATTTTTTACAACTTACAACATAAAGGTAAAAATTTAATAACTGCTATGCTCGGTTAAACTCAGGCGCAACATGTTTATTCAGTCAGACAGTTCAACAGACTGCACACCATAAATTATTTTGACAGCTGCCTAGATTAAATAACTGCTTAGTTATACATAGCACATAAGCCTCTACATTGTTTTGGATCGTTGATTAATATATACTTAGATATAATATTACTAGCTGTTGCCCGTGACTTCGTCCGCGGCAATTTCTATTTTTCCCTGTTTTCAAAACATTTTTTATTGATGCTTCGCTCCTATTAGTAGCAGCGTGATGTTTTATAGCCTAAACCTCCCCTGCAAAAAGACGTTGCTCCGTAGCGACCTCGAATCCCTCTTCTCGCTGTCAAACTCTACCATTTTGGCTGGAGATTTTAACAGCAAGTCAGTCCGCTGGCACTCTGTCACGGACTCGCCCAACGGTCTTATCCTAGAGAGTCTCCATGACGAACTAGATTTCGACGTTGTGGCCACGTTAGCTCCCACGCGTTACCCCACACAAGAGGGACAAAACCCCAGCGTTCTTGACATTGCCCTCCTTAAGAACATCACCCTTCAGGTGTGTTCAGTAGAGGTCCACCCTGACATCTCCTCCGACCACCGACCGGTAGTGTTACAACTAGGACCAACAGACAACGGACGTATAGTGCATACAAGGACGGTGACTGACTGGAAGAAACTTGGAAAAGTTATCAACCAGCCAACACCGCACTTGGATGCAATCTCTGACCAAATCACCACGACTGACGACACTGACAGCGCAATCTCCTCTCTCACCAGCCACCTGCAAGCTTCCTATAAGGAATGCTCTCGGGAAGTCCCTTCTGTGGATCCCACCCACAGAATAGAGCTCCCCGAGGATATGCGGCAGCTGTTGACAGAGAAGAATCGCGCTTCACGCTTACATGACAATTATCCCACTGAAGAGGCCCGTGCCCACCTTCGTTTCTTGCAACGGCGAGTCAAGGAACGCATCGCGGAAATTAGGAACGAACGCTGGGGCGATCTCCTTGCCGAGATGACGCCCTCCCATCAGGCATACTGGTGACTAGCCAGAAGCCTCAAGTCCGACACGGTTGCGGCCACTCCCCTCCTCACGCGTCCAGACGGCTCCATCGCCTTCGATGATGACGAAAAAGCTGAATGCCTAGCAGACAGCCTGGAGAGCCAATGCTCCCCTAGTCGTGAGCCAGTTGACCCCGATCACCTTCGCGAGGTGGAATCGCACGTAGAACGCTTCGTGGCTTCTAAGACGATCCCACCGAATACCCCCCTAGCCCCGACGACACTTGACGAAGTGAAGTCAATCATTCGCGATCTCAAACCCCGAAAAGCGCCCGGCGCTGACGGACTCTCGAACGGAGTGCTCAAATGCCTCCCACAGACCCTCCTCCTCCTGCTCGTAAGCATCTTCAATGCTTGTCTTGCAAATTGCACTTTTCCAGCCGCCTGGAAAGAAGCAATCGTGATCGGGATCCCTAAACCGGGCAAAGACCTGAAGAACCCCTCCTCCTACCGGCCTATCAGTCTTTTGAACTGTATAGGCAAGATCTACGAACGGATCATCCTTAAAAGACTCAAGGACTACGTAGAGTCCAAAAGTCTCATTCCCGACGAACAGTTTGGATTCCGGGCCAAACACGCGTGTCACCACCAACTGCACCGCCTCACGGAGCATATTCTCAAGTTGAGAAATTGGGGACGTCCTACGGGAGCACTCTTCTTCGATGTAGCGAAAGCCTTCGACAAAGTCTGGCATTCGGGCTTGATATCCAAGTTGACCAACTTGGGCCTGCCGGATAGTCTCGTGCACATCATACGAGACTTTTTGTCGAATCGGTCTTTTCGGTACAGAGTAGAGGGATGCCTCTCGAGGCCCCGTCCCATTCGAGCCGGCGTCCCGCAAGGCGCTGTTCTCTCGCCCCTCCTTTATTCGCTGTACACAAGCGATATCCCAAAGACCCCAAATGTAGAAGTGGCACTATTCACCGACGATACGGCCCTCTACACGTCCCATCACCTTAAAACGGTCATCGTGAATCGTCTTCAGTCCGCCGTGGACGCTCTCGGCGGGTGGTTCAAGAGGTGGCGCATCGAAGTTAATCCGGAGAAAAGCACAGCTGTATTTTTCTCAAAGGATAACCAAGCTGTGTCACGTCGAAAAATCACCATGTCCGGGGCAGAACTCCCCTCGTTAGGATCAGTATCGTTGTACGGAAAGCCCATTCAGTGGGCAGGCAAGGCTAAATACCTTGGAGTCGTACTCGATAGCGCGATGACCTTCGGCCCCCACATCACCAAAGTCCGCAACCATGCCGCCTTCGTATTAGGCCATCTCCACCCCATGATAGGCAATGCTAAGATGTCACTTAGAAATAAGTTGACACTCTATAAGCTTTGCGTCCGCCCTATCATGACCTACGCCGGCGTAGTCTTCTCCCATATCGCGCCCTCCCACATCGATCGGCTGCAACGCTTGCAGAACCGCTTCGTCACCCGTGCCACAAATACGAGGCACCATCGGTACTTGCGCATGACAGACTTACACCGTGACCTAGACCTCCCGTCCATTCGCGGCTATCTCAAAAACGCCTCCAAGCGTTACTTTGAGAAAGCCGCACGCCACCCCAACCCGTTAGTAGTGCAAGCTGCTAACTACTCCCCCAACTTACACGATACGACCTTACGTCGTAGACGTCCTAGGAACGTACTTGACGATCCCGATGATCCTATTGACATCGCACAAGCCCGCCCCGACCCCTCTTCGGCTCCGAATAGCCAGAGGAATCCCACTATCCGACCCCGTCGCATTCGCCACCGGAATAGAGTGCGTAGAGTAGGATTAGCTCCGATCACTGGTGACCGCCCGGCAGTCCCGGGTGACTTGCACCCAGGATAGGCCCTTCTGGCAACGTAGCTTTCGGCCCATAAGGCTAAAGATAAGAGTTGCTGCTCTCTAAAGGCTTTTGCCATTGTTTCTCAGATTGGCCCTTCAGGCTTGCATGCACGCATACGCGGCCCATCAGGCAATATGAGAGTTTGCTGTCTCTCCAAGCCTTGCGCACACAGGCAACGCCCAAAGCCGAGGTCCGTCCCTCCTGGGGGCCCTTTGGTGATGTTGTCTATAAAGGTTGAGGGCACTCTGCCCTCGCCTCAAACGCCCGGTGAAGTAGCGAAAGCTCACTTGGAGCTAGCTACATAGTCATTTAAAAAAAAAAAAAAAATTATAGCCTAAAGCCTTCTTCAATAGATGGACTATCCAACACAAAAAGTTTTTCAATTTGAAACAGTAGTTCCTGAGATTAGCGCGTTCAAATAAACAATTTACTCGAAATTCTCTCTATAGAAAGCGCCAATCATAGGCAAGGACCCAATATTTTGTAATATCGTAAATACTGAACGATTACAAAAGACAATGGCTTACAAAGTCATAACCTAAAGGCAGCTGGCTTAAAAGTATTGGCCAGGAATGTGCATACTCGTACACCGTGTCAAGTGGGATTAATCGGGGTACCAAATAATGTGGATTGTGACGGCGCGAAAGTAAGCGGCACAGCGACCGGTCGCCCGAAGGCCGACGGGCCAGCGCTTTTGTCTAACACCACCTGCAAGGCACAAGCGGCAGCGGGAGCGGGTGTGACAGCGATAAATTGGTTTGATAGTAGACAACACAGAAATATATCAAGATAGAACGGGGATGCCAGGATTTTGCCAATGAAATACGCATGTCAGTTTTTGCATAAACGATGTCCCCAATTTGACGTCATTACTAGCGAAATAGTAATGTGACATGCACAGAAATAAATCGCGTCGTATCGATAAACAGTTTTAAAGTTAAAAACCGCAGAATAAAGCATGTGTTCATGCGGGGACGTGCGCGCTGACTGATGACTGTTTAACGAATCCTGCACGATCGTGCAAGATTGAAACACGCGTGTACGTTTATTAGAAAATTCATCTTAGTTTCAGTTGGTTACACTAAAATCTTGTCCGAAAAAATTCTAATAATGATTTTAGTGCAACCAACTCAATATTGCCACAAGAAATTATTTGTCTTAAGATCAGTTCCTTGATATCATTAATATATTATCATCGGATATGTGTTGCAAAATTTAAGTTTAATCACGTACTTGTTTAATCACCTAACTTGCGAGATTTGTTATTACATATACATAGACAGACAAGCAGACAATGAGACAGGTGTAACGTGTTACAACAGTTACCTAAAATATGTATAAAATGATTTTTAATATGTGCCGATGCAAGCGTATTATAAAAAAAGCCTAGCGCTTAACTATGTTTATCTGTTCATGAAGTACGTGCTCGTAAGTGTGTAACATGACGTGTTCGAACTGTCTCGCTCGCTAGAGGCCCGACTGAAGTCACGCGTCATTTGACAAACATACATAAACACGTTTATGCCGATCCGATACGTCAAGAATAGACTCAGTTATGCGCTAGGTCTGTACACCATAGATTCCAGTTGGCGGGCTTAAGCCCACACGACTATTACCGTAAGTAGTCTTCATTCATTTTCCCGGCCCCACTTAAAGTGGGATAAGGTGAGGAAAAAGAAGAAGTCTTCATTCATTTTGCCCATGTAAATTTCAAGAGCTAGACTTTCAATAATATATTGGACTGAATTATAATAACTAGCTGCAAATTAAAGCTGAATGCTTGTTTTCCATCAAAATGCATACATATAATACAGGCTTGAGTTGACGAGGGTCTTTAACAAGCAAGTATTCATCGTCATTCTCAGCCCACTGCTAAGCATATGCCTCATTTTTTCGCGTCATATTCTAAGCGCGGTGCCAGTTTTATGCAGCCATGCCAACATCCATTCATGGTAAACACAACTTCACAAGCTGACATTTTATGCCTTGAACCACATCCGAGAATGCAGAAATGCAACAGCAAAAACGCATACTGCACCACTCCTACTAACGAAATCGATTCTCTCACTCACTCTTTGTAAACAAGAATCTCGCCGTCTCTTTCCCTCGATGTGGACCCATGTCGAAAGTCCGCAGCGAGTTTTTGTGTTAGTAAATAAAGGTGACCATTTTGATATTAATTTGATGCACTTTCAATGATCTAATTAATATTAAAACCTGTATTCAAAATAATATTCAAATGAGTACACTCTTAGTTTCTTTTACTGCACGTGTTATGTTAATAGTGTTTGTTTTTTTATTGCATAAATTAATTCAAAAAAAGGAAAAAATACTTGCATAACAAGTTCTTGTCTTCATTTTTATATGTTTTCAAAATTAGCAACATATGTATTGGAGTTTCTAGCACATAATAAATTAAAAAGGAGCGGCTAAATATAAAGTTAAATATTGCATAAAAAATGCTACCAATTTTATTCTATCATTATTCCACTTGAATTAATGTTAAATTTATAAACATCGACGAATTATGTTGACACTCGACTAAAGAGAAACTTAACCTATTGTTTTAACCATAGTAACATGTATTCCTTTTTATTAAGTCGATACATAACGGAAGGCATCAGAGGGGGAAAGACATGGAGTTTATTGTTTGCGTCATAATTAGGCAAGGGGTCTTTTTAACACTGAACTTCGTTCCTCAAGAAATAGTAGCGTGTATGCCTAAAACTTCTAATTCTAACAGTTCCTCATAAAAAGACTGACGCTCCGATAAATGAAAATAAAATAATAAAACGTGATAACAAAATCACGTCGATCGGTTGTTATGATGTTTTTTTATGATAAACGATGACAATCGAGCAAGCTAGTCATATATTAGTAAGTGATCACCGCTGACCAACACCAGGGTGTGACAAAAGCATTGTCGGCCTTTCAAGGAGTTGGGAGAAGGATATGGGAATGGGACAGAGGGGAAGGATGGACCTCTCTCTTACGCAACGAATGAAGGATAGAAGCGGTAAAGCTTCTACTCAAACGACGATTTTCTATGAGAGCCGGCCCAATCATGCTACTAGCAATAATGAATTTTGCCGGTAGCGTGGCTCTACCACGACTATGAAGAATAGACTTACAGAAGCTTTTTCCTTACAGCTCATTTTAAGTTAAGGTAAACGTTGTAAATATACCAGCAGCTAGTGTCGGGGACTTTGTATTAAATGACAGCGCGACTGATGACCTGTGATTTTATACAAAATGCGCAACACTTGCCGTTGCCGCCGAAATTTAAATTTGACCTTCACATATTATTTTGGTTTACATTTGTCTTAGTTGCGGAATCGTTTTTTTTACGAATATTAAAACACATATTTTTCAAAACAATCACGTAACTAAAATGGAAAACGTGTGTCCAAAACCGCGAAATTCGAAATTTCGACAGAATTAGCAACCGAACTCTTGCACGATAGATTTTAACAAAAGGCTTAATATTTTGAAATAATTATTGTGTTTCCAGCCTTCCACGGTGGTTTGAGAGAAAATGTTACCAGCTGTTTCTCTTCCTCGCAGAGTTTCCGAGAAGCCGGCAGATTGAATCGAAAATCTAGAGGATGATGTCAGTAGGAAAACTGGCTAACTCATCACTCTTAATAGTCGTGGTAGAGCCACGTTACCGGTAAAATGAATTGCTGTTAGCATGAATGGGCCGCCTCGTCCGGGGAAGTACCACACTCTCACAGAAAATCGACGTCTGAGTAGAAGTTTTACCGCTTCTATGCTTCGATCGGTGAGTGAGAGAGCCGGAGGCCCATCCTTTCCTCCTCCCCTCCCCATTCCCTTCCCCCAACTCCTTGAAAGGCTGACAACGCACCTGCCACACCCTGGTGTTGCAGTTGTCCATGGGCGGCGGTGGTCACTTACCATCAGGTGACCCACTTGCTCGTTTGCCATCCTTTAACATAAAAAAACTCTTTGTTTCTGTTTTCCACACGTTAAACTCAGGCACTGTCTACCCCGTAATGGGATAAAGACGTGCTAAATATGTGTTGCTATGACTTGTACTTATTCCCAAGTTTACATTGCTGCTCAAGGTTAGTAGCTTGTGTTCGGAAACCTGTTGTATGTTTGTAGGAAAGTTACCGCAAAAATAAAGCTCCGCATGATATTGTGACTGTAAAGCATTATTTTTGAATTTCATAGTAAGGCGACTTAAAATTAATAGTTTTTTAAGGAGATAATCTGCTCATAAAATCGCTGAAACGATTTACTTCGTAAGAATTAATATTTTAAATCCGCTTAAAAAAATGTGCTTTATTTTTTTCATTATTTTCGTAGTTTAGTTAAAGTGAAATGATTAATTTCGTCCCAAAAGTACAGGGAAAACAAATTATAAATAAAACAAGTTAACCCAAGGTGACTTTTTTAATTAAAACTTTAAAAGAATACCTCGAAATGGGTTGACATTAACCCAGAGTACGTCATCTGACGCACCCCTTGTAAGGATCAGATCTACTTACTTGACTTACCAGAGACTTACCAGTCACCCTATAAACGAAAATGGGGATAATTATTTTCAAATTACATGCGAATATTTTCCTGTCTCAAAACATATGCCTACGACATAAATAATTTGATCAGTGAGACAAGAATCTAGATAGAAATGCGACACAACTGTCACTTTCATTTTATGCAATAACAAATAGATGTAATTAGAAATGATGACACAAAATATGATATAAATGAGGTAGATAATACCGATATATAAATTACAACTAATCGATTAACCATGTGTTGCAATATAACTAGTTTCGTTGCAATATTTTTGTAATTGCCACGAATAGTTACTTTGGCAATAGTGCATTTGCATTATTTACTAAAAAAGTCATGTTTTGCATGGATTATTGTTCTTAATAGCTTGACGCAAAAGGTTTTGTAATTTAAAGTAATGGTCGTAAGAACATGTTAGTTAAAACAATATGAAGCTGATTGTAATTTGTAAATGTTTATTTGTAATCAATACTTGAATTTAATAGAATAGCGAATTATTATTTTTTTTGGATGACTTTGTAGCTAGCTCCAAGTGAGCTTTCGCTACTTCACCGGGCGTTTATAGCGAAATTATCTGGCAAAGAAAAGAAGTACACTGCATATTTTTTGTCAGGTTTTTTTTATTAATTAGTATTTATATGCACTTGTCTATAAAAAAATATTAACACCTACCAGTTTCACTTGAAAGCTGGGCGCGTGACAGCTCTATTTATACAATCGTGACCTCAGGGTCTGTAGTGATCTGTGAATTGACCTTGCAAAGTAAGCCTATCAATGCTTAACTCTAAACCGGACACTGCATGGCCATTATGACAGTAAAACTTTCATTGAGTCGACTTAGGTGTCCGTCAAAGTGTTAGACTCAAACTTAACATTTTAAGATAGTTAATAATTTTAGGTGTTACATTTAGGTACTTTGAGACAAGCAGAAGCATGCAAAGTAAATGTCAACATTTTAAACCTGAAATTTAGCTCGCAAATTATTACAACGTATATGTTTAAGAATATCAACTGATAGCAATTTATATTTCACTGTTACCATCACTAGCTATAGAAATATCGGCAGCTAAAATTGGAATGATAATAAATAAAAGGTATGTGTGTATGTGTAATTCTCCGAAAGTTGGTGTCAGGCAATTTTGGTGATTTGAGCCAATGAGGGTCGGATCTTGCTTGTTATATTTTAACCTCTTCCTGCTTGTAGGGAAAGTTGTCCAGAATTTATACATAAGGCAGCCCTATGTAATCAAACCTCATAGTCTATAAGGATTTCAAAACTCAGACTTATAACTTTGTTTTAGATTCTCGGCTGTAGAGTTACTCGTATGTTCGTTCGAGTTAAAATAATAAACATTAAAAGCTCAAATATCAAATAATAGAAAACAAGTTAGTTATTAATTATTTTAAGTTCAATTCAACATAAAATTCAGCCTTAAAACGGCATTTTGCTTGTGTTTATTTTCTTAAATAAAGTTTTCCAAGAACCAATAGTCCGCCAGGTTGATCCTTTCAAATTCCTCAATTCCAAGGACATTTCGTGCAGATAATATAAGTTTATTTAATTATTTCACTCTGCGATAATAGATCTACCCTAATAAATGATATATGCTTGAAAGTGCCGCACGAAAAGTTATTTAACATAAATCTTTTGAAAGAACAATACACAAAAAGTATTTGAAGTATATATCTATGAAGTGTGTACTTTTAAAAATTGTAAGCTTGGTTCAGGTATATAACATCACAAAAGCGTATAATTGTTTCTAAAATCCGTTTGAGTGTGGTAGAGATGAACGGACGTCTTGTAAGAAGTGTATCGTTGAAGTCTTTCCTAAGAGAGGAAATCGCATATAGCCATCGCTTGCCGATTAATAGTTACTTCGAGTCATGTAACTTATAAAATTACTTACAAAATATATGAAAAATTTGCGTCATATAATATTTTCTAAAGTTACAAAAACTAAACATAAATTAAAATAATATAGTAAAAGCATGAGGGCTAACTGCACATTTTTAAATAACTCCAATTAATTACATTATTAAATATGTAATTAGATTCTTTAAAAAGTATCTAAAATAAATTAAATATTAACATTATTTTAATAAATTATTAAAGAAGTAAAATATACTAACCTGGCCAAAAGGACAATCACTAAAATACAGGCACAAAATCCTTAAAGTTTGTTTCACTGACACTTATTTCGAAAAAGAAAATAAACAAAGAAATAAATATTTGAAAATGGAGCGGTTAACGTTCCGGATTCAAAATTCGAAGCGGCTTGGTCCGCGGTGCGCGCGCGAGTGGCGCTCCGGTCACGTCACGTGCGCCCGCCGGCCGAGCACCTGTTACCTTACCAAATTAAAAAGGTAGGTGCATAGGTAAGGGTTTTTTCCCTTTTCCGGTTCTTATCCCTTTCCTGTGACACCTTGAGGTATGGTAGGTAAATTACATTATGAGGTCAATTAGTCATCATTGTTATGAATCACGTAATTACTTTTAAATGGTTATAAAGTCAAGGTGTTTAAAAAGCTGGTCCGTTTTATGTAGTACGAGTAGTAAACATTGATTCCGATTTTCAGGCTTTTTTCAAAACATTGTTAAAGCTGTGTTTAACATCTGTCATAAGTAGTGAAGTAGTTAAACTAATATTATTTCATATTACGGAGTATAATAATCTTCATGAAGTCTTAAAATTTTTGAAAGATGGCGAAAATGGCTGTAAGAAGTACAGCCAATTTTCGCTAAAAAAAGTGTTGATATAGTAAAATATTTGTATCTGCTAGTAGTCAATACATTATGGCAATGGGGATATACGCAATTCATGCAATGAAAAATAATAGATATAGGTTGGGCAAAAAAGCCGTGATATTTATGTCTCCAATGCTAACCACATTTCGCTCGAAAGTTACATTTGTTTTTTTATTATTATCTCAGCTCTTCTTTTTTATTCTACGCCTTTATATTTATTTTTAAGATCACGGAACAAACCTCTAATTGAAATACTTTTGTTTTAATTCAGAACCCTTTCAGTTGGATTGGTTTGTTTTACGCGCCACTGCAAGGACAGGTGAATGTGAAGAAAAAGTAACTTTTTAGGGTTTCTTGTTAAAACAATAACATTGGTAGACGTTATTACTAATAAAAATATTGTTATATATAAAGTGTCTGTTTGAGGAATGAGCATCCGTTTGTTGCAGGGTAATCTTTTTTGCTGTATATCTTTTTTATACCGTAATATTACTGATGACCTTTAAACAATAATTTAAAAAAAAGTTTGTTTTCTCTTTACAAAAGTACATAAGTATATGTACCAGGTAAGGTCAGGGCCAGATAAAACTGACCCCTTATCTGCACCCGACTGTATACGTTTCATGTTTTAGCGGGCTAACGTCAATATTATCAATATTTCCTATGGCTTCAATGATGCGGCCTGAAAAAAAAAAGCGTAGGACCAATGATAAGTGGTTCTTATTTATTACAGATTACTACTAATATTAAAAGCATGTGTAACAAAATAAAATGCACGGAACACCTCGTGAACGACTTCGAAGCACACCTGGCCGCCTTTTTTAACTTTGATAATCAATATCAATTGCAGTTTTTGCTGCTGTATCTATTTACGGTTGAGTGTCAGGTTACCTTGTAATGATATAGACGAACGGTTGACTTTTTGTCTACATTTACGCACTATTGATTAATAAATGTTTAAAAAAAAATTATTTAACTTAGATAGATTCGATACTTAGATAGATTCTTGGATTCTATTTCTAAGTTCTAACAATATTGAATGAAGCTATTTTAGAACAGAAATTCTGAATGACAATATTTATTTTTTATAGGATAAGTCAAAATATTTATTATTGTTATTCCTGTAAAGTATGATTAAGTCGGTTAATTGGGAGTGGAGCAAACTTCTGGACAAGAACCAGACCTTCCATTAAAATTGATTTGATGAACTTTGTGCGATGATGAGTGTAATGATTTCAAACTAGTTATTCATTAATTTACAATTAGTTTTACGTTTTCGGCTTAGCTCTCTATTTACGTACTCTTTACTTTGATTTATCTTATAAAAATAAATTAAATTTCAATTGATCTTAAGTTAATAAACGCGACATATTACCCCCCATTCACATTCAAAATCAATATAGGCGCAATGTTTAAAAAATAGTATAAAAATTGAAAAAACTAATTATCGTACCTATTCAAAACTTTTTTTAACGTTGTAAACTTAAATCTTAATATACAATGTTCAGAAAAGTATCTTTGTTGATCAGAAATAACGACTTATTTTTATAGAATCAAATATATTGTAATTGAAATCTGCGTGATTCGAATCCATTGCAAGACTTAAACGATTGCTAGACTTTTAAAAGATGTATTTCAAGGCAAACCAACTAAAGCATGTCATTATGACTGCTTTTGAATATGGTCGTTGTACCTAACGGCCGGCCTCTCCAACTTGTCAGCATTATGTCTAGCTGGCGAAGGCAGGTAAGCTGTTATCGCCCGCGGTAATACTCGGAATTGCCCCTGATTACGACCTCTGGAAATAAAGCCTGCATTTCTGAAGCCAAATGGGCCATTGCACATGTATTGCTTTCTCAGCCATCTCCCGCTAAAAGAAAGAGACGCCCATACAGTGACGGGAGACATTTTTAAGTCCTAAACAAAAGGCGAATTTCTTTTGTTTCACAAAATTGACAATGAGTAATGATGAGTACTTTTGGGTATTCGTGAAGGTATGATCTTATTATTTAAAGGGCAAAATCGATAGTTATAGTAAAGACTAAGAATGAAACAAAGAATGGTTACCTACTAAAGCTTATGTTCTTTGAAGTTTAAACAAAATTTTGCGCACAAAGAAAAAATTGATCTATATTCTATAGGAAATATGGGTCGATTGATTCGTAGATTAAGCTAAATACTATTTGCAACGTGGTGATTATGGATATTTGCATTTTGGATAACAAATCATTATAGTTAGTTGATTGTCCTTGGTAGTTCCGGTGCCTTGAGAAACACCATAACTATAATTACCGTACATATATTACACATTAAATAATCATGCCGTCAAATATATGCTAATTTCATCATCATCATTATCATTACAGCCGCAAAAAGTCCACTACTGAACAAGGATCTCTCCCAAGGATTCTTCGTTCCATAGGAGGATATTGCCATACTCACCATGCTTGGCAGGCGGGATAGCGAGCGCAGTTTCTTGGCTTCTTGTTGCCGCTGCCGCCCATCGCAAAATTTTTTAAGCTGGGGAACGATAGGAATTTTTTGGATTAGGGAAGAAAATGAAAGGTATTGGGGTACTACTCACACGGATGAATGGGTGAAAAGCAAGCAGCAGCTCGGGAAGTCGAGCGCGTATCCGATGCCTTACTTGTAACTACCTGAAGGCAGTTGAGGATGACACCCCTGACCTAGACTCGTGTAGAGCCACGCTACCGGCAAAATGTTTGACTAGCTCCGTGGCGCAGTGGTCAACACGCCAGCCTGCGACACGGAGTGACCGGGTTCGATCCCCGGCCTGACCTGGCCGGATGATGGAAAGATGGATAATGATCTTATTCAGATTGGCCTGGGTCTTGGATACATATATCTATATATGTATTTGTTATAAAATATAGTATCGTGGAGTTAGTATCCCATAACACAAGTCTCGAACTTACTTTGGGGCTAGCTCAATCTGTGTGATTTGTCCGTATATATTTATTTATTTATAAAATGAATTGCTAGTAGCATGAATGGGCCGGCTCGTCCGGGGAAGTACCACACTGTCACAGAAAATCGACGTCTGAGTAAAAGCTTTACCGCTTTTATGCTTCGTTCGGTAAGTGAGAGAGCCAGGGGCCCGTCCTTCCCCCTCCTCTCCCCATTTCCTTCCCCCAACTTCTGTAAAGGACGACAACGCTCCTGTCACACCTTGGTGTTGCAGTTGTCTATGGACAGCGGTGATCACTTACCATCAGGTGACTCGCTTGCTCGTTTGCCGTCCTATATCATAAAAAAGGCTCATTTAATGAGGGTTATCTGAAATGCTTATCACCTCATGGCAGCACTGAATAAATGGGTCCGATGCACCGCTGTCTCTGACTAATATTTGACACGCAGCAACACCTGATACATTGTTGATCAATAATAACTTACACGGCCCGACGCCTCAGAGCTACATACATACATAGTATCACGTCTTTTTCCCTTGCGGGGTAGACAGAGCCTAGGTTTATAAGACCTAAAAGCCACGTTTAGCATGTTGGTGGGCGTTAGGTGGAAAACGGAATCAAAATAGTGATGGGCTAGCCGCATCGCCTATTAACATGACGATCAGCGCGGAAAGAAAAGCAGTTGGTACATTCTACGTTTTTTCTTTTCTCCTAGACCAGCATGGAAGATGTGCTGCCGTCACTTATTTCTGAAAAACCTAATTCAATGATATCATATATAATAATCTCATTTAATAGATTCAATTTGCATAGATATAATGATCTGTATAAAATTAATTGTGTACTCTTAGATAAAATATTTTTTTTAGGGATAAATCACAGATATCTAGCGTAACTCAAACTCAATGACACTATAATATTGTATAATAGATACTTATATAAATAAACATGTGCAATGTTTGCATGATTGTTTATGCTTAAAACTAAGTTGTAGAACCCTTCCGTCAAAGTGAATTGTATTCAGACATCGATTAGTAATATATTTGCCCAGAAGAGGAGCACTCCATCTCTTCCTCAATGATGTACGAGTAGTGATGTGCTCACTCGATACCGGAATAGAGTACGGACTCGTAGAGTAAAATCAGCTCCGAATACTAGTGACCGCCCGGCAGTTTCGGGTCATCATCATTTCGTGCAGGTGTCACGGTCAATCGACCATGCACACCTTGGTGTCAGAGTTCTTCGGAACCGCCTCTCTGTCTCTGACGTGGTTCCTTTAACGACTTTCAGATGACAGCCTGGACCAACGGCTTAACGTGCCTTCCGAAGCACGGAATCATCTTTATTAACAGACAATCAGGTGATTCAAGTTGCAATGTCCTAACCAAACTGGAAACAACTAAACAAAGTATGCTTCCCGTAGGAATCGAACCCACGATGAGCTCCGGGTCTACAGGCAAACGCCTTAACCACTGGACCACGGAGGCAGTTTCGTGTAACTTGCAAGCAGGTTTAGGTTTAGTCTTCTGGCAACCTAGCTTTTGGAACATAAGGCAAAAGAAAGTTGCTGCTCTTTACAGCATTTCGCCACTACTATGGCCCATCAGGCAATATGAGAGTTTGCTGCGTCTTCAAGCCTTGTGCACACAGGCAACACTCAAGGTCGTCTCGTCCCCCGTGGGCGATGTTGCCTATACAGGTAGAGGGCACTCTGTCTGCGCTCGCCTCAAACGCCCGGTGAAATAGCAAAAGCTCACTTGGAGCTAGCTACCTAGTTCTTTCAAAAACTAAAAATACATATCTAACAATGATCGGCCTAAGCAGGCGGCTGCATCATATTGCACCATAAATAGTGAACACTAACACGTTGTTATAATACTCGTAGCTGACCCCAAGCTCCGAATTCTCGAAAGACAACTGGAAACAATTCGGATGAGGAATATTGATTGATTTGAATGCAAGAACGTAATCTGTCAAATATTAAATTTAATACACATAAAGATTTTAATCTTTTGCCAAAAACTAGCAGCCTCCAATCAATCCATAATTTGTATGTAATCAAGTTTTTAAGTCAACTACGCACGTATGGCGGCCTTGACACATCCTGCCTAACATCACCTACTTATGTTAATATTGACATTGAGATTATTCGACCAGTTTAGCAAACTTCTCTATCCGTTAACAGATTTGAATTCTTGATTATTTTGTCACATTGATCATATCATTATCATTATTTCAGCCGTTACAAGTCCGCTGTTGGAAAGACATAGGCATCTCTCAATAATTCTTCGTACCATGGCTGGATATAACTACGCTTACCGGCTTGACGAACGCAGTTTCTTTGGCTTCTTGTGCTTTCGACACTGCTGCCCGTCGTAAGCACTTTTTAGGAGAAGGATACTTTTTTTTGATTTGGGAGAGAATAAAGTATTGTAATGGATGTAATTGGATGTAAGGTACTCACTCGGATGAATGGGGGAAAGCAATTAGCAGCTCGGGAGGCCGGGCGTGCATACCCGATGCCATACCAAAGCAGATGAGGATAGCACCCCTGCATATTAATCATATGGGGATATCTTATTTAGAGAAGATTACGCACACATATACTAATCACGCCTTAATTCCTAAATGGAAGACAGAGGCTAGGGTTATAAGACCTAAAGGGCATGGTTATCCAGAAGAGGACGTCACAAGTAGTTGTCAAAGACCGCCTAAACGATTTGCCCATTCCCTCGCCCTCGGCTTTTACGATCTGTACGAGTAGCGAATCAATTAAAGGTTAGTATGGTCATCATCAGTTTATGAATTTGAAAAATTTTATTCTAATACTGCTTGAACATAATTTATGGTAAAAAGATTTAATCGATTAAGATTTTTATCAAAATATCGCACATTGGCTATAGAAGTTATAGTTCAATATTTTGTTATCAGCTAAGGCCTTCTTTTAGTCTATAGATAATAAGAATAACATGTTTTTTTTGGCTGTTATTGCATAAAAAAAACATGCACGAACAGTCGTCGTTTAAAGTATACTTGACTGTAATAATGATTCCCAAATAGATCGAAAATAAATAACCTAGTCTATATTAAATACTAGTAGTTCTATGAGAATAGTAGACCTCGCGAGCCCTTACAACCAACATCCACATTTGCCCTCCGGTGCTCTAAAATATATCTGTTACTGTTATGCTAGTTGACTAAAGGATGATTTCCTTCAGTTACTATTTCCCAATCCCCGTTGCTCTTAATTAGGTACCAGAGGCAACGGAAATTTAAATCCACATTCCTCTTACCAGAAGACCCGAATAGACCCTTTTTCAAGAGGAAACACTAAGCTCGAGAGAATTGAAAAATAGGTATTTATAATATCTATTGATGTCGCTCCGCGTGCCCAAACAATCCCCGCAGAGTGCGATAGAGATAACTGCAGCTCTGCCGGAAAATATTTATGAAAAGTACACAAAATTAATGTTTCGTTTTCTTTTTCATATATAATTGTCCAAAACGATATGTCTCAATAACAAAATTGTTTTTATCACCCTTACGAAAAACCAACTAAGTATTTACCATTTACCCTAACTAGTGTGTTCAATCTGGTAATTGGTCGTTACCGCAAGTCACGGCTCAAATAATGGAACGCTTTTCTGCTGATCCGTCATCACCATTACTTAATTTAACCTAACGTGACTTTGGTAGCCTAGCGATGCATCCATGCCCTTCGAATAATATTAGAAAATTGGTTTCTTAAGTAATCGCCTTATATGTGATTCTTATAAAACTGAAGTAAAGATACTCATTGTTTGATAGCCTATTAATTGTATTGGTGTTGCAAGCTATGGCATGGCAATATTTGAAGATTTAGCGAAATAATTGCATGCTATAGGGCTGTTTGTTAATGGTCTATGATCTGCAGGTAATTAAGTGTCATTTTACACATATTATTTCGTAGTAAGCAATGCAAATATAACTACATATTTACATATGGAAAGTACGAAAAGTTAGTCCCATTTATTGTCATTGGTGGTAGAAAGATCTGACATAAATGTTGACCACTTACACATACGAAAGATTAGATAAGAGTATCGAGTCACGGTTCAAATGATGGAAAGCTTTTTTGCTGATTTATCATCACATCAGTTGGTGTAATAACGGCGAGAAACCCGTTCCGAACTAGACAGCTATTTTGGTCAAGGTGATCGTAGCTTAACATATTTGTATTGCATTACTGGTTAATCTGTAAGCCTACAGCGGTGACATAATTACAAGGCATAAGCTTGGACTTCTTGGTATTTGTTCAGAGAATACAAATCGGAACTTTATATTGAGTTGAGTTAGCAGACTACACAATATCACGACGTCCGGCCTTAATCTGTGTGATTTTTCCTATTATTTTGTAATTGAATCTTTAAGTTCTTAAAAAAAATATATTACAGTGCAATATTTTTGTGTCGGTAATGAAATATGGGTGCCATTTCTCGCTTGTCTGGCTGTCTGACCGGCTGTTTTTCACTGACGTCCATCTTGCAGTGGAGAGCATTTATCAATAGATACTTGTAAAACGTTGTAAGCAGGTTCGATAATTACAAATATTTTTTTGTTGATTAGATTTGTTTTTTTAAATGGTAGGTAGTAATTGGCACAAAGGACCAGGTGCCAGGTCGACACTGCTCACAGAGCTAGTGAAACTACTACGACTGA
Source organism: Elegia similella (assembly GCA_947532085.1). Lineage (NCBI taxonomy): Eukaryota > Metazoa > Arthropoda > Insecta > Lepidoptera > Pyralidae > Elegia > Elegia similella. Next base: position 9,678,331 of record OX383927.1, read on the forward strand.
ATTGTTAAAGTTGTGTTTTGTTTTACTAAGTTACTTTAAAAGTTAACATAAGTAATGGGACACCCAAGACTGAGGTGAAGACATCGCAATGCCACACGACAGGAAGCCGAGGGTAACAAGTAGGGCTCCGGGGCGGCACTGGAGCGCGACCGCTGACCCCTCGATCGGGCACACTCGGCCGCCATCCGATACTGGGATCGGGTTCGAGGGATCTCTGAGTTGTAGTAATCAAATGCGAGATTTCCCTACCCCCAATTGAAAAGAGATAGGTATTAATCCGAATATTATTAATGTGAAAGTGAGTTGTTTGTTGTTTCGAAAATTTTCAACACGCGGTCGGAAAAACGCATACGCAACGTAAAATAACGTAGCAAGACCTTTTATTCAGAACAAAAAGCACTTTTGATAATGGAAGCGGAGCCGCTGGTGAATGCTAGTTGTAAAATAAATAGAATTAGGCTATATTCTACGTTTTTCTGTCGTTTGGAGGGCTTTGGGAAGCTAGTACTAGTACGCTATAGAATTGTTTGTTTTTTTTTTGTATAAACTATTCAATTTCAGTTCAGTCTATTTATTTGCTCTAGAGTGGTACAAATAGGTGGTAGGTACAAAAAACAGCTCCTCAATCATAACCAGATACAGGGTTCAAATATTTAGACAATCAATGCAGTCAAAACTAAATAAAATTATAACTACTGCATACGAGTATTTGTCGCGTCTTTTAATACCTTACAGTGTAGACAAAGTTTAAAGTCATAAGACCCCGTTAATACCTTAGAATTTTATCTCATTTCCGACTTCTACGATTGTACGATTTTAATATACATAACGATTTTAGTCTAGTAAAATGTTTAATCTAAGATTCAATAAAAGAAGCATAATTAGCATACATTACCATTGTTAACATATTTATAGGATACAAAGATAACATTTTGTATCACGGGGATTGGCCTTTAGTTTTTAAGGCATGGACAAGCCGCCCTTTTGAATTAGATAAAATGTCAAGGGTTCGGAAGAAATAAAAGGTTAACCAAATAAAGAAATGATGGATCATAATGTATCTTCAAATTGGAGCTGGAAGAGTTAGTAGTATAAGTTTATAGAACGTCGTATAAAACTGCTATATTTGGCGATTTCTACAGGTTATTCAACAACTATTCAAAAAAAGGAGAGGATTGTTTTTCTCTATTACACGTATTACATACTTACGTACATGCATACATAAGTAGTTGATTGTTTACCATAACTTTTTAATGCCTATATAGATATAGACGTGTGAGGTATAGTGAGAATCCTTACTCCCCGAATGTTCTTAGCTATATTTTTTTTTGGAACGGCAATAGTGTTAAATATTTTTTTTTTCATAAAAAAATACTTGTTGAATGCTTTGAAATACAAACCATAATTAAAACGGAAAAGAAATAGTTTTTATTTACACATTTGAATAAAAGATGCAATGTGTTGGTTTGGTAAGTCACTTGCTTGATGATGACGAGAAAGGTCAACTTTGTAAAAGTTGATTGGCGAAAGAAATAGGTGTATAACTAATGTTCTTACGAACCTAAGAACAAAAAGACAACTTGAATCAAAAGCACTCACTAGCATGACGTGTGCACCAGCCTAACATAACAATACCCACGACGTACGATTTCCGACGTATTATCTGCCTACCTGCGTCTCAATGAAAGGATGTGAAGAGGAGCGAATCTCCATGATATCACCGCTGGGGCATTCCGAACTTGTTTGCACAATGCATTGAGCGTACGTTGAAGACTTTTTCGGAAATTTCTCACGTTTTTTGTATGTTTCTATTTTCTGGTAAATGATGAAAGGATGCGAAGATGAGCAAATCTCCAATTATATCAACGATCTGAACTTGTTTGCCCTGACGCATATTTTAAATGGATTTTTCTCACGTTCACTATGAATAGAAGACGGTTAATATTATCTAAGTATCTGATTTTCTTATTGCTGTACTAAGTCATGACCCCACAGCTGGTGAAATACGGTTGAAACGATATATTCACATATATTGTTGATCAAATAAATGCTTGAAATTTCACACCAGCAATGGCTACTGCAGAACTGGACCGGACTGTCGCAAGCTGCTATTGATGATGATGATGAATGGCTACTAACTGAATGATGATGAATGGCTATTGTTGATCAAATAAATGATTGAAATTTCACACCAGCAATGGCTACTGCAGAACCCTCTTAGTCCAGCGATTGTCAGTTCTGCGGCAGATGTGGCTAGCCCACTGCCACTTCAGTTTGCTTATTCGAGAAACCATGTCGGTTACTTTGGTTTTTTGACGGTTACTTTGATTATTTCCTTATGGATCTTATTTCTCATAGAGACTCCAAGCATAGCCCTCTCCATACCTCGCTGAGCAACTTTTAGCTTATGGACCAGCCCCGCCGTCAGTATCCATCTCCACAGATTTGAAAGAGTGTGTCCTAAAGGATCCACGTCTCAGCACCATACGTCAACAGGTCACAGTAAGTGTGAGCATATTTGGGGATCGAGCAAAGTGGCGCACCTAGGGAGAGGCATACGTCCAGCAGCGGACTGTCGCAGGCTACTAATGATGATGAATGGCTACTAACTCTATTAAAGAAATAGATCTCCAGATTAACCCATTACCGTTTATTTCATTATCATTAGATTATTTTTTTTTATATTACTTAGTCTAGTTATGATAACCAGCCTAATAAGATATGCGGCTTATATAAATAATAACCAGGCTATCAGAAAATCAGGCCTAATCTTTTCAAATTGAGCTGGTTATTTAACCAGACTAAGTAATTTGGAAAAAAAATAATGAAAAATTTGCGCGAATATTGCTGTTAGATTTTGTCTTTAATGTAGGTACGCAATCCTATTTTGAGTAGACTATGCAGATTGTGATAAGCCTTCATAGATTTATGAATCATTGCTAATGAATCAAAAGGTGAGAGATAACTTGCATACGGGGGCGGGAATTCGGTGATTATATCCTATTGGTATGCACACAAATATTTGTAGATAACATAATACTACGGACTACGGAGGCTTGTAGCAAACTTCCATAGTGGTCTAGGAGAAAATGAAAGTAGTGCATCGATTGCTATTCTTCCCGGATAGCCTGTAGAAGCCAGCTGAAAGAATGTTTGAAAATCTAAGTATTTTCCCTATGTCAATAATCGTTGCGGCCAGTAAGCACTATCCTGATTCCATTTTTCATCTACACGCCTAACAACACACCTATGTATGTTTGTTTATTTGTTATTTGTAAAGGCATATAGGCACGTAAACTTTTTCCTTAGAAGTAAAATTGCATTAGCAGTTTTACAGCTATACTTTTTTTTTTTAAAAGTTCCCTAAAAGTTTCTATATAGTCAACAGACACACATGCCGGAGAAGTAAAGTAAAAAGTATATTTATTTTCTCCAATAATCTAAATAAAGAAATTGATCTAAAACAGAGAAGTTTGCAAAAGATTACAGAAGACTGGAGCCTGAAGTAGACAGGGCCGGTAGGTTACAGTACTCCAGTGCGTACACTTGATGTGTTTAACATACATTTGATATTTATGACAAATTCACAGCTTATCTACCAAAACTCAGGTCTATTTCTAGCAAAGGAGAAACACTATTTAAAATGTGTTGGTAATATTTTTTTTCTTAAGTTAACTTCGAAACAAAACTATAGAGGGGATTACTGGACTGGAATATTATATAACTATGTGCAATAAAAAATTTGATTGATGGCTAGACAAAAACTTAGCACGAATATTTGGAAAATAAAACTAATTCTTTTGATAAGGATGAACAAAAATAACTTCCTGGTTGGGATAAAAACATACTCGAAGTTTACAATTCAAATTATTTATTTTCAGATAACTAGTTCCACTTTGTTAGGATGTTATGCAAGAAAAAAGTATGTATGCCAGCTAAATACCAAATAAATATGGTTTTTACGGAAGTTGCATTCTAAGTTAACTTTATCTTTCAGAAAGATTAAAGAAAGAGTAACATCGATCGAAGAATTCTATTGAGTTTTCTATTTCGCTTTTTCTATGCCGAAATCGAACAAACAAATGTAACTAACCCTTTTCGGCATCAAAAGATATATTTTTTTTACTCTTTCTTTTCTTATTTTTGTTTAAAGTTCATCTGCATGACCGAACACGGGGCAAAATATTATTATATTCATGGAATAAAAAAAAGAAGCAAAACCGCGACGCCGTGAATCCCAACCGTCGATGTTCACGGTCAAGCATGAGTCATCATGGGATGCCTTTTGCTATTCAAATCTAAATTCTATTTATAGTAACCCTTAGGTTCATATTTTAAATTTTGGATTGAAGGGATTCGTGTCTTCCATCGAATAACTTATTTTAAGACTGTTATAAGTATACTACATCCTTTTCTGTTGTACAGTTTCGTCTCTTTTTGCGAGGCAATAAAATGATGCCAACCAAGGTGCTACTACGACGGTTAATGACGTAAGGATCGGATTTTTCAAAACCCTAGTTTACTTCCAGTCTGCTTCGACATGAGTTAGGGTTATAAAGGATTTTTAAGAGTAATAATATTAAAACTTACGCAAGAAAAATTCATTATAAAAACAAGGTTTCACTCACATTTATTCAGTTAGAATCGCCAACGGTCTGTTACGAAGATCGTCATCAGTGCTTTGATGGTAATGGTCTTCGTAACAGAACTAGTTGGCGATTCCAACTGAATACACGTGAGTGAAGCCTTGTCTTTATAACGATTTTTAAGAGAATACTCAAAATATATTTTGAGACCTTCCAAAGATTCTGATACTTGCTATTGGTTTTAAAGTGCTGATAAGGTTTTCATTCTTAAACTCAATTGAAAAATTTTGATTTTTTGAGGTTACGTAATAATTAGCATTTATGAAAAAAGATCGTGCAATCACAATCTAAAAATTACTGTGAAAATGAATGAGCAAGAGTATACTCGTCAATCTAATCGTCAAATATATCTGTAGGTACATGACGTCAGTATAAGAATCATATCAATTTATTAATTCCCTCTGATTCATTTGTAACAAAAGATTCTCGTGAGAAAAATTCTCAACCAACAAATTGGTGCTCGTTATCTCTTAACTTCTGCACCGCAAGCCCCTCGAGGGTAATATCCTTCATGTTTTCTGTTTTTGAGAATAATTAGGACAGATCTTATTTTTTTTTTTTTTTACTAAATATTGAATTAGGCATTTGTCTCCCATCTCACCTGATGGTAAGTGACGATGAAGACGAGGATGTTACATGCCTATCCAAGAGATACCCATTTATTCTACTTTTGAATGTCCCGGGACTGTACTTGTTTGGGAATATAGACGCAGGCAGTTCATTCCACACCTTAGCTACTCGAACCAAAAAGGAACTGTCAAAGCGTTTATTTCTCAGAACTTGAACTGATGCTACGTAAATTCCTTATTGATCATTATTTTATATACTAACTAGCTTTCGCCCGTGGCTCCGCCGGCGTCAATGTCGATCCCTCGGGAATAGTACTTTTTCCCGGGATAAAAGGTAGCCTATGTCCTTTTCCGCACTCCAGAGAACTTGTATTCAAAATTTCACGATGATCGGTTTAGTAGTTACGGTGTGAAAGCGTAACTAACAAACAAATAAACAAACAAACAAACTCACTTTCGCATTTATAATATTAGTAAGGATTAGTAAGGATCCCGAAATTACTTCATCGTATGTACTTCAGATATGTAACCAAAGTCAACTTTAATTAATATAGCATTATTACCGTTTACGTATGTTAAGCAACCTAGGGGGTGGTCCTCAATAAGATGGGTGATCGCAAGTGGCATAAAAATAACCAGGCTAGGCTCCTCCGCGCTTCGGAAGGCACGTTAAACCGTTGGTTGTCATCATTGATGGCAGTCGTCAAGCTATGTCAGATGCCTTTGGGCAGCTTGAAAATCTGACACCAGTGTTGGCCACTTACACACAATAAAAACAAACACGAACGAACAAAAAACAATGAATATAGGATGGTGATGTGCATTTGGTGTAATTTTTTGAACGGAGAAGACGCATCGAAAAACATTCCAATTCCCGATAATATATTAATTTTTCTCTCTAAGAATTTTTGAAAACTTCTCGAGAGTCATTGGAAAATTCCCATATAAAGTGAATTAATTTTTGGGAACAGATATTTTTCCGAATCATATTGTTAACTATGAATTGAACATAACAGATGTGTGAAATACGGGTACAATCAATATTTATTTATTTACTAGTGACTTAGACCACGGTTTCGCACGGGTGTAATGTACATATAAACCTTCCTCTTGAATCACTCTATTAAATAAATCGCATCAAAATCCGTTTTAAAGATCTAAGCATACATAGGGACAGACAGACAGCGGGAAGCGACTTTGTTTTATATTATTACTAGCTTTTGCCCGCGGCTCCGCCCGCGTCAATGTCGATCCCTCGGGAATAGTACTTTTTCCCGGGATAAAAAGCCTATGTCCTTCTCCGCACTCCAGAGAACTTGTATGCAAAATTTCATGACGATCGGTTCAGTAGTTACGTCGTGAAATCGTAACAAACAAACAAACAAATAAACAAACAAACAAACTCACTTTCGCATTTATAATATTAGTAAGGATAAGGATTTTGTATCTCTCTTATTTCACGCGGGTGTTACCCCGGTTTTTTGAAAAGCTTGCGTGGGGATATAGATCCAACACGTAGAGGCCCTTTGGAGAAGTTGATGTAATGTATATTATTATTATTAATAACTTTGCGGATTAATATACGCTATTTTTAAACATATACTCGTTATTCAAGGATCGTAAACTGTAAATTCGCATTTTAATATTATTATTTTCATTTCACGCCAATTCTATAAATCTTCATCTATTTTCCATTCCATTGCGTCTCTGTTGATAGTTTCTATTGAATGGTTTCAATGTTGCCAGGGGTCAGGCCGCAGGTCGACTCGCATTACAGCAGGTACCGTTGTAGGAAACTGAGCTTAGCCCACTTTTGGGGATAAACTGTAATCTTATTTTTAACCGATTTCAAAAAAAGGAGGTTATCAATTCGGTTGTGCGTTTTTTTTTATGTTTGCTAACGCATAAATCCGTAATTTATTAACCGATTTTAAAAATTCTTTTTCGTTTGTTAGGGTATGCTTTCAAAATAGTCTTATTTGAATTTCATCAAATAAAAAACAGTTTAGTTTTTTTTTTTAATATTAATGATTATGATATTTTAATCTGATCTAATGATGAAATAATGTAGCCATAATAATCATATAAGTTGATAACCTCAATATACAAAATATACACAATTTAAATTTAAAATATCTTAACTAATGTTTTAACCAAAAATTAATATATGTTTACAAATAAAATAGTCCGGGCAGACCGCTGCCCTGCGGCAGCTTGCCCAGAAGGCTGGTAACATTGCCACGTTGGATGGCAATGTTCATCTTTTGGCCAAAGTATAGACCAGCCTTCTACGGGTCACCTTGATCAATTTATGGGCAGTGGTGCAGAGCAGGTTATGGGCTGATGGCCCCCACGGTCCTAAAGTTGATTAGTTTTGGCAAATATCGTTCTAGAGATGATGGTACAAGAACGACGTGAAAATTATTTTGTTTTATTTCAAAAAGATACCTTTCAAACAAGATTTTTGATGCCCTTGGAAGATGCACGTAGCCTGTAGCCCTTGAACTCTTGATGCCAATGACCCATTTCAAGGATCAATATGGATTGAACATCGTCAACATTTATACCTTTATTCAACAATTTTTAGTCACAGACATAGGTTATATTGTCTGTGTTTGAAGTAAATATTTTATTGCATATATATATATTATAAACGATATAAATATATATATATATATTATAAGGCGGTTCCAAAGAACCACTCTCTACCAGAAACTCTGACACCAGGGTGTGCATGGTCGATTGATAGTGTCACTTACACGAAATGAATGAATCTTAATTTAATGGCTCAAACAAGCCCAAGGAAATTTGTTATATGGTGGTTTTGAAAAGCAAAAAAAAGGTTGAGGTTGTTCTCTATCTAAGTGTCTGAAAATACATTTTTCAGAACTTAGCTTGACAGCACCTCATGCTAAGTGCTAATTATTCTTATGTTTACATAGCCGTCTTCAAATTACCAAACTATAATAGCATTATGATAAAATCTATTCATCGAAGTATACTAAAAATACTTTTGCCAACAAGTTTGAATATTTATTAAGTGATGAATTTTCATTCATAAGGTATAACAAGGTAATAGAGTTAGCCCATATGTCAAGGCCGACCAAAGTTATTCCGTAAATCTGGTGTATGTCATCAAACTATGGTATTTAAATAGCTTTCCTATTACGAAGTAGTTTAAATAGTGTTACAAAAACAGTTAGAAGTAAACATTATGTGAGCAGATTCAATAATTATAAATATTTTTTCAGTCGATTCAGTTTTTCGATTTATTTTTAAACGGCGGAATTGGCACAAAGGCCAACTTTTAGTCGTGGTATAGTCCTGCTACCAGCAAAAGTATTTTTTGCTAGTAGCATGAATGGCCAGGCTTGTTCGGGGAAGTACCACACTGTCACAGAAAATCGACGTTTAAGTAGAAGCTTCTATGCTTTGTACGGTGAGTTAGAGAGACGGAAGCCCGTCCTTACACTCCCCCCCCCCCCCCCCCATGTCATCTCCCTAACTCCTTCAAAGGCCAACGCTCCTGATGCACCCTGGTGTTGCAGTTTTCCATGGGCAACGATGATCACTTACCATCAGGTGACTCGCTTGCTCGTTCGCCGTCCTATAAAAAAAAGAGCTTACAATGGTTTTAATCTCAAATATGGCGCTAGACTATGGTAAATTCGCTATGATAAGACTCGCGAGGTCTTCAGCTCACCGAGCTATAATTTATATGAATTTTGTTCATTAGTAGAACCACGATTATGAAAATTAAGACTCGTTACTTTAACCGCGGTTGAGTTGTAACTTGTGTAAGATTTCAAGTGTTATTAATCCCTCCGTTTTTGACGTGGGTTAACTTTTCTCAGTTAGTACTTTCAATTCTCATACACATGCAAGCGCTGTGATGTGGTATGATCACTGTTGACCCGCCGTAAATTTGTTTGTGCAAGTATCGACCAAATGGAACTCAAGGTGATACAAGGTGATTATGACTTGGGTAAATCAATTCTTTAAATGTATTTTTATTATATTGATTTATGGCGCATGGCATATTGATGATTGCACCCACGCCCGGCCTGCCAAGCGGCTACTTGTTTTTCCCTCATTTTCATTCGAGTTAGTAGTATTCCAATACCTTCATTTCCTTCCCAAGTCCTAAAAATTCCTATCTTACTCCAGCTAAAAAATTTAAACTGCATCCAATAGGCAGCAGCCCAAGCACAAGAATCTAAAGAAACTGCGCTCGCCAACCTTCCTGCCAAGCGTGGTAAATATGGCAATATTATCCCATACAAACATACATAGTATCACGTCTATTTCCCTTGCGGGGTAGACAGAGCCTAGGTCTATAAGACCTTATGGCCACTATATTATTCCATGGAACGAAGAATCCTTGGGAGAGAAGGTCTTTCCCACAGTGGGTCCTGGCGGTGGCTGAAATGATAAAAATCTATTATTGTATGTTACATTTAATGTTTTATAAATAGCAATACTTTTAGTTTAATATGTTGTAAGTGGAGAATCTTTACAGAAATAATAAAAAATAATTAGAAACCCCAGCCCTGACTCAGTTATTTTTCTTTGTAGGTCGCTACCTAATTTGTTGGTACAGGACATCAATGAGGCTAATGATAATGAGATCAGCGTAGCCAAATACTGGTCAAAAGAAATCTGATCAAATGGATTTGACTTTTGTAACGTTGTACGTACATACTTGTTATAAAGCAATAAGAAAATAAATATGAATGTGTAAAAACATACATTATTGAAATGGTTTCTTCATACTCATTGCGCCCGTACGCGGATCCCTAATGTTCTCCTCCCATCATCGCTCCTGCTACCACCCCCCTCATCGTCGGCCAAGCATGACTCCAAGACCCAGCTACAAGGGAAGTAGGGCTACGGAACAATTTATCAGCCGCGCGTGCGACCACGCCTATATATTCGTGCATACGTACATAGTGGTTACGTCATAATAAATAAGTTTACTGTTTCACGTTGTTTAATTTCTTTTACATAGTAAAAACGTGACACTTTTTCGGGGAAGACAGAGCCTAAGGTTATAAGACCGAAAGGCCACGTTTAGCGTGTTCGTAGGCGTAAAGGTTCGACTAGAAAAAAAAAAAAAAGGCAATTTGTCATAAATTTTGTGTATTGTAGTTGCTAGTATATCGTTTATATGGCGTAAGGTAGGCAGCCGTCTGTTAAAAAATATTTAATCATGTCATAACAAACTTTCATACATAGCATGTCTCTTCCTTTGCGGGTTAGACAGAGCCTAGGTCCATAAGACTTAAAGCCACAGCCCGGGCTCCTACGCAACCAGGAAAACGCTTAGGTGATGATGAACGTATGCTAAATTAATTTATTTCATAAAGTGTTGTGTAAGTGGCATATAAGAGTAGGTTTCTCTATAAATAAATAAATAATAAATAAAATAAATATATACCTACGGACAAATCACACAGATTGAGCTAGCCCCAAAGATAGTTCGAGGCTTGTGTTATGGGATACTAACTCAACGATACTATATTTTATAACAAATACATATATAAATAAACATCCAAGGCCCAGGCCAATCTGAAAAAGATCATTTTCCATCTTGACCTGACCGGATGGATATGTTCCGCCATAATCAACGTAAGTTTAATGTTACTTATATGTGTGCATCGGTTTACTGATAAATGTTAATTGTGGAGTATAGGAAAGTGTATTCCAAGAATAATCTCACAATTTGCACTAAAGTAAGATACAGTAATACTTACTCAGAAAAATTATTAAGAACCTAACAAATCACCTATGAATCATAAAATCGCAAACACGCAAGTTGTTTTTCTCTTTGCGTATTGAACCTTATTTAGTCTCAGGACCTGGGTGAACGAAATTTGAACCCAGAGTCGTGACTCAGACCCGATTGGCTCCGACTCGAGCAACAGGTTTAGCAAACATACCCGTTGCTGCTAAGTCGGTTAATATACATAGCTATAGGGTAAGAGCTACCATTGTTGCCAGTTGAAAAATGTGAATTAAACTATGAGCACTGCGTTTTGTTTAATCTTAGTTGTGTTGCAAAAAATATATTTAATTATTAAGTATTATATTGAATACCAGCTGTTGCCCGCGACTTCGTCCGCGGCAATTTCTGTTATTATAGACTGTCGACATTTTTTGGCTAACTTGAACCGTTTACGCATTGCACGCGTCGGGTGTCCTGAACTATGAATAATTTTCCCCCGTTTTCAAAACATTCTTATTGATGCTTCGCTCCTATTAGTCGCAGCGTGATGTTTTATAGCCTAAAACCTTCCTCAATAAATGGACTACCTAAAACAAAAATAATTTTCCAATTTGATCCAGTAGTTCCTAAGATTAGTGCGTTCAATTAAGTATAGATATTTAATTATATTATATTTAAGTTGAACAGAAATTTTAACGATGTTTGTGTCATATTTTAAAAGATGTCTTAAGGCATCTGGGAAAGTTACTAACGGGAAAGTTACTTACGACTAATATCTGATCATCACAGCCGAGACTTATGACAGAACGTGCCTTCCGAGACAAGGAAGAGGTCGGAGATGTATTTTTTATGCCACTTGTGGTCACCCATTCCAGTGGCGACAGTGGCCAGAGTAACTTAACATGCTTAAGTACGTAAGCAATTTTTGACGTGATAATATCTTATTGATGAACGCCAGCTGCACGCACAAAAAAGTGTCACGTTCCAGGTGCAGGCGAGAGCGCGGAACCAGCGATAAAGAGGCATCGGCTTATGACGCATCTATCTCTCTTCCACCATTATGAACGAATGACGTAAAATTATCGTGGGTAAACCGACTTTACAGAAAACCATTTTTTTTAACATCGGGATGACATCATTTTGTACAATCAATACATCATCAGCATCATTTCAGCTCTAAGAAGTCTACTACTGGATAAGGCCTCTCCTAAGAATCCTTCGTTCCATGGGAGTTCCATTTCCAGTTCCATGGATATTGTCATACTTACCAGTCACCACGTTTGGCCAACGGATTGGCGAGCGCAGTTCCTTTAGCTTCTTGTGCCTTCGACGCTGCTGCCCTTTGGAATCATTTTTAAGCTGAGGAAGGATATGTATTATTACCCTCATTTCCTCCCCTATTGGATCCTATTGGATTTGGGGAGGAAATGAGGGTATCGGGATACTACTCACTCGAATGAATGGGGTAAAAGCAAGTAGCAGCTTGGGCTCCAATAATAACATAAACTTTACTAAATATCTTATGCTCTCTGCATCACCTGGATTACAAAAATCTTATAATATTAATACTTCTAGAGTTAAATCAATAAATTAAAAATGTGGAGTAATGTTTAAGATAATTAAAAGATAAAATGTAGAAATAGCAAAAAATATTACGTTTATGTGTCCACAACAGGAGTAATCACCCCGCATAGCGGCTTCGTGGATGATAGGTATCTGAAGCTTACTGTTGCCGGCTCTGCAGCTTTTATAAACCTATTCTTTCCTAGAAATTATTTTTTGAACAAGAATTCTACATCGTACTTACAAGAATTTTCTGTATATTCCCTAAAAAAGAATTTATTTGATGAAAAACGCAGAACTGTCGCAGAAATATTTTTTTTTTTAGTAAAAACTTCTTTAAGCGCATTGAGCGACTAAGTGATAAACTTTTAGATTCGCTTCACGCGTCACGCTAGTGTATGTATGTTTACTTTTATCGATAGTCGCTAAGCCAGTCTGATCTTTTTACCTAGATTTTTGGTTCGTAAAAACACGTGTTCTATATGTAAAAAAGAGATAAAGGAATGGTTGGTTAACCTTACCAGAAGATGTTGGGTAAACTCCTGGTTGAATAATAATATCTATGGTGGATTATAATTTTATATTTAGATGATAACAGGCTGCTCTAAATAGAAAAAAAAATAGTAAAAACAACGAGTGTTTTTTTGCTCACAAGTTAGCGCCACTGTTGACTAAGGTCCCGAAAAAGCTTTTTATTAATTATGAAACAGAGTTGCTTTTCACCTGTACCTATGACCTATGGCGAGCTCTGTGGCACAGTGGTTAACACGCCAGCCAGCGACACAAGGGTTCCCGGGTTAGATCCGCGGCCAGGTCATGATGGGAAACGATCTTTTTAGATTGACCTGGGTCTTGGATGGGGTACATATTAAAATCCCAAAAACATAACACCTTCATTTAAAATGTACGAGCCCAAAATACCCGAACTCAAAATACCTTAAGATTTAAAAAACCTGAACCGATTACACCTTACTGTACAATGCCATAATTTGAAACACCAAAACATTATTATGTCTGATTTTTAAAATACCAAATCTTTAAATATTAAATTTCAATTAACCTAACATGTAATGTAAGGTTAATTCCAAAATATGAAATGCATTAAATAAATAACCCAACCTAACCTAATACTCGTATTCTGGTAGCAGCTCGGTACTGACTGCGATTTATTTTCTGGTTGCGTCGCAGTTTTAACCCAACCTAACTATTCTGGCAGCAACTCGTCACCACCACGTCAGAGGTCGAGAGGCGGTTCCGAAGAACTTTGACACTAGGGTGTGTATGGTTAATTGACCATGTCACCTACACGAAATGATGATGATAGTAGTAACTCGTTTCTGACGACAATCCGTTTTCTGGTGGGTCACAGTTCTAACTTAACCTAACTAATATTCTGGTAGCAGCTCGTTTCTGACGGCGATTCGTTTTCTGTTGGGATCGCAGTAATAACCCAACCTAACCTAATATTCTGGTAGCAGCTCGTTTGTGTCGGCAATTCGGTTTCTGGCGGGGTCGCAGTTCTCATCCAACCTAACTTAATATTCTGGTAGCAGCTCATTACTTCTTCGAACTTATAAAATCAGTTAAATTAGGTTAGGTCTTTTTAAAGTCAGGTATTTATGGATAAGGTATTCTGTAATAAGATGTTTTGAGCTTGAGCTATTCAACCATAAGGTAATTTAAATATTTTATTTTTTAAATACTTGGTATTTTAAATATACGGTATTTAGAATTCGGGTATTTTGTGCTCGTACATTTTAAATAAAGGTGTTTTGTTTTTTGGTATTTTAATATGTACCCCTTGGATGTTTATCTATATAAGTATCTATTATAAAATATAGTATCATTGAGTTAGTATCCTACGATACAAGTTCACTGTGGGGTCAGCTCAATTTGTTTAATATGTCCGTATATATGTATTCATTTATTTAAATATTTAAAAATTATACTAAGAAATGACTTTAATAAAATTGATTAAAATTAATATATAAGGAGTTTTGGGGCGTTATTTGATATCGGGGTCTCATATCCAGAAAAACACGTAATTCCTCTAAAAAAGAGGTCATCAGGCGTCTCACATTTATTGTCATTTCAGATTACCTTACGCTACACTAGCGCCTCTATAGCGGAAAATTTACACGCGATAGTCCTCACTGATCTTCCAACGAAGTTTGCGAGGTACTTGTAAGAATCCAGATAAACAGGGAAGATCAAACACTAGAATTTACACATCACAAGCGACTCATTGGAAATCTTTTGTGTGATACTCATATATGTTAATATAAACGGAAAATATGATTAAGGCATCGTTATTTCCCTCTCCATAAATAAATAATTATGAGATAAAATGTTGCAAATTGTGGTTATCCATATTGAGGTTTAACAAGACTTGAGAAGTAATTGTGAGGAAAAACATCTAAATGTTTACTCACTAGTTAATTTTGTTATGTTATAGAATGACTACTAACAAAGGTACGAGTATGACTACCTACTCTCCGGATAGTACCTGGCTGTTAGGATTTCCATAGGCATACAAAACGGTAACGTAGGAAGTCTAATGGGAATTTTTGAGCCGAGTACAAGTCGGGGTTGCATCTTTGATTAGTTTTTAGAATTTTTATTTTAAATTTTTATTATGTGACATATATCACAAAGTCACTACCTAAACATCGAAAAGGTCGAAAGTTCATCATCATCATCATCAACCTACACTCGTTTACTGCTGGACATAGGTCTCTCCCGTGGCACGCCACTGAGCTCGGTCTTGAGTGAGTCGAAATTTGATTCGATGAGATGATTTATATGCAGCAAGCATTGAGGCTAACTAAATATGTGCGAGTTGTCCATATATAATTATATATATCATCATCATCATCAGTCTCCACTGCGGGAGCATGATCCTCTCTGTACTACCGGAGCCATATTTGGCCAGAGCAATTATATATATAATTGTCTATATTTATTTAAGAACTTTGGTGTGTATCTCAGGGTTTCTAGTTTGATACACTGTGACTCACATTTTCTCTAACTTTATTATTCGAACAACAGTTTGTAATTTTACTGACTAGATTTCCCGATGCATTGTCAACGTTTAGAAAATACATAACTACAAAACAGACACTTTAATTTCCTCCTTTTTAGGGTTCCATACCTCAAAAGGAAAAAAACGTAACCCTTTAAAGGATCACTTCGTTGTCCGTCTGTCTGTCAAGACCCTTTTTCTCAGGAACGCGTAGAGGTATCAGGCTAAAATTTATATCAAGTACTCAAGTCTACTGTTCCTTAAAGCTGTAAAAAAAACTAATTTCTACTCGTAAGTAATGTATCAAAAGATGCAGTCGTTCATGCTGCAAATTTTCGACATTCGCATCAAAATAAAATCAAAACCAACAGGGAACTTTTTGTGAACTCAGAATCTTGAAATTTGGAACAAAGCAACGTCATATAGCACAAACAAAGGAGAAATTGCGAAAAGTATACACTTTTAGTTACATCTTTTAATAAAAATATTTTTAAATAATTTTAAACTTATTATAGATAATGGTACGAAACCCTTCGTGTGCGAGCCCGACTCTCACTTGGCCGGTTTTTTTTAGACATCTGTACCAGTTATACTTGATGACACAAGCTTCAAGCGGAAGGATAACAATCTGAATGACTAAGCTTCTAAGCTCGGCTTTTGTGATGTCATCTCGTTACAAAGCTCGGCGGCTTTTGTGCTTTTTGCAGATTTAACGGTTCAAGATTGATATAACGAACATCATCGATACAGATAAGTATTTGAACCTGTGTTTATCCACATAGTGGATCATCAAAGAAGTCCAACAAAATGAATCTTATGGGAAAAGGTATTCCATTTGCCTCGTAGGGCGGCTCCCGCTGTAATTGGATGGTACATTTTTGTATTGTTATGCCCATTGCGACAACTACCGGCCTATTTGCTAACTCAGTGTACAACGTTTTGATAGTCATTTCGTAATTCATTGCGGCTTTCGTATGATTGACTATTTTTATCTAAGATACATAAAACGTAATGTATGACTGAAGACAATAGACCGGCTGGTGACGAATGTTTAATTAAAATATATTTAACGGTGTTTGAATAACGGTGCATTTTTGAAAAAAACCCTATACTAGTGTACAAGACTTGGCCGCCATCAGGTATTCATGGACTTACATAAGTACGAGTATATGTAATTGGCAGTAAGACCGACTATTGACAATAACAGATGTTAAATTCTGGTTTTATCAGGTACTAATTAATGGTATACAATGAAAGGATACGACAATACGCTGCATAGTTATTATAACATAATGGTTATAATCAGCAGGGCCGTCTTAAGCCTATTAGAGCCCGGGCATATTAGGATAATGAGGCACATTATACGACATTATTTCGTTAGAATATACAAATAATTTAGACAATCAAGGTTTGCTTTTATTTCTCTCCATCTTAGTAATAAATACCATTAAATTATAAAGTCAAGTTACATACACAAGTTCACATCTTATGGAGGTGCTAGCTCAATCGCTGTGATTGTCTCTATATCATTATACTTTCGTCTTACATTCAATATGTAAAAAAACCCTGTCCGATCCTGGAAGGGGTGATCAGCCCGTCGATATAAACAACTTTTCCTATGGGATCAAACCTGGCAAAAATGTTTGGTCCGGTTAATTTGTACGAGATCGTCGAAAAAGTTTTGAAATTTCAGCATCGGTCCCTTAAGAAAAGTTGTTCATATTGACGCGCTGAATCACCACTTTAAGGATCAGACAGGGTTTTCTTTACATATTGTATTTATTTATATTTATACTAATTTATATATTATTGTGTTTACTTTGACTTCCGCAAAGTAACACCTGAATCTATTAAATATTTTTGTGTATAATGTTTCTTATAATTGCACACTCGATCGCTAGCATAATATGTTCCAAAAATAATCATGTATATAATTAAAACATAATCATTACCAGAAATTAAAAAAAGGAAAAGAAAAATATTCATAAAATTAAAAAAGCCCTTTATGCGAGTATGCGATCAATACTATTAAAAAGAGTTTTCTTTTGACGTTTCTTCTCTGCAGTGGTCGGTTCCAAAACGCAAGTAGTCTGTAGCTTTTGCACATCAATTAATAATATAAATATTACTAAATTAGTTCCTTTATTTTCAAATATTATCATGTAAAAGATCTTACAAAACATTTTGTAGGTATTAACTAAGCAAAGCGAAACCATTACGGTTTACGTCAATCACACAACACTTACATAAAAGAAAAGAAAAGTAAAAGAATTTTTAAAGTTTTTAAGTAAAAGAATCTTTAAAATGTGATTTGACGTGACAAAGTCGTTCTTCTTTCTTATATTAACATGTCTGTCGATCGCTTTACGATAGCAAATATTATGGTATGGCGCTCGGTCAGGAAATAGCCCTAATAGACCGCGGGACCTTGGGCATGAGACCAGTAAGAAAGAGTGGCATCATAACCAGGTTACGGGTGACTTGATTGTAATAAAACAAATCCCCTGACATTTCTCTAATCCCATATATTGCTTGTATAATCGGATGTTCACGCGAATTGGGCCTATGACCTTTAAGCGCTTTCGGAATGCAACCTTTGCCTGAGAATATCTGTGTCCTTCTTCAATACGTTACGTAACTGCGTAAATGTGCCCCGTATCTAAGCAATCGTAACGAGTAGGTAGTTTTGATAGTACGTGAATACCGCTACTGGTTATTTAAGTAATGGAAAATAGTGTTAACCAAAAAACGGGTTCTAACGATACCCTATAGGTAGATCTAACTCAAACCAGGTATTTAACTAGGTAAATAAAGAACTAACACAAATGAACCTTAAAAAATGTAAACACCTTTTTAGGCAATCGTGTACAAAGGAAATTAAATGTTTTTACCACCTTCTATCTATTGGCGTAATAACACATTAATCGTTAAAATAAAATAAAAAACTACTTAACTATAGTTATGAAATTTTAATAGCAAAAATACGAAAGTAAATTCCAGATACCAATAAAAAAGACTTTTCGAAACATTTTAAAAAATACAAATGAATTGAGATCTGCCTCCTTTTTACGGTTAAGAAAAGGCATTTTTTTAGTTATTAACAGTAAAATATGCTCATAAACAAGCAATTTCTGCAAAGACATGAGTCATGACGTTCTCTGATGCTATCACGCCACAACTTTGATGTTTCACATCTGCCAAGCAGTGGCAGTAGGCCTAAGTCTAGCAGTGGACATTTTTGCAACTGAGATGATAATGACGATGATAATAATGATCTGCCAAACCTCCGATGACAGTCACGGTTTTGAACGAACATTCAAGTTTTCTGTTTTAAAGTTTCGACACATAATTACTAATTTTAACGGGACTTAGCTCGAACCTTTAAGATATGAAAACGAACAATAGATGTAACTTCATAAAAACGTCAGCGGAAATAAATATATATATAAGGTTTGTCCCGTTAATATTAATCATTCAAGTTGTTTTACTTTTTAAACCGGTTTATAATGTTCGTACGAAATGTAAACCACAATTGACGTCAAAACATTGTTCCGCTGCATTTGTCAACATAATAGTATAGTAATTGAGTGGCCCTTGCGAAATTGAAATCGAATTGCTTAGCTCTTAAAATAAACACTACAACGCCTGATTCTATTCTGACGCAATTTTCTACGGCCAACATTCATTGCTGTTTCAAAGGCGCTTTTTCATTTTTATTTTGTAACTAAATTGTCAATGTAAGTGCTCGATAATGCTTATGTCGGCAATTACTGTTTAGTGGTAGGATGCAGATTTTTTGAAAGCAAGGCCGTTAGTTGGCATGCGATGCATTTAGGGCGGTTTCTCTCAAACAACTGATAACTGTATCTATAATGATAGACTTATCGCCTGCTAGATTAAATGAGGAAGTCAATTTAAATTAACCGACATTTGGAACCGTTGCAGAAGTTATGGGTGATTGAAATTATGTAATAGGGTTAGTGTGTCACTGTATAAAAATCACTTTCATTGGTAACTTTGCCAATTTTGTACAATATATCGATAAACTACCTTAAATATTCAAAACACATTTATTTAGAGTTTCATCTTCATCATATCAGCCGCAACAAGTCCACTGCTTGATATGTCCAAACTTTGATGGCTCCCCCAAGGATTAACAATACGACCGGTTGGAAGCGGCCTGCATCCAGTGTCTTCCTGTGACCTTAGTCAGGTCATCCGACCATAAGGTCGTACATCATACATATTATTTTCATACATTTATACATATTATCACGTCTATTTCCCTTGCGGGGTAGACAGGGCCGAGGTCTTTAAGACATAAAAGCCACGATTAACATGTTGGTCGGCGCATTAGGTTAAAAACGGAATCAAAATAGTGACGGGTTGCTAGCCGCATTGCCTACTCCATGATTCCTCATACTACAGCCCATTCCTTCGATCTGCGCGAGAAGAGAAGCGGCTGATATATTCTACGTTTTTTTCTTTTCTCTCAGACCGGCATAAAAAATATGTATACGGACAAATCACACAGATTGAGCTAGCCCCAAAGTAAGTTCGAGACTTGTGTTATGGGATACTAACTCTATGATACTATATTTTATAGCAAATAGATATAGAGATATATATATACACATCCAAGACCCAGGCCAATCTGAAAACCTGACCTGGCCGGGGATCGAACCCAGGTACTCTCGTGTCGCAAGCTGGCGTTTTGACCGCTGAATGGAAGTAATAATTTACTAAAAATTTATTTCGTTGTTGTACTGTGCTGATAAATGATCATTTAACTGCAGAAACAAAACTGTACTAGATAAATCGTCGGCATAAAGTTTTTGCAACACTGCCAAGAATGCAACTGCAACTGTAAACTGCATTATTGGATAAACGGTTGTGCAAGCTCTGTGTCATTTCATTACCGATATCTAGAGAGTGCCCGCAGTCATTGACGAGGACTGCCCCCCCCCCCCCCCATTGCACGCGCGATAACGTTTATAGATTAACACCATCTTATTCTATTTACGTAATAAAAAACTGGGGTACTATTTTCGATCGGTAAACTGTTTGAAAACTAACGATTTATGTATGGAATCACTCGTCTTGGGAAATCACCCATTTAGAAATAATACCCCTGGACAGAGCTATTTTATTTATTTTTACCATGTCTTTATCAATACATAACAAAAGATCTCATCGAAGCCATTGACAAGCCGGTCAGCGTTTCCAAATATTGGTCAAAATATATTTGAAAATAGCCATTTCCGAGCTCCGACTGGATAAGAAGAATACGGGACTTACCGCGATTATTTTTGAAATTTGTCTTACATTTCGGCAACATTACAGCCGACATCTTCACAGACTGCCTAAAGAGCTGTGGTTGATATTGAAACTGTCAAGGGAAACCGTATCGATCTATCCCTCTTTCTTAGTCTCTTGTGCACAAGATACGAACTTGTGCAATAAAAGACTAGTGACAATGAAAGTAATGTTTTGTCTCTTAAATTATGTAATTGCCAAATCTTTATTTCAGGAACAAAATACTTGGTGGTAATGTAAAGTATTATTATACCTATAAATAAAAAATCTATCTCTAACTACAACCTAAAAGCCAAACACTTAATTTTAAAAAAATCCAGTAAAACAAAAATTAAGCATAGAAACATTAGTTTCTAAACTATTAAGTCAATTAGATACAGTATATACTCAGTAATATGTTAAAAATTTAACTCTTATTAAATTTAATTAAGAAATAAAATAAGTTGAAAAAATTTGAACCAGCGACCTTAAGGCTATGTACGACTTACGCTCTACCAACTGAGCCACCGCCTGATTCTACCTCGTCGCCGAAATTCCTCACCATATCCCATTCATTGTTTTTCCTTAATTAAATTATATTATTTCTTAATTTAATTTAATAAGAGTATAGCAAAATAGCATTGTGAATGCAAAATAAAACACAAAAATATATTTAAAATTTAAGATTATAAGCTTTTTTTTGCCATTATCCCGAAAAAGGTTGCCAAAAGTTCATTAGGTAGCGTTGATGTCTTTTGTATGGTCATACATTTCATTCCGAATTTCGGCGAGTTTGACTGAAAATAAGGCTGGCAATGTGATGATGTTTTAAAGGCTATGCTTATTATTTATGTAAAACTAACTTCCATTTGCGTCTTCATCCGCGTCAATCTCGATTCCTCGAGAACAGTACTTTTTCCCGGGATGTACACTATATCCTTCTCTATACTCCAGACAATGGGTATGCATTTAATGATGATCGGTTTCAGTAGATAGGGCGTGCAGGCATAACAAACAAACAAACTCGCTTTTGCATTTATAAGATAAGTTAGGATGCCTTGTTTATTTATCAAAGTATTAGAAATTCTCAGAAACCGTTTCTATAACGAGTATATATTCTTGTTTTATTTGCCATTTTCAGTTTACAACGGTTTTATACTTCATTCGTGAAAGTTTATGTAATGTTAGACTATTGATGTCAAAATGAGGTATTTAATTTGTCTATTACTAAAGAACGTGACTGCAGATTGCGTACTAACTTTACGTAAATTTTCTTACAATTATCTTTTGCATACGGGGAGTGAATCGATATTCACTCCCCGTCTCCGGATTTAAGAAGCACCTTCTATGTTACCGTAGGACATGGTCTGCCTGTGTACTTCTCCTCATCTGAGAATGTTCCCGGTGAATCCCAAGCTGTAATTGCGCCGGAAATCCGCTATTATGAGAACTTTCAGCTGTTATGTGATTTGGCAAATTTTACGGCCGGCTGCCTAACTGAAGAGAGCCCGACTTGGGAAACGCATTCCTGCGTTCTCAATTCATTTAAATCCGTCCATTAGTTTCATTAGGTATTGTATAATAAAGTAACAAAAATACGAACATCTATATTACCAAAACATTGCATGAGTTTGTGGTTTAACAATAATAATAAGTAAGAGCAAAATAATTATAATAAATTGTTTTTATTGCAGATAACAGTAATTGTTAGTAAATAATTACAAAACGCAGTAACCGGCAAGCGCAGCATTTGACACCCGCACCCGCACAAGAAGCCAAAGAAACTGCGCTCAAAAACGTGGTGACCTTTTTTTTTTGGAAGGACTACGAGTATGTAGCTAGAGGTAGAGGGCAGAGTGCCCTCAACCTTTTAGACAACATCACCAAAGGGCCCCTAGGAGGGACGGACCTCGGCTTTGGGCATTGCCTGTGTGCGCAAGGCTTGGAGAGACAGCAAACTCTCATATTGCCTGATGGGCCGCAGCGTGGTGACTGGTGAGTATGGCTATATCCTCCCATTGAACGAAGTATTTTTGGGAGAGGCATTCGTCAAGTAGTTCTTTCAAGTCAAGTAGACTTTTTACGGCTGTAATGATGATGAATTAATTAATATGGAATAATAAAAGGAATTAATAAATAAAAGTACAACATTGTAATAAAAAACTTTATTTTTGTATTTACCTACCTGCCATTTTTAGCGAAATAGAACAACTTTTTTTATAATGAACACATATTTCAAAAAAACAGTCACAAATGTGCGACTTAATTATTATATTAAAAAATTAAACTAAATAAAAGGTATATTTAATATATACAATAAGAGCCTCTTAATATAAAAGATTTACAGTAGTATCTGCAAATGCAAATGAAATCGAATAGAATCTTAACTTTTTACATAATAACAAACAATCGTAGAGCGATGTCAACTACAAGGCGACTGTGAAGTTAGGTATTGAGCTTATTGCCATTACTTGCGGTAAGGGTGGGATTCCAGTTTTTGATGAGAAAAAAAATCTATACTTGTACGTTTCTGACATATTGAATCCAAACTATGTAGGTGTCCTTTCCTTACTAATATTATAAATGCGAAAGTGAGTTTATAAGATCAAGTATTAGACTCTTATATCTACTCTCAATCGAAATCACTACCTATATTTTTTAATCTGTGGCATATAAATTCTCTTTAAAGGTGCGAGTTTACCCGCGCGCAGAATTCACATCTTCTGTCTTTTACAGTATGAAAAAGATAGAGATGGATTCTATATATCTTTCCCCGAGCCTCAAACTACTTCTATACCAAATTTTATCTCTATCATTTCAGGGTCTGAATTGTGAATTAATAACATTTGATGTTAGTATGGATTCTCTGAGTATATTGAACTGCTACTCACACCGAACTTCACAACCGCTAAGTTTATATTGTATCAAAAATTACAAAAACTAGGATTAGATTAGATTCTACCGTTACGTGCCATAAACTCCTCTGAATCTGTTGTCAAGGCTGCCGTATGTGGGCCTGTACTTGGGAGTGCGTTGGCTCCAGGGGCTGCGGCGGTTCTTATAGCTGGAGCAGGCGATTAGGCTGTTCATGGCTGGCGGCCGCGCCTGGCCCACGCTGATGCCGCAGCGGTGGCTAGAAAAAAAGAAAAAGCAATACAATCAGCTGAAAAAAGGAAATCGATATATTTGGCGGAATCGACGACCACTGTGGCTCAAGTGCCTTGGAATCGCAGGGTCCCGGGGTCCCGGGTATCAGACCCGGTCAGTCAAGATGGAAAAAAAAAATTTTAGGTTAGCCTGGGTCTTGGTTGTTTATCTATATAAGATCCATTTAATATAAGCGCAATTATTTTAGGAGCTGGCTGTAACAGGTCAAAGAAATGTTTTAGAAGCAAATTTTAAGATATCGACACGCCAGTGTTTATTTTTGTTTTGTCGACTTTTTTTATTGTGCTCCTAAAGCATTTTTCTAGCTTATGGGTAATTTCGCTTGATTTAAATTTACCTTATATATGTTTCTATTATAAAATATAGAATCGTTGAGTTATCATCCAGCGACACAAGTTCACGATGGCCTTAGTAGCTCAGTGGTACGCAAGTGCATTTAAATTGCAGGTTAAGGGTTCGATCCCCGATTAGGTCATGTTGGGTAAGTAGCGACCATACTTAAAGCAATTGCTAACTGGCGATGTCAAATATTAAACGTCCGTTACGGTAGCTACCAATGAAAAATTACGTTGTTGAACGCAGTGGGCAATAGAGGCCGCGTGATTTTGAACCCCTGAACTATACTGAAATCCTGGAATCAGAATCCATATTGAAATAAAGAATTGCAAGAAAAAAAGGTATAAAACGAAAAAAAAAAAAACCATAGAAATTCGCCGAGCTAATCGGCGACTTTGTATGGGAAGCCTAATGTTTTTTTTACATTTTTCTGACACAACACAATGATGCAACCAGCTGGTAGTACCGTGACTATCACTTATGTAATATAATATATGAACATTATTATTATGTTTTGAAAAAAAAATATTACTTATAACGGCAGTTTACTAAAGAGAGATCGGTATATAAATTCAATTAGAGTGTAATAAATTAAGTTTGTCATATAATCTTTAATATCGCACTCTCGCTTCTTCGAAAGTGTGCTGAATTGCGCATCATGGCTCTAAGACTACCTTACATAACGTTTAGCAACTGCTGATATGCTAAAACTTGAAAATTGAAAATGTTGAAATGTTTAATATGTTTTCTTTCTAGCTGTACTAGAAATAAAATAAAATTAAATGATTTATTTCGCTTAAGCGTAGTTACACTTAGCCGTTTCCAGCATGCAAAACTTGAATACATAGCTATATAATCATAAATATTACATAATAAAGTCATTTGATTTGAATAAACACATTAGTCACTCGTTGTATTATCGCGATGGCGCTCTTTAGGCACCACTGAACTATATTAAAATATTTGTGCCACTTCCGTAGTTAAATTTGCCATAGAACTGGCGTCTTTAGCTCCGACTACTGGCCACCGGCGACCACGCAGTGGTCCCGGGTAAGTTGCGTCCAGGAAAGGCCCTTCTGATAACGTAGCTTTCGGCCCATCAGGCAAAAGATGAAAGCTGCTGCTCTTTAAATGCTTTTGCCAGCGATTCTCAGATCGGCCCCTATGCATGTAATCGCGGCCTATCACGCAGTAATAATAATAATAAAGCTAAAGTAGTACATAGTACTTACCTCTTGACCCTCGTGGGTGGATTGTACTTGTCTCCAATAAGCACACTTTCGTCCAGCGTGCCGTCGAGTTGCAACAGATCGCCAGCCGACACTGACACGTCCATCTTAGACGAGCGCTCGAATGTCCATAGGAAGATTAAAACTACTAGCATCTGTAAAAAATGTAATTACCTAAGTATATTATTAAGTTATTAAACCAAAAGCTGGTTGATGTAGCGGGTGATCAAAGGGCTGGTAATATCCTAGGGCAAAGAATAAACATTGCCAACGAACGTGGCAATTCAGTTAGCCTTCTAGGTGCCTTCCGCGTGAGCGTGACAACGAACTGCGGGTAATTTTTTTATTTATAGTTGTGTTTAGGTAGGTTATGTTATTTCTAGATAGGTCTATATAAAAGTGGTTACAGATTATATAAAAAATGCAAAGGTTGCCTGGAAAAAAATGCATGGCGGTCAGGCCGCCTTTTGTACAATGTGTTAGTCCTAGATAAATATGCATGTACAACTTGTTAATTTTTGTGCAATAAAAGGTATTGTATTGTTTTGATTTTATTTAACGTAAAGTTATGTCAAAATTTAAGTATGTCACATATGTCTTTGTCTAATGAACACTGGGCTTATTCTACTAAACTCCAAAGCCATTGTTCTCAAAACTTGAAAGTCGGAATGATCACCGACTTTACAAACATAGGTGTTCAATTTTCTTTCTAAAATCCATTAACTTCGGTTCAAATGTATGGTTAGATAATTCGGACTCTATCATATGTAAGTTTGGCGGTTGGTTCCCTCATCAAAAGCTAATGATAATTATTCAGCAAACCTTTCTTTTAAGTGCCTCAAATGTCTACATGAAAAGTCTTGAAATGTGTTCCCGGTGTGTGGTCTGCGCTGTGGTTGTATTTTTTTTTTATTATAAAGGTATTATAGGAAAAATAACAAACCCGGTAAGTATTAAGTGTAGTTTCAAACCACATGTTGATGGGTGTGTGTGTAGGTGAAAGGTTGCTTGCCGCATCGCCTATTGATATGCTCCTCAGATCTTCGACAATTTGCTTCGATCGGATTTAACTACGTGGGAAAAGTAGCAACTGGCACATTCTAGGTTTTTCTTTTCTCCCAGACTAGGAAGTACATTCAATATATTTGCTCATTTGTTATTAATATTCCCATGCTAAGTGCGAATAATATAACATTAATACTTGAACTTACCACAATGATGTGCAGCAGGACTATAAATACAGTCGAATAGGGAAACCCTATGGAGTCAAACAGCACCCCTGATACCGTGGGCCCGATGAAGGCTCCAAGGGCGAAGGTAGACGTCCACATTGCGGACACCAGGCCGTAGGTTTCGATAGAGTTGGGGAGGCCGCTGGCACTGCGGATTAAAATACCCAGCTAAAGAAACATTATAGCATGTATAATCGCATGTTTATTGCCATCATGAAAGTCAGGTTAAGACCTAAACTCAAATCTTAAATGATATAATCTTTCATTAAAAAAACAACTTTAATCAAACTACTGAACCGATTTTAATGAAATATAAATGAAACCAATTTGAAAGTAGGGTAATTCCGGGAGAGATGGACCAGTGGGAGAGACGGGCCACCGTCACAAAACTGCCAAGATGATAGAATTTTTGTGAAATGGCAACACTAACATGTTCTTCTCGACCATTTCTTTCATATGATTGTAAACAACGATGTGTTTTTGTTAATATTTTCGTTTTATCAGTGTTCAAAGGTTTTGTTAGTCACAGATCTTTTCAGCCACTGTTAGTTACTTGAAGGTATGTAATGTACACGATTTTGTGTTTTCATTCGTTATCATGGCGTTATTGTAACTTTGTGTTTATGAAACTGTATTTATAACAACAAAACTTTTAAATTGTGGTCGCTAATTTTTTTTTGTAGGCTAGTCCATCTATCCTTGAACTTTAGGGAGAGATGGACCAATTTTTTAAAGGAGAGACGGACCACTTTAAATTGCTCTTTAATTTGTATTATTGTATATATTCATAGTAATTTGATGTTAAATATAGGTACAGTTACTTACAAAAATCATTTCCTAGTATATTTTGTATTGTTTATTTTTATTTTTAGCAATGCCTTTACAATATAAGAGGAAAGCGGTGTTTCAAGAGGACGGAATCTGATTTATGGAGAGCTATTCAAGCTTATGCTGACGGCCTATGCCGTCTGCTGCCTGATTGACCCATAGGGGTCAATCAGGCAGCAGATATGTATGGTATACCAAAGTCTACATTCAAAAGAAGACTGAAAAATAATAAGTTAACCAAATCAGATGTTCTTGGGCCTTGTGGTGTGTTGACTACTGAAAATTGATGAAATACCATCGCAAATTAAGTAGCCGACAAGTTAAATAGCCGACTACATCTTCCTTTTATATGATTTTTCGTTTTGTAATACATTTTAATATTTATAATTGTTAGGGCCATCTTTCCTTATTCCGTGGTCCATCTCACCCGAACAGTATGGGAGAGATGGACTTCGTCGATTTTTTTATGATTGCCAAAAAAGTATAAATAAGGTTAATTTTTTCGATAATTTGTTTAATCATAATGCTCATTAATAGCCCTATTTTTGTATTAAAAATAATGTTTCGTTTTATTTACTTCTTATTAAAAGTTATGGATCCCCAGCAAAACGTGGTCCATCTCTCCTGGAATTACCCTATACCTTTTGCAAACATAAAAAGTTTTTATTAAAATGTGTAACAACGGGTTACTCACGACGAAGTCAGCTACTAGCCACTATCAGTGCAGATCGGGACATCGGGCGCACGTCTGGATCCACATTCGCCCTGAGGAAGACCTCCGGATGAGGTCGAAACTTGTCGGCCAGTAGTTGACTTCGTACGTGAGTAACCCGTTGTTACATATTTTAATAACATCTATATACCGCGTTAGTTTTTTTCAAATCAATTAAAAGTTTTTTTAAATCGGTTTTCGTCGTGTCGTTTAATCAATTAAAAGTTCTTTTTTTAAATCGGAAATTATATTTTTATTGTGTTTTTACCGCATAACCGCATACTATGTTTAATAGTAGATTTTTGGTTGTGCCTATATTTGTTTTATGCTCAGAACAAGGCTGAGGAATTAGGACTACGTTATATGTCATAAACTAGAGTTGCGCTGCAACTGTACACAGAGGGCGTTACGTGCTACGTTTAACAGATTATTCATACTACAACTAACAGTAAAAACCATTTTCAATTATTCAATTTACTCAGATTACAATTTGATTATTAAAATAAATTCGTAATATCTAATTTTACGCTTTAACACATTCTAAATATCAGTAGACCTTCTATGTACATCTAACAATTACTTTTAGAAATAAGCTTGCGAGGAGTACTATTTATGAAAGTATGACACTCGTCTTCGAGCGATTTTTGTATGGAAAATTCGCTCGTATACGAACGGCGGAATTTCAAAAATAGCACTCCAGAGCTTGTGCCGTCGGATGAGTTATCTCTTCCTGTAGAATTATATCTATGGTACGGCAAGTCCTTGCATTTCATTCAGGAATAAATTCGATACTTTAGATTAATTGGAGCAACTGATTTTGCTCAAAATGATTGGTTATGTGCCTTAAAAATGCATGTAACATTCACTTTACAGTAATCATATAAAATGCCTCGTGCAATTTGCCGAAACTCGATTGCTGTGGAGAAAGACCGGGTATTTGGCAAAAAACACATTATAATTCGATTAGGCCGCGATGGAGAGCTGCATGCGTGATTATAATTCGTGGAGAATTTTGTATTGTATGTACCTACTGTATAATTTGAAAATATAGGATTTACATGAAGCAATGTCCCGTCGCGATAGTCTAGGTATGAATGTGTGTTATTAGGTTCGAAAAATTTACTCTATTTGTTATTTGTTTGAGAATCTTCATTGAAAAGAGATGTCAATAAAAATTTTACTCATATATTTATACTTATACAGCACATATATACACTATACATATAACTGTAGCTGAAATATAAAGTGAAAGATTTTTGTTTGAATATTTGTTGAGTGCGCATACAATCACCACACATTTTGGGCGTTATGCACGTCAAACAGAAATTTAAACCAAACCAACCAAAATTAAAGGGAACGACCACTATGATTGTGTGATGTCAGTCCTAATCCTACCTAACTAATATTATTAATGCGAAAGTGAGTTTGTTTGTTTGTTACGCTTACACGTAGTAACTACTGAACCTATCATAATGAAATTTTGCATACACGTTATCTGGGGTACATTTTATCTCGCAAAAAAAATACTGTTGCCGAGGGATCGACACTGACGCGGGCGGAGCCGCGGGCGAATACTAGGCAAAATATATTTTTTATGTGATTTTTCTTATATGCTCATGGCATAAATCAATAAAAATTTGCATTTCTATGTATCATAGCGTCCTGTGTCAATGGTACCGCGAGTGTCTTTGAATCGCAGGTTTCCGGGTTCGATACCCGGCCTGGGTCTTGGATGTTTGTCTATATATGTATCTATTATAAAATAAAGTAACGTTGACTTAACATACCATGTCATGACACAAGTTCACAATTTATGTTATTTTATTTTTTACTTACACGGCGAGAGAAAAAAACTGCTATTACTATTTTAATTCTGCTCTATTTTGTATCCAATCTAAGTACCTACCTATTAGCAGTAACTTATATATGTATTACATATTGGTCAAAAAGTATAATAATGCCTACCTTTAATTTGCAATTAATTACCAGGAAAACTATATAGGTACTTCGATCAAATGTAATGGTAGATACACAGTCTCATACAAAATTAAGGCTAAATAATGTCCCCGAGTCAAAACATCATGCATACTTACAAACAACGGTAAAAATGGTACATACTGAAAGTACAACTCCATCTTTTTTTTACTTTTGATGCGTAGCTTTTGCATCTTTTCACTGTACCTTCGTCATTGCGACGCGAAACGTTTGAGTGCTAGCGCGGTTTAATGAAACTGTGGACAAAATAGCTCCGAAACTCGATTAGTGCGCTGTTTTGCCGGTGCCACTTTTCAAGCGCGAATCGTGTATAAATCATTATATTTGATCGAAGCCTAGGTAGGAATTTATATAATATTTGTACCACGATACTAACATAGCCGTGTTCAGGGCATCAGAGAACGAGGCGACAAGTTGGCTTCCCATACCGAGGCCATGTAGCACTAGGCCAGTAATGATCACCCACTTCAAACTGAAACAAAATGACAATGGTATTAGTAATAATATTTTTAAATACTTATTACATCCCAACTAATATTATAATTAGCCGTGTGGTTTTCCGGCAGAGTAGAATAAGACCACTCCAAGTCTTACCATGGAGGTCGTAAGAAGCGACTTAGGAAATACAAGCTAAACAAAGCTCATAAACCTCATAAACTCAATGAGACCTCTCCAACCCGTCTGGCCTGCGACAAGAGTATAGGTCAAATCCTCTGTCTGCTCTAGGCAAGTAAGGCTTTGGTAGTACAGAGAGGGTCATGCTCCTGCAGTGAAGACTAAAAAGACCTGATGATGATGATGATAATATTATAAATGCGAAAGTGAGTTAGTTTTGTTTGTTTTTACGCTTTCACGCCGTAAGTACTGAACCGATCATCATGAAATTTTGCACACTCGTTGGTAATGATACGGAGAAGGACATTTCATTCTGGTAAAAGTACTGCTCTCCGAGGGATCGACATTAACGCGAGCGGAGCTACGGACGAAAGCTAGTTTATACTTAATTATATTATTTGTTATGTGATTATACTTTTTACCAAAAAAAGGAGTGTTATGATTTCAGTATTTATGTATGTAAATAAGTATGTTCAATCCACCTTAACTCATAATTACTCATAGGCAGGACATTCTTATTTCTGAAATAACGCCTTACTTCTAAACACAGCAAAGTCTCTTATTAGTAATTTGGTTATAATATAACAAAGTATAGATGGTAGCAATTACCACCAAACCTAGTAACCCGTATTGCATCGATAGTCTAATTTGGAACTGCGGCATTTTCATGCATTATTTTTTACCATTTCATTAGAACCAGTGTCGACGTTTTTAATCTGTATATCGTCAAAAATAACAAAGTGCCCATAAATAAAGTCATGTTTGTTATTTAAACCTCTTCAATGCATAGTCTGATATATGTGACAAATCAAGTAAATAAATTATTCTATTCTATTCTGGCGATGGCGATGGCGAGCTCCGTGGCTCAGTGGTTAACACGCTAGCCTGCGACACGAGGGCCCCGGGTTCGATCGCCGGTCAGGTCAAGATGGAAAATTATATTTTTCAGATTGGCCTGGGTCTTGGATGTTTATCTATATAGATATGTATTTGTTTTAAAATATAGTATCGTTGAGTTAGAATCCCATAACACAAGTCTCGAACTTACTTTGGGGCTAGCTCAATATGTGTGATTTGTCGGTATATTTTTATTATTATTATTTATTTATTATTCTATTCCACGCTGGTCAGTCTGATAGCATCACAGATTATGAATACATTGGTCACTAAATTGATTTGTCACATATATCAGACTATGGCGTTGAAAGGGTAAAAATACTTACGAAGGAATATTCAAGAAAGGAGCTGGTCCAATAAGCAGGAAGCCGGCAGCTACACAGGCGCACCCGATCGCAGTGATGTATTTCTGCTTTATGGTGGGCCGGTCGCAGAGCCATCCCCAGGCAGGCGCCGAGACTGCGTACACCCCGCCGTTGATGACGAACATCAGCCCCAGGATTATAGGTGATAATTGAAACTAAGGAATAATAAAAAATAATATATAAAAAACAAATGAAACTCTACTAATTTTAGTACTACTCTTCCCAGCATGGAAGTCTGGGAGAAAAGAAAAAAACGTAGAATGTGCCAACTGCTTCTCTTCCCGCGCAGATCGTAAAACCCGATCGAGGGAATGGGCGAAAATGTGACAAATCAACCTGTCACTATTTTGATTTCGTTTTCCACCAACACATGCTAAATGTGGCCACAAAATCTTATAGATCTAGGCTCAGTTTTGCAAGGGAAAACGACGTGATAATATACTATGTACTATTTTTAGGGTTCCGTACCTAAAAACGAAAATGGAACCCTTATAGGGTCACTTTATTGTCCCTCAGTCTGTCTGTCAAGACACTTTTTCTCAAGTGGAGGTATCAAGTTAAAATTCATATTAAATACTCAAGTTTACTGTCTCTTGGAGCTGTGAAGAAATCAAACTTCTAGGGTAACGCAATCAAAAGATACAGCCGTTCATGCCGCAAATTCTCGACATTCGCAAGGGAATCAAAACTGATAGGATAGTTCCCGTGAACTCAAAATCTTGAAATTTGGTACGAAGCAACGTCGGATAAATTGTGAAAAGCATATTATATTTTTAGTTATCCTCCTCCCTCATATAATAAAAATATTTTTAAAAATTTTAAACTTATTATAGATAATGGTACGGAACTCTTTCGTGAGTCCGACTCGCACTTGGCAGTTTTTGTTTAGAATATTTATATTCCGTGATGGTCTGGGAGAAAAGGGAAAATGCAGCCAGCTGCTTCTCTTCCCGCGTAGATTGTAAAAGCTGATTACTTTTTTCATAGGTATACATATATGTTTGTATAATTAAGTAAAAATAAGTAAAGAGAATTCATTCATGACATTTCTAAGTTCTTACAGTAAATATTTACCTGGACGATAAAGGTAGCTTATAAAATTCTGAACAACTTATTAAAACAAGAATCAATAACTTCAAACGTTGAAGTCTGAATGATTTTCTAACAGGGGCTAAAGTAAAATAGTTAAATACTCGTAAACGAGTTTTTAACTATTTTACTTTAGCCCCTCTTTAGAGTTTTTAACTATTTTACTTTAGCCCCTACTTTAGTACGTCACAAATAAAACATTCGTAAAATTAAGTTATCTGGATTATACTGGAAAGAACTACGTGGATTCCGATATTATAAGTAGTTTCATCATTATGATTGTTTTGAAGGCGTTGTGTTAAGTTAAATATATGATTCATAAGACCGTGACTACACGGGAATTGTTTAGGATAAACAAAGTAGTTAGATCCTTTGACTTTTACTAACCTAAGAAAATAGTAAGAGGAGTAAAGAAGAAGGAAGAAGAAGGAGTAAAGAAGACTTCTTTCAGTAAGAACCGTAATCAAGTTACTTATTTCAGTATTTTTTTGGAGATAGTGAATAAACCATAAAGAAAACATAGGTAGGGTAATTCCGGGAGAGATGAACCAGTGGGAGAGACGGGCCACCGTCACAAAACTGCCAAGATGATAGAATTTTTGTGAAGTGGCAACACTAACATGTCAAAAGTCAAAAGTCAAAAGTCAAAGATTTTTATTCAAAATTAGATACATGTATCTCTTTTTGAACGTCATATTTTTATTTCTTATATATTTTTTTATATATGCAAAATTGAAATACTACTAGCGTTTCGGAACGACCACTGGTGAGAAGAATACGCCGAAAGAAACTCAATCCAGCCTTGGTCCCTACGTGCCTGAAGGGCTCTGAATACATTGTTAACATTAAATACAATTTTTCATACTATAGATTAATTTTAACATTTAATAATTGTTAACATTAAATAAATTTATATAAATTTCCACGCATTTTTATCAGTAATATAATCACCAATGCAGTAATAAGCCTTTTTTATTAACTGGTTTTTTACAATCGTTTTGAACTTAAGTAAAGGCAGACCTAATATTTCTGCAGGAATTTTATTATAGAAGCGTACTCCTAAACCCAAAAATGAATTCATAGTTTTCTGCAATCGCAATACTGGTGTAGCTAATTTATTTTTATTTCTCGTGTTTCGGTCATGGATATCACTATTTTTCTTATATAAATCAAGATTATAGCGCACAAACATAATATTCGCAAATATGTACTGAGAAGGTAAAGTTAAAATATTTATATCTTTAAACAATTCTCTAAGAGATTCTCTAGCACCAAGTTTATATATAGATCTAATAGCGCGTTTCTGCAGGACAAATATGGTGTTTACTTCTGCAGCGTTACCCCATAGTAAAATCGCATAAGACATAACACTATGAAAGTAACTGAAATATACCAAACGCGCAGTATCAACATCAGTCAGTTGTCTAATTCTCCTGACAGCATAAGCTGCAGAACTAAGTTTACCCGCTAACGTAGTAATATGGGCACCCCATTGAAGCCCGGCATCAAGAGTTATTCCAAGAAATGTTGTTTTATCAGTTAAATCTAGTGGTTCATTATCCATTACTATTTGTGTTGGAATTTTTGTAACATGTTCATGTTCTTGTTGACCATTTCTTTCATATGATTGTAAACAACGATGTGTTTTTGTTAATATTTTCGCTTCATCATCATCATCATCAGGTCCTTTCTAGTCTCCACTACAGGAGCACGACCCTATTATCCTTATTTTCGTTTTATCAGTTTTCAAAGGTTTTGTCAGTCACAGATCTTTTCAGCCACTGTTAGTTACTTGAAGGTATGTACACGATTTTGTGTTTTCATTAGTTATCATGGCGTTATTGTAACTTTTTGTTTATGAAACTGTATTTATAACATCAAAACTTTTTGATTGTGCTCGCTAATTTTTTTTTTATAGGCTAGTCCATCTATCCTTGAACTTTAGGGAGAGATGGACCACTTTTTTAAAGGAGAGAAGGACCACTTTAAGTTGCTCTTTAATTTGTATTATTGTACATATTCATAGTAATTTGATGTTAAATATAGGTACAGTTACTTACAAAAATCATTTCCTAGTATATTAAGTATTGTTTATTTTTATTTTCAGAAATGCCTTTACAATATAAGAGGAAAGCTGTGTTTCAAGAGGACGGAATCTGATTTAAGGAGAGCTGTTCAAGCTCATGCTGACGGCCTATGCCGTCTCTGCTGCCTGATTGACCCCTATGGGTCAATCAGGCAGCAGATATGTATGGTATACCAAAGTCTACATTCAGAAGAAAACTGAAAAATAATAAGTTAACCAAATCAGATGTTCTTGGGCCTTGTGGTGTGTTGTCTACTGAAAACTGATGAGATACCATCGCAAATTAAGTAGCCAACAAGTTCAATAGCCGACTACATCTTCCTTTTATAAGATTTTTCGTTTTGTAATGCATTTTAATATTTATAATTGTTAGGGCCATCTCTCCTAATTCCGTGGTCCATCTCACCCGAACAGTATGGGAGAGATGGACTTCGTCGATTTTTTTATGATTGCCAAAAAAGTATAAATAAGGTTAATTTTTTCGATAATTTGTTTAATCATAATGTTCATTAATAGCCCTATTTTTGTATTAAAAATAATGTTTCGTTTTATTTACTTCTTATTAAATGTTATGGCTCACCAACAAAACGTGGTCCATCTTTTCTGGAATTACCCTACATAGTACATACCAAGGCAACAGCAACGGACTTAATTTGGACCACCATAAACTTATTACGTTAGTATACCTCTATGGTTTAAGTGACATTGAATTAGATACGTACTCTGCCACCTAAGGGGTCCATGTTTTATTCCCTGTTTTTAAGGTTTGGATATAGATGCTAAGAATATTTAGCATAGAAAAATGTATGAAAATTCTTACCTGTCGTAAATGCGGCTCTAGAGTCGCCTGTAGGAAACTGATGCTCAAACTCGTAGCCATGATACTGAAGGCCGACAGTAGCACACCAGGAATTTTAAGCAGTGTCATCATTGTAGCTGCAAATAACCAACTTGATTACACAAAGCCATTAAACCGTTGGGTTCTCTTTCTTCACATTATGTAATTTTAGCTTGACAGAAGAAAAACAATGCATAGGACTACTCTACCCCTATATACGATTTACATTTATGCTTATCCTTGGCCCAAGATTGAACCCAGCAACTGATCCAGTTCAAAAAAGGGGTACTCTGGTACTAAATTGACGATAAATAAACAAATATCTACACTATCGTCAGGGCCACCTACATCTTGAGCAGGCCAAGCCTGTCTATCCTTTTTTAAAATAGGAAATATTTTTCAAATTTGTATGACTTCATGTTCAGGGGTGTCATCCTCTACTGCTTGGCCGGTGATTGCAAGTTTAGCATCGGGTACTCGGGCCCGGTCCCACAAGCTGCTACTTGCTTTTCCTCCATTCATCCGAGTGAGTAGTATTTTGTAGTATGCCAATACTACTTTCCATTCCTTGATATAATAAATTGCTATTCATCTCCAGCTTAAAAATGCTTCCGATGGGCAGAAGTGTCGAAAGCACCTGAAGCCAAAGAAACTGTACTCGCCAACACGCCTGTCTAGCGTGGTGGGTATGGCAATATTCTCCCATGGAACGAAGAATCCTTGGGAGAGGTCTTTGTCCAGAAATAAAGTTCTTACGACTGAAATGCTGCTATGATGATAATGATAGAGAAAGAACTCTACTTACGTCCAGTAGGCCTCACGTCCTCATCGTCATGTGACTTTGGCAGTACAATGCAACTCATGACAGCAGCACAGAATAGCGCAGATCCGAGAACAGCAAATGGAAGAGTGTAGCCTCCGATTGAATACAGAGTGCCACCTAACATAGGGCCCACAATCAAGCCTAACCCGAAGAACGTTTCTAGCGATGCCTTAAAGCAAGAGAAAATTCAGATTATTTAAAACTCATCTTTTATATACAATATGTAAAGAAAAGCCTGTCCGATCGTCGAAGGAGATTCAGCCTGTCAATATGAACAACTTTTCCTATGGGATCAAAGCTAAAAACTCAAAAAAACAAATACATTTTCAAACAAAAATGTTCGGCCGCCCGCCCTCAACTATACGTATGGGAACGTCAAAAAACATTTGAGTTCCCAGCATTGGTTCATAGGAAAAGTTGTTCATATCGATGGACTTGAATCACCCCTTCAAGGATTGGATAGGATTTTTTTACATATTGTATAAAAATCGCTAAAGAAGTAAACTTCTCAGTTCTAGAACACATCTCAGAAAGTAAAAGATAAATCCAAAGAAAAAGGATTGGATTGAAACATGCCTTACCTAAGCGT
The DNA here is from genome assembly GCA_947532085.1 of Elegia similella. Taxonomy (NCBI): domain Eukaryota; kingdom Metazoa; phylum Arthropoda; class Insecta; order Lepidoptera; family Pyralidae; genus Elegia; species Elegia similella. The sequence goes on from OX383927.1 coordinate 9,715,953, forward strand.
AAGGTACTTTATTATTCAACGCTTTGCTTGTTAACTTACGTAGGCGCATTTACTATAAATTCCAACAGACAGCATTAACAACAGCCTATGTAGAGATTTGAAAGATTATGTAAGGAAACTTTATACCACCTATTTACCTATTAAATTTTTAAAGTGGTGAAACCATAAAAATAATTCAAAGAAAGAATACTCACAAACATACTGGCAACATTATTAGGGAACTCCTTCGCAATGATGGCAAAGGAAGCCGTAAGAAACGCAGCGTTTCCCATAGCCTCCACGATCCTAATCAGGAAACTCAGCGTGATGAACGGGACGTGACCTTCGACCTTATCCAGAAGCCTGTGGACAGTTTACGGATAAGAAGACGTATGACAGCTATAAACAAAGACCCTAGTTCTGTCTCTGATATCAGTTCACTCGGCTTCTGAGCTAGCGTAACAGTTCTTCCATTACATCGTTTGAGTAGTTATCTTTAAATGAGTAAGCCAGTGGAAGATGTTGTGAACAAGAAGATGTTACGTCAACTAAAGTCAGAGGCTACACTACACAGGTCATACAGTGATATGTTTTTATTCCGTTCTGTATTTATATCGATAAAATGAAATACAATACCTATATCATTAACGTTTTTTTTTTTTTTTTTTTATGTATATCCGACGGCAAACGAGCAGACGAGCCACCTGATGGAAAGTGGTCACCGTCGCCCATGGACATCTGCAACACCAGAGGAGCTGCTGATGCGTTGCCGACTCTTAAGATACCTGTAAACACGCCTTTTGAAGGACCTCAAGTCATAGCACACAGGGAAAACCTCGGGAGGGAGTCCATTCCACAATCTTGCTGTACGAGGAAAAAAACCACGTGACGCTCTGACATTTTTGGAGACCCAAGTGTCAAGGATGTGGGGATGGACTTTACTCCTGTGGCGAGCGGTGCGGTGGTAGAAAGGTGACGGTGGCACCAATTCAAAAAGTTCTTCAGAACACTCCCCGTAGTATAGACGGTAAAATACACACAGAGAGCCAACGTCTCTCCGTAGACCGAGGGTGTCTAAATCGTCTGTGAGTGTGGGATCGTCGATAATACGAATTGCCCGGCGTTGGATGGAATCAAGAGGAAGGAGTTGGTATTGAGGTGCACCAGACCAGATATGAGAGCAGTACTCCATGTGGGGCCGGACTTGAGCTTTATATAATAAAAGTCTATGACCCGGAGTGAAGTACTGCCTCGCTCTATTGAGCACCCCAAGTTTTTTAGAAGCCATTTTGGCTTTACCTTCCAGATGACTCCGGAATTGGACCTCCTTCGTAATATCGACGCCAAGGATCCCAATACTCTTAGAAATGGTAAGAGAGGTGTCCCGAAACTTCGGTGCTATGTTAAATGGGGTCTTCTTAGCGGAAAACACGCAGACTTGTGTCTTAGTAGGGTTGAATTGAACTAGGTTTAGTTTACCCCATTCAGAGACCTGCTCCAGAGAGGTCTCAATGTCAGACACAAGTCTCTTTCTGTTCTCCTCCACCTGTGTTTGAGGGATATTTGCACGACCTGCATAATATGCATCACCCGTACTGTCGTCTGCATAGCAAATGACGTTTGCAAAGCTATAGACCATGGAGCAAGCTATAGACTAACCAAGCCAATTAATGATCATGATAAAGGACTACATTATGTGGTATATTTAAATTTTTTTAAGGCATCTGTGTCCATGGGATGGGTACCATACAACTACCATGGATAATCTTATGAATCTTTTATATATAAATTAGTCGTGGTAGAGCCACGCTACCGGCAAAATGAATTGCTAGTAGCATGAATGGGCCGGCTCGTCCGGGGAAGTACCACACTCTCACTGAAAATCGACGTCTGAGTAAAAGCTTTACCGCTTCTATGCTTCGTTCGGTGAGTGAGAGAACCGGAGGCCCATCCTTCCCCCTCCCCTCCCCATTCACTTCCCTCACCTCCTTGAAAGTCCGACAACGCACATGTCACACCCTGGTGTTGCAGTTGTCCATGGACAGCGGTGATCACTTACCATCAGATGACACGCTTGCTCGTTTGCCATCCAGAAAAAAAAATCTTAAGATATCTTTCGGTACGTAAGTAACGTTTAGTGTGTATACGTTTATAATAAGTTTATAAGGAACTTACCATGTAATATAATATACTTTTTAAATTTGTAGTAGAGTGTACATTAATAGTGACGTAAAATCGGCGTCGACAGAAAATAATGTTAAAATAATTTTGTAGATAGTCATTATATGACTCAGTTTATTTGAATAAAAAATTGTTTTCTTCGTATGACGATGGAATTATTTCTAACTAATGATCCAGGGTCAAATCATAATTAATTCAAAAAGGTAATGAATCATAAATCTTTGATTAAAATACAATATACGAGTGTCAAACAAGTAGTTTTTTTGTACCTTCATACTGTAAACATCAATATGATAAATTTAATAATAAATCATCTCTACTTTACTTACATATAACAAGAAATATTGTTTTTTTCCAGTAGAAAAGAAAAAAATAATAAAGATTTCAATACTTAAAAAAGGCATTCCGAAATATAATTTAGAGCGGCATAAACTTTTTTAGATTTACAGTACTACCTTTTTACAGACAGGTATTTAGCCTTTTACAGACAGGTATCTGATTTTCAAATGAGCAAAAAGATTAATTCCTTAGCAAATGTACGTAAGTACTATTACTTATTCTAAATAAATAAATATATACGGACAAATCACACAGATTGAGCTAGCCCCAAAGTAAGTTCGAGACTTGTGTTATGTGATACTAACTCAACGATACTATATTTTATAACAAATACATATATAGATAAACATCCCAGACCCAGGCCAATCTGAAAAAGATCATTTTTCATCTTGACCTGACCTGGGATCGAACCCGGGGCCTTCGTGTCGCAGGCTGGCGTGTTAACCACTGCGCCACGAAACTCGCCATTCTGTGGCAAATGCTTGATTTTAGATAGGTAGGTATGATGAAGGCTTACCCAAAAAGAATAGCACACGTGCCTGTGGTGAGAATGCCCCCGTTGAACAGGACTTTTGGTCCCAACCTGTTGAGGTGGGCTCCATATATCGGACTAACCAGAAAGACTACCAATTCGAATACACCAAACACTAGACCATATTCAGTTGCTGTGCAGCCCTTTCTTTCCGCCTGAAAAGAAGATAAGTGTTCGTCAAATGCTGAAAATAATCATAAGGAGTGAGATAAAGGTAAAAACAATGTAATGATGGGATTGGAGTGTGGTTAAGAATAACTCAGCACAACACAATTTGTTATTTCAGAAGATTGCATCTAGTATAGAATAACTCAGCACAACACAATTTGTTATTTCAGAAGATTGTATCTAGTATAACTCGCTTTGTTTTTTAATTTTTATCTTCATAATATGATTCTTCAAAGGGTAAAACGGGACCCAATTATTATCGCTACGTCTGTATGTCCGTCTGTGACCAGGCTGTATCTAATGAACCGTGATAGTTAGTTAATTAAAACTTTCGCAGATGATGTAATTCTGTTGTCGCTATAACAACAAATACTAAAAAATAGAATAAAAAAAATATTTAAGAGGGCTCCCATACAACAAACGTGATGTTTTTTTGCTTGTTTTTGCTCGATATTGATAACGCGCCTGAATCTGTTTTCTTTTGCAAGGACTTGAGGATTATCAAAACGCATGTAGTGGTTGGGTTTGTCTAAGGCATGTTCACAGACTGCAAACTTGGTTGAGCGTCTATTCTTCATGTCAGCAATATGTTCTTTAATTCGGGTACCGATGCTTCTCTTTGTTTGCTCAATGTGATAAACCGCACTCACAGTCAATTTTGTGAACATGCCGTAGACAAACCAAGTCCCTCAAGTCCTTGCAAAAGAATACAGATATATTCCAAGAATGCTTCGTCAGGCTATTGAAATTAAAAAACATCCTAATTTCAATAGAGAGGATGGTTGGTAGTTACCACCAGCTTGGGATCCGATCATCAATTTAAGGTGATACCACTGTAAATAAGGTCGTTCTGAACCTTATTTATCTCGCAAAATACTTAAATTAGGAGTTTCAAATCTAAGTAATATGATTTTTGACTATTTCATCTCCAAAAATTGAAGATGAAAACACGTTTTGATAAAATTTTCTGGATAGAAATATTTTTTGAAAAATGGTCTTCGTTCGCAGAGTTTTTGTTATTGTAGCTCAAATGCGACGAATGAAATAATGATTTTTAGACTAAAAGATAGGTTATTAGTAATTCATCAAAATGTAAATATGAAAATACAATCAACCGGTCTGATTTTATATAAAATAGAAATAACGAATTTGGCGCTTACGTTTTTTTCTTTGAGCGACTCGAGACTATCTCCTATCTCATCATTCAAGGGCTAAACCGCCAAGCGCTATCCCTTGCGCGCACTTGATCAGTCCTTTGCCGAGCGAAGGTACCAAACATTTGAGGCCTCGCCTTAATAAAATCTTAAGCTCCTCACAAGACTGCAAGACCTTCAGACACCGTGAGCCAATACTGCGTACATCCGGAACGTTATCAATAAATATTGTAGGTGGTAGTTTTGTATAGTTCTTATAACACAAAGACAAATGTCAACTTAAGCGTCTATTACACTACACGGTATTCAGTCAGACTAAGTCTAACTAGCGTAGTGTAATAAGAGTTAGACCGTCTTACTCTGAATTCAGCCAGCAAGATCGGGCTCGGCGAGGCTAACTGGCTTAGAGTCTGAATATCGAGTAGTGTAATAAGCGTTAGTCTACCTGCGACCATGAAAACTGTAAAGTTTTGGAAACGTTAGGTATAAAAATCTATACATATAATAAAACAGTAAAAATATTTTGTCTGTACATTTAGAATTTTTGACTGAAATGGAAAGAGGGATACTTAAAAAGAATAATAGAAAGGAAAAATATTTTTTTCTAATTTCTTGTCTGTCTGTCTGTCTGTCTGTCTGTCTGTCTGTCTGTCTGTCTGTATGTATGATCACGATTATCTCCGAAAATACTAAACCGATTTACTTCAAACTTTCACCAATTGCTTTGTTTTAACTCAGCATAACATTTAAAGTTTGTTTCATCAAAATCGGTTCATTAAAGAAAAAGTTATCGTCATTTGAATGAACTCAAGTTTACCTGCAAATATATATTAGCACTTAAATAATATAAGTGACGTAGGAAAATTAAAATCCAAAGTCAATTCATCATCATTATACGACAGCATTATACCTATCCATACTATCCATACTAATATTATAAATGCGAAAGTAACTCTGTCTGTTTTCTTTTCACGCTTCAACCATTGAACAAATTTGAATAAAATTTGGTATGGGGGTAGTTTGAGACCCGGGGAAGGACATAGGGTATGTTTAATTCCGGGAAATTCTACTGTTCCCGAAGGATCGACACTAACGCGGGCGGAGCCGTGGGCAACAGCTAGTAATTTAATATAGTCGATAATACCGTATTCAAGTGATTTTATTTAAATGTGTAACAATCGCGAAAACATCAGAAACCATTATTCTTAAGAACAGATTCTAAAGATACCGCGCTAGGTTTATTTATTAGGTAGTAATTATAATTATATACCTAATACGTATTATCTTGTCTAAATATCTTTGACATGAATATAATCATCAATTTTCTGGTTGTATTATTCAAAATTATCATTGTATAGAAGTATATTTACATATCTTGAAGCAGACATAGACAACCTGATTGATGTGGATATCAATAATGTTGACAATTGCTAGGTACTCAAATGATGTCATAATTGTTTTGTTTCTATCAAAATGTGGTAAGCGACTACAAAGACGCAGCCTGGTTCGGTAGGACAAGCAGAAGATTACAAAAATTGGCAAAGTTTCAAGCTTCTATTGGACGGATAATCGAAATAGATACCATATACATATACATTCCCTTTCATGCTGGTCTGAGAGAAAAGAAAAAACGTAGAATGTGCCAGCTGCTTCTCTTTCCGTTCGAGGGATTGGGCTAAAATTTGCGCAATCATGTCAATAGGCGATGCGGCTAGCAAGCCATCACTATTTTGATTCCTTTTTCATCTACTGGCCCTCCATGCAACATGCTAAATTTGGCCATAAGGTCTTATAGACCTAGGCTCTGTCTACCCGGGAAGGGAAATAGAACATGGTAAATGTGGCCAAAAGGTCTTATAGGCTCCGTCTACCCTGGAAATAGACCCGGGGTCGTGGGTTCGATTCCCACGGGAAGCATACTTTGTTTAGTTGTTTCCAGTTTGTTAAGGACATTGCAGGCTTGAATCACTTGATTGTCTGATAATAAAGATAATTTCGTGCTTCAGAAGGCAAGTTCAGTCGTTGGTTCCGGCTGCCATTTGGTAGTTGTTAGAAGGAACCACGTCAGAGACTGAAAGGCGGTTTCGAAGAACTCTGACACCTGGGTGTGCATGGTCGATTGACCGTGTCACCTACACGAAATGAATGAATCCCGGAATAGCGTACTGTTCCCGCGGGATCGATTTTAATGTACGGAGCCGCGGGCGACAGCTAGTATACTATGAAGTCTGTACTCAATGCCAAATTAATCATCGCGGAAGATGTTAGTTCCGTTCTACTACGATACCACGACCATTACTTGAATTCGTGACAATATCGTTGTATCGTAACAGGTCAATGACATCCGGAGATAAAGTGCGACCATGCCCTTACGGATGAACATGAATGGCCATAAGGCACGACGGGTGAGCGATGTAGTTGGCCGCTGAATTTGGACTTTACTTATACTGTGCCAAGGGTGGGTAATTTTGTATGTTCTACGAGTAAGTATTAGGGTTCAGTACGACCATGTGGTCCCAATGCCTATTACGTGCAATTTGTTTCAGTCTCATCACATAGATGGCGCCAAAGGTTTGTTCACAAGTATGTATCCATCATATTATAGGAAATAAAATTAGTATTCACAAAAATATATTATTTAAAATTAAAGAAGCATCTTCACTTAAACGATAATTTTCAGTTTTACTTAATTTTACCAAATTTAGATTAACGCCATCTAGTGACGGGTGGAAAAGTCTGTAATTATTCCGCCGTCCATAGTGGCAGTTAGTGGAACTAACTGCCACGGCCTGCCGGCATGCCTGCCGGGTACTTTGAAATCCGCTGATTCCTCGCCGGATAGTTCGAGTAGAGCAATATTTTTTTACCAAATAAATCTATTGATACATTAGCATGTCCCTTTGTCTTATTTTTTTCATAATTGAATTATTTAAAGAGATATAAACCTTCAATAACCTAAAAATTGGTAAGAGTTTCCGTTGCATTCAAACATCAAGCAAACAAATTTGACGCGATTATATTAGAAAAAGAAAACATAGAAACACAGCCATAGCTTATTTAAATATATAAAAAAAACAAATTATATCGTTTTAGTTTTGGAGAAGAAATCAGTGGACTACAAAGCGTTAATTTTGTGTACTTTTCATAGGTATTTTCGGTCCGAGCTGCAGTTGTTTATATCGCACTCTGCGGGGGTTGTTTGGGCACGCGGCGCGAGATAGCAATAGATATTTAAAATACCTATTTTTCAATTCTCTCGAGCTTAGTATTTCCTCTTAAGTTAGGTCAAGTTTTTTTATGAGGTTGACAGTCTATATGTTAGTAATACTACCTTTGGGGTACGGCCTAGACACGGTAAGTGACAAAAGGAAACCTTTGTAGGTCAAAGATCTCCGGTATCTGTCTGTCTGTCACAGCCAATTTACTTCGAATCTACTGGACTTAAATTTATGTGGCTCTAACTATGTATCTATGTATGTGTTAGAGTCACAGAGTCACATAAATTCAAGTCCAGTAGCAAGTCCCGCAGTTATTTTGAGAAATTAAATATATTTTAAATTTGAGGACACGTTTGGGTTTCGTAAATGAGATTTTTTTTGCAAACTGCGCTAAAGGGCTTGTAGCGATGATTGGAAATATATTTTTACTCTCATCGCTTTTTGCTGAAAGGGGTGACTAAATCTATCAAAATAAACTACTTCCTATAGGACCAATGGTGGAACTCGAATTTTTTTTAACGAACACGAGTGAAGAATGTTAAAAAAAAATCGAGTCACCCTTCTCAAGCCGCCGAAAACTGGTTGAAGAACTTTAAACTAGTGGCTCTGGGACCCCACCGGTGCTTAGGTCCATTGTATAAACTCTGCCATTTAGAACAAAATCCAAAAACTGAATCGACCAAAAAATCATTGTTATTAATAAACTTATTCGCAAAATTACCCGGGAATCGATTTAGAAATGCGACAGAAGAGAACACCTACAACGGGACATACGAATTTTTTTTGCTCAAGTTGTGTGAATAAATGAATGAAGAAATAAATTAAAATTTATTATACAAAATAATACAACAGTATTTTGTTTGTATATTTTAAATTTAAATTGTATACGTATAAAATAAAATGTAGGTGCTTTAGTACACATAAAATAGAGTCGTTTAGCTCAGTCAATATACCATGCATATGATGTTGATGAATAAAATAAGTTTTTTTAGTATAGTTAATACTTTAAAAAGGAAGTTAATAGTAAATGGCATTAAATTAAAAAAGTTAGCATTAATAAGTATTAGATAAGCACTTGGGTAAGCATTATAGTAAAGCACAAAATTAAAAAAGTACAAGGAATTGGCAAATTTCGTAGTAATTATTCGAAGTAGGTTTCTCTAAGAGACCCAGGAGTTTCGTATTAACTAGGTTGTATCACAGAAGAAAAAGGACTACATACAACTTTTATAAGTTACATTTTGGTATGTAGGTATGTTTGTCCAGGCTTAATCCTGCACTGAGACTAAAACACTTATTCTCGACCGATTGAGCTGAAAATTTGCGTACTTTTTATATGCGTGGCGAAAAATAAAACAATATTCGCAGGCCACAGCCGGCAGTCCTCCGTAGCACAAAAAGAAACCCAGAGATCTTATACGGATGAAAAACCATGTTCAGAACACAAAGCTTAAGCGAATGAGCGCAGCAGGAGGCG